>CM038676.1:378067313-378579896 GCA_021605205.1 Aegilops longissima
TGCCCCCTCGGGGCTCCTCTTGGGCACTTCTTTGGCCCACTAGATGTCTTCTAGTCCAAAAAAAATCCCCAAAAAGTTTCTCTGCGTTTGGACTCCGTTTGGTATTGATTTTCTGTGATGTAGAAAACAACCAAAAACAGCAACTGGCGCTGGGCACTATGTCAATAGGTTAGTCCCAAAAAATGGTATAAAGTTGCTATAAATGATTGTAAAACATCCATAATGATAAATATAACATCATGAATACTTCATAAATTATAGATATGTTGGAGACGTATCAGTTGTTTTCAGCAGAACTACCGTGGTGTCATTTTTGTGCAGAAATAAAAGTTCTCACGATGATTTTTTATGGACCAAAAGAGACCCCCGAAGCACTGGAGCTGGGCCAGGAAGTGGACGAGGAGGCCACAAGCCTGGGGGGCGCGCCCTCCGAGCTTGTGGGCCCCTCAAGCACCTCCTTGGCATGAGACTGACACAAAAAATTCTTATAAATGCCAAAGCCCCCGAAAGGAACCCTAGATCAGAAGTTCTGCCGCCGCAAGCCTCTGTAGCCACGAAACATCAATCTAGGCCCTCTCCGGCACCTTGCCGGAGGGGGCCATCATCATCGGAGGCCATGGAGGAGGAAGCCGGTGGGGGCCATCATCACCATGGAGGCCAAGGACCAGAGGGAGAACCTCTCCCCATCTAGGGGGAGGCCATGGAGGAGGAACCACAAGGGAGAGACTCTCTCCCCCTCTCTTTCGGTGGCGCCGGAGTGCCGCTGGGGAAACCATCGCCCTGGTGATCGTCTTCATCAACATCACCTTCTTCATCACCTTCCTCATCTCTTTTAAGCGGTAAACTCTCCCGCACCCCGCTGTAATCCCCTACTTGAACATGGTGCTTTATGTCACATATTATGATCCAATGATGTGTTACCATCCTATGATGTTTTGAGTAGATTTCTTTTGTCTTTTGGGTTGATTGATGATCTGGATGGTTTGAGTTGTATGTTTTATTTTGGTGTTGTCCTATGGTGCCTTCTGTGCCGAGCACATGTGAAGGATTCCCGCTGTAGGGTGTTGCAATACGTTCATGATTCGCTTATACTGGGTTGCTAGAGTGACAGAAGCTTAAACCCGAGTAAGGGGTTCTTGCGTATGGGATAAAGGGGACTTGATACTTTAATGCTATGGTTGGGTTTTACCTTAATGATCTTTAGTGGTTGCGGATGCTTGCTAGAGTTCCAATCATAAGTGCATATGATCCAAGTAGAAAAATTATGTTAGATTATGCCTCCCCCTCATATAAAATTGCAATAATGATTACCGATCTTGTTAACAATTGCCTAGGACAATTCCGCACACCGTTCCATCATTATTCCACACTCGCTATTTGTAATATATTATAATATATTCTAACTTTATGCTGACAACACCTATTTTTATATTTTAGCTCTCCGATATCATGCAAAGCTATCCTCTTCATACCCACAACGTAGTTTTAATTCTCGTTTCTAGATGGAAGCAAACATTCGGTGTACGTAGAGTCGTATCAGTGGCAGATAGGACTTGAGAGAATATTGATCTTACCTTCAGCTCCTTGTGGGTTCGACACTCCATACTTATCATTTCCACCTTCAGAAATTGCTACGATGATTCCTTGCACTTGGGGATTATCAAGCTCTTTTCTGGCACCGTTGGCGGGGAGCAATAGCGTGGGGTTGATATTCTCGTGTGTGCTTGTTTGCTTTCGTCACTAAGTAGATTTTGTTTTCCCTTTTGTTTTTGTTTTCTTTAGTTGTGGGTGAAACAAACAAAAAAATATTGCAAAATACAAAAAAAGTACTTGCCTCTTATTCCTAAAAACTTTTTCAAAAAGAGAAGTGATTGGAAGGTTATGCATTGGAGAAGTGAGGGTCGACCTTGAACACTTGTGTTCATGCTCATGGAAAGAATGTGAAATTTTTCATGGAAGTTTTTCAAAAATAATTACCCCCTTGTATATAACCATTTTATTATAAAAATAATGTGCCAAGATTTTCCTTTAGGATGATTAGATTGCTTGTTTGGTATGTGCGGTGCAAAAACAGAAACTTTTGTGCCCAGTAACAGAATTGATCTGAGCTACTGGAACATGATAAATTCGTGAAATTTTTACACAGTACTGCTGCAAATTTTTTATTTTGTCCTAATTTTTCAGAATTTTTGGAGTTATATAAGTAGACGAAATTTCCATATTGCTACAAACTATTTTGTTTTTGATAGATTATCTTTTCTATGTGTTGTTTGCTTATTTTGATGAATCTATGGGTAGTATTGGGGGGTATGAACCATGGTGAAGTTGGAATACAGTGGATATAATGCTAATATAAAATTGGAATGAGTTTACAACAGTATCTAAAGGTAGTGATTTGCTTTATTATACTAATGGATCTCACAAGGGTTTTGTTTTGTGTGGATGAAGTGTTCGAAGATCGAGGAGTTCTCAATATGAGAAGAATAAGGAGAGGCGAGAGTTCAAGCTTGGGGATGCCCAAGGAACCCTAAGTAAATATTTCAAGGATACTCAAGCATCTAAGCTTGGGGATGCTGCGGAAGGCATCCCCTCTTTTGTCTTCAAAATTATCGATATACCTCGGTTTTTGTTTTGTTCACATGATATGCGTCTTTTGTGTTTATTTTTTCTTTTCTTTTCCTTTATGCATCATGCTAGTATGAGATAGTCCTTCATTTATTTATAGAATGCTTCATGTGCTTCACTTAAATCTTTTGAGTATGGCTTTATAGAATGCTCTTTGTGCTTCACTTAAATCTTTTGAGTATGGCTTTATAGAATGCTTTGTGTGCTTCACTTATATATTTTGAGCTTGGATACTGGTCAATCTATATTAATTGTAGAATGCTCTATGAACTTCACTTATATATTTTAGAGTATTAATAAAATTATCATCAAAATTGGGCTTGGAAGAGTATCATTAAAATATCACTGTTTAGCTAGAAAGCTTTAAAGAAAAATGCTTGTTGGGAGACAACCCAACATTTATACCTATTGTTTTTGTGTGTTCACATGATTAAACTATTGTAGCAATCATGTCTAATAGTTTTTGTTTCAATAAAGTGCCAAGTAAAGCTTTTGGGGTAGTGTGGATGATAGTTGACTTGATTCTGTGCAAAAATAGAAACTTTTGCTTCCAGTAACAGAATTGTTTAAATTCATTGTAATGTGATAGAATTCTAATTTTTTACACAATATTGATATACAAATTTCCCATGTTTTCCTAATTTTTCAGAATTTTTAGATTTACATAAGTAAGGTCATTGTCCAGATCATTACAGACTATTCTTTTTTTGGCATATTCTGTTTTCAATGCATAATTTGCTTGTTTTCTAGTTTCTGTGGCTTATATTGTTCAATACAAATTGTGGAAATGATAAGGTACAGTAGGCATTGTGTGAGAATAATTTTGAATCTTGTCTTTGACAGTACAAAAGTGAATGGTTTGCCCTTTATCATCCTAACCTATCTCACGAAGTTCCGTCAAGTTTTGTGTGATTGAAGTTTTCAAGTTTTGGGTGAGATATCGATATGAGGAGAATAAGGAGTGGAAAGACACTAAGCTTGGGGATGCCCAAGGCACCCCAAGGTAATATTCAAGGAAGAACCAAGCAACTAAGCTTGGGGATGCCCCGGAAGGCATCCCCTATTTTGTCTTCAACACTATCGGTATACCTTACTTGGAGCTATATTTTTATTCATCACATGATATGTGTTTTGCTTGGAACATATTTTCATTTTAATAGCTGTTTGAATAAAATCATTGGATCTGAAATCTTGAATGAGAGAGAGTCCTCACATGGCTATTTAACTACTTGACTACTCATTGATTTTCACTTATATCTTTTTGTAGTAGTTTGTCATTTACTCTCGTACTTCACTTATATCCTATGAGTAAATGGTTGAATGAATTGAATATCATAAATCTGAAATTATATATGTTTTATATTCTTATCCCATGGGGAGTAATAACTTCACATATAAGAAGTATATATAAGTGGTAAAATTTATTGAAAGTTAGCAAACACCACATTGGTCACTTGAACAATTGATGAAAGAATATTGAAGGAAGAGAGATTTCACATATAAATATACTATCTTGGACATCTTCTATGATTGTGAGCCCCATTAATTATTTTCAAACTTGAGCAAATTATTTGAAGTTGGACAAGGAAGACAACGTAATGAGTTATGTTTGGGTATATTTGTATAGAAGTTATATTGTTATGGATCCTCCAACATGTGGTGCTTGCTTAGGATCTTTTGCTAGCCAAAAAATTGTACTAAGTAGAGATACTACTTGTGCATCCAAAAACCCTTAAACCCCGTTTCTTGCCATGAGTGTCCACCATATCTACCTATGGATTGAATAAGATCCTTCAAGTAAGTTGTCATCGGTGCAAATAGCAATAAAAAGTGCTCCTAAATACGTATGATCTTTTATTGTAAGGGAAAATAAGTGTTGTACAAACTTGTGATGGTAAAGAAATAAAAGCGACGGACTGCATAATAAATGTTGCTATCATAAAGGGCAATACAATGTGACGTTCCTTTGCATTAACGGTTTGCACATCCTAAAATAAAAAGCGCATGGCAACCTTTGCTTCCCTTTGTGAAGGGCCTATCTTTTACTTTCATGTATTTACTTTTATGCAAGAGTCATTAGTATTCTTTCTTATTTCAACCTCAATTATTCTTTAGTTGGCAAGCATCATGTGTTGGGGAACGTAGTAATAATTCAAAATTTTCCTACGTGTCACCAAGATAAATCTAGGAGATACTAGCAACGAGAGAGAGGGAGTGCATCTTCATACCCTTGAAGATCGCTGAGCGGAAGCGTTGCAAAAACGCGGTTGATGGAGTCGTACTCGCGGTGATTCAAATCGCGGAAGATCCGATCTAGCGCCGAACGGACGGCGCCTCCGCGTTCAACACACGTACAGCCCGGGGACGTCTCCTCCTTCTTGATCCATCCAGGGGAGAGGAGAAGTTGAGGGAGAACTCCAGCAGCACGACGGCGTGGTGGTGGAGCTTGTGGTATTCCTGCAGGGCTTCGCCAAGCTCTACGGAGGAGAAGGAAGAGTTGGAGGAGGGAGGGGCTGCGCCAGGGAAGGGGTGCGGCTGCCCTCCCACCCCTCCACTATATATAGGGCCAAGGGGATAGGGGGAGGCGCCCTAGGGTTTCCCCTAGGGGGCGGCGGCCAGGCAGATTGGATCTCCCTAGGGAAAATCCTAGGGAGACTTGCCCCTCAAGCCAAGTAGGTGGAGGCTTGCCTCCCAAGCCAGGTGGAGGCGCCCCACCTCCGCAAGTAACGTGGGAAAGGGTGTGGGGGGCGCACCACCCCGTAGTGGGCTGGTTTGCCCCTTCTCCTTTGGCCCATGAGGCCTTCCAACACTTGCCGGGGCTCCCGAAACACCTTTCGGTCATGCTGGTCATAGCCTGGTACCCCCGGAACACTTCCGGCTCTAATACCCTTCGTCCAATATATCGATCTTCACCGCCGGACCATTCCGGAACTCCTCGTGGTATCCGGGATCTCATCCGGGACTCCGAACTACCTTCGGTAACCACATACTATTTTCCATAACAACTCTAGCGTCACCGAACCTTAAGTGTGTAGACCCTACGGGTTCGGGAACCATGCAGACATGACCGAGACACCTCTCCGGCCAATAACCAATAGCGGGATCTGGATACCCATATTGGCTCCCACATGTTCCATGATGATCTCATCGGATGAACCACGATGTCGGGGATTCGATCAATCCCGTATTCAATTCCCTTTGTCAATCGGTATGTTACTTGCCCGAGATTCGATCGTCGGTATCCCAATACCTCGTTCAATCTCGTTACCGGCAAGTCACTTTACTCGTTCCATAACGCATGATCCCGTGACTAACTGCTTAGTCACATTGAGCTCATTATGATGATGCATTACCGAGTGGGCCCAGAGATACCTCTCCATCATACGGAGTGACAAATCCCAGTCTCGATTCGTGCCAACCCAACAGACACTTTCAGAGATACCTGTAGTGCACCTTTATAGTCACCCAGTTACGTTGTGATGTTTGATACACCCAAAGCACTCCTACAGTATCCGGGAGTTGCACAATCTCATGGTCTAAGGAAATGATACTTGACATTAGAGAAGCTCTAGCAAACGAACTACACGATCTTGTGCTATGCTTAGGATTGGGTCTTGTCCATCACATCATTCTCCTGATGATGTGATCCCGTTATCAATGACATCCAATGTCCATGGTCAGGAAACCATTACCATCTATTGATCAACGAGCTAGTTAACTAGAGGCTTACTAGGGACATGTTGTGGTCTATGTATTCACACATGTATTACGGTTTCCAGTTAATACAATTATAGCATGAACAATAGACAATTATCATGAACAAGGAAATACAATAATAACCATTTTATTATTGCTTCTAGGGCATATTTCCAACAGTCTCCCACTTGCACTAGAGTCAATAATCTAGTTCACATCACTATGTGATTGTAATGAATCCAACACCCATGGGGTTTGTTCATATCTCGCTTGTGAGAGAGGTTATTAGTCAACGGGTCTGAACCTTTCAGATCCGTGTGTGCTTTACAAATCTCTATGTCATCTTGTAGATGTAGCTACCACGTGCTACTTGGAGCTATTCCAAATAACTGCTCTACTATACGAATCCGGTTTACTACTTAGAGTCATCCGGATTAGTGTCAAAGTTTGCATCGACGTAACCCTTTACGACGAACTCTTTTTCCACCTCCATAATCGAGAAAATTCCTTAGTCCACTAGTTACTAAGGATAAGTTCGACCGCTGTCATGTGATCCATTCCTGGATCACTCTTGTACCCTTAGTGACTCATGGCAAGGCACACTACAAAAGGTACACAAAGATAGCATACCGTAGAGCCTACGTCTAAAGCATAGGGGACGACCTTCGTCCTTTCTCTCTCTTCTGCCGTGGTCAGGTCTTGAGTCTTACTCAATACTCACACCTTGTAACACAGCCAAGAAATCCTTCTTTGCTGATCTATTTTGAACTCCTTCAAAATCTTGTCACGGTATGTATTCATTTGAAAGTACTATTAAGCGTTTTTGATCTATCCTTATAGATATTGATGCTCAATGTTCAAGTAGCTTAATCCAAGTTTTCCATTGAAAACACTTTTCAAATAACCTCAGTATGCTTTCCAGAATTCTACATCATTTCGATCAACAATATGTTAACAACATATACTCATCAAAAATTATATAGTGCTCCCACTCACTTCTTTGGAAATACAAGTTTCTCATAAACTTTGTATAAACCGAAAATCTTTGATCATCTCATCAAAGCGTATATTCCAACTCCGAGATGCTTACTCCGGTCCTTAGAAGGATTGTTGGAGCTTTGCATACTTGTTAGCATCTTTCGGATTGACAAAACCTTCGGTTGTATCACATACAACCTTTCCTCAATAAAATCGCCGAGGAAACAATGTTTTGACATCCTATCGCAAGATTTCATAAATAATGCAATGAATCGCTAATATAATTCCAACAGACTCTTAGCATCGCTACTGGTGAGAAAGTCTCACCGTAGTCAACTCCTTGAACTTGTCGGAAAACATCTTAACGACAAGTCGAGCTTTCTTAATGGTGACACTTACCATCATTGTCCGTCTTCCTTTCCATCTGCACCCAACAGCCTTACGACCATCAAGTAGTTCTTCCAAAGTATATACTTTGTTTTTATACATGGATCCTCTCTCGGATTTTGTGTCCTCGAGCCATTCGTCGGAATCCGGGCCCACCATTGCTTCTCCATAGCTCGTAGGTTCATTGTTGTCTAGCAACATGACTTCCAAGACAGGGTTACGTACCACTCTGAAGTAGTACGCATCCTTGTCGACCTACGACGTTTGGTAGTGACTTGATCCGAAGTTTCATGATCACTATCATAAGCTTCCACTTCAATTGGTGTAGGTGCCACAGGAACAACTTCCCGTGCCCTGCTACACACTAGTTGAAGTGACAGTTCAATAACCTCATCAAGTCTCCACCATCCTCCCACTCAATTCTTTCGAGAGAAACTTTTCCTCGAGAAAGGACCCGTTTCTAGAAACAATCACTTTTGCTTCTGGATCTGAAATAGGAGGTATAGCCAACTGTTTTGGGTATTCTATGAAGATGCATTTATCCGCTTTGGGTTCGAGCTTATCAGCCTGAAACTTTTTCACTTAAGTGTCGTAGCCCCAAATTTTTAAGAAATGACAGCTTAGGTTTCTCTAAACCATAGTTCATACGGTGTCATCTCAACGGAATTGCGTGGTGCCCTATTTAAAGTGAATGTGATTGTCTCTAATGCCTAACCCATAAACGATAGTGGTAATTCGATAAGAGACATCATGGTATGAACCATATCCAATAGGGTGCAGTTATGATGTTCGGACACACCATCACACTATGGTGTTCCAGGCGGTATTAGTTGTGAAACAATTTCCACAATGCCTTAATTGTGTGCCAAACTCGTAACTCAAATATTCATCTCTATGATCATATCATAGACATTTTATCCTCTTGTCACGACGATCTTCAATTTCACTCTGAAATTACTTAAACCTTTCAATAATTCAGACTTGTGTTTCATCAAGTAAATATACTCAGCATCTACTCAAATCTTCTGTGAAGTAAGAACATAATGATATCCATCACGTGCCTCAAAGACTCATTGGAGTGCACACATCAAAATGTATTACTTCCAAAGAAGTTGCTTTCTTGTTCCATCTTCTCGAAAACGAGGCCTTTCACTATCTTGCCCATGTGGTATGATTTGCATGTCTCAAGTGATTCAAAATCAAGTGAGTCCAAACGATCCATCTGTATGGAGTTTCTTCATGCATATCTACCATTAGACATGGTTCGCATGTCTCAATCTTTTCAAAAACGAGTGAGTCCAAAGATCCATCAACATGGAGCTTCTTCATGCATTTTATACCAATATGACTCAAATGGCAGTGCCACAAGTATGTGGTACTATCATTACTATCTTATATCTTTTGGCATGAACATGTGTATCACTACGATCGAGATTCAATAAACCATTCAATTTAGGTGCAAGGCCATTGAAGGTATTATTCAAATAAGCAGAGTAACCATTATTCTCCTTAAATGAATAACTGTATTGCGATAAACATAATCCAATCATGTCTATGCTCAACGCAAACACCAAATAACAATTATTTAGGTTTAACACCAATCCCGATGGTAGAGGGAGCGTGCAATGTTTGATCACATCAACCTTGGAAACACTTCCAACACATATCATCATCTCACCTTTAGCTAGTCTCTGTAGCCTTTTATTTCGAGTTACTAACACTTAGCAACCGAACCGGTATTTATTACCCTAGTGCTACTAGGAGTACTAGTAAAGTACACAATAATATAACGTATATTCAAAATACTTATGTCGACCTTGCCAGCCTTCTCATCTACCAAGTATCTAGGGTAGTTCTGCTTCAGTGACCGTTCCCCTTATTGTAGAAGCACTTAGTCTCGGGTTTGGGTTCAACATTGGGTTTCTTCACTAGAGCAGCAACTGATTTGTCGTTTCATGAAGTATCCCTTTCTTGCCCTTGCCCTTCTTGAAACTAGTGGTTTTACTAACCATCAACAATTGATGCTCCTATTTGATTTCTACTTTCGCGGTGTCAAACATCGCGAATTGCTCAAGGATCATCATGTCTATCCCTGATATGTTATAGTTCATCAGGAAGCTCTAATAGCTTGGTGGCAGTGACTATGGAGAACCATCGCTATCTCATCTGGAAGATTAACTCCCACTCGATTCAAGCGACTGTATTACTCATATAATCTGAGCACATGCTCAACGATTGAGCTTTTCTCCTTAGTTTGCAGGCTTAAGAAACTTGTCAGAGGTCTCATACCTCTTGACGTGGGCACTAGCCTGAAATCCCAATTTCAGTCCTTGGAACATCTCATATGTTCGTGATGTTTCAAAACGCCTTTGGTGCCTCAATTCTAAACCATTTAGCATTACGCACCGAACTATCATGTAGTCATCAAAACATGTATGTCGATGTTCGCAACATCCACAACCGACGCCGAGGTTCAGCTCATCGAGCGGTGCATTAAGGACATAATCCTTCAAGCAAGAATGAGGACAATCTCGCGGTTTACGGACCCAGTCCGCATAATTGCTACTATCAACTTTCAACTAAATTTTCTCTAGGAAGATATCTAAAACAGTATAACTAAAGCGTAAGCTACGACATAATTTGCAAAGACCTTTTGACTATGTTCATGATAATTAAGTTCATCTGATTATTTAATGAACTCCCACTTAGATAGACATCCCTCTAGTCATCTAAGTGATACATGATCCGAGTCAACTAGGCCGTGTGCGATCATCACGTGAGACGGACTAGTCATCATCGGTGAACATCTTCATGTTGATCGTATCTACTATACGACTCATGTTCGACCTTTCAGTCTCTTGTGTTCCGAGGCCATGTATGTACATGCTAGGCTCGTCAAGTCAACCTAAGTGTTTCGCATGTGTAAATCTGGCTTACACCCGTTGTATGCGAACGTTAGAATCTATCACACCCGATCATCACGTGGTGCTTCAAAACAACAAACCTTCGCAACGGTGCACAGTTAGGGGGAACACTTTCTTGAAATTTTAGCGAGGGATCATCTTATTTATGCTACTGTCGTTCTAAGCAAATAAGATGTAAACATGACAAACATCACATGCAAATCACAAAGTGACATGATATGGCCAATATCATCTTGCACCTTTTGATCTCCATCTTCGAGGCGCGGCATGATCACCTTCGTCACCGGCATGACACCATGATCTCCATCATCATGATCTCCATCATCGTGTCTTCATGAAGTTGTCTCGCCAACTATTACTTCTACTACTATGGCTAACGGTTAGCAATAAAGTAAAGCAATTACATGGCGTTTTTCATTGACATGCAGGTCATACAATAAATTAAGACAACTCCTATGGCTCCTGCCGGTTGTCATACTCATTGACATGCAAGTCGTGATTCCTATTACAAGAACATGATCAATCTCATACATCACATATATATAATTCGTCACATCCTTTTGGCCATATCACATCACATAGCATACCCTGCAAAAACAAGTTAGACGTCCTCTAATTGTTGTTGCATGTTTTACGTGGCTGCTATGGGTTTCTAGCAAGAACGTTTCTTACCTACGCAAAAGCCACAATGGTGATATGCCAATTTCTATTTACCCTTCATAAGGACCCTCTTCATCGAATCTGATCCGACTAAAGTGGGAGAAACAGACACCTGCTAGCCACCTTATGCATCAAAGTCATGTCAGTCGGTGGAACCTGTCTCATGTAAGTGTACGTGTAAGGTCGGTCCGGGCCGCTTCATCCCACAATGCCGCCGAATCAAGATAAGACTAGTAACGGCAAGCAAATTGAACAAATCATCGCCCACAACTACTTTGTGTTCTACTCGTGCATAGAATCTACGCATAGACCTAGCTCATGATGCCACTGTTGGGGAACGTAGTAATAATTCAAAATTTTCCTACGTGTCACCAAGATCAATCTAGGAGATACTAGCAACGAGAGAGAGGGAGTGCATCTTCATACCCTTGAAGATCGCTGAGCGGAAGCGTTGCAAAAACGCGGTTGATGGAGTCGTACTCGCGGCGATTCAAATCGCGGAAGATCCGATCTAGCGCCGAACGGACGACGCCTCCGCGTTCAACACACGTACAGCCCAGGGACGTCTCCTCCTTCTTGATCCAGCAAGGGGAGAGGAGAAGTTGAGGGAGAACTCCAGCAGCACGACGGCGTGGTGGTGGAGCTTGTGGTATTCCTGCAGGGCTTCGCCAAGCTCTACGGAGGAGAAGGAAGAATTGGAGGAGGGAGGGGCTGCGCCAGGGAAGGGGTGCGGCTGCCCTCCCACCCCTCCACTATATATAGGGGCAAGGGGATAGGGGAGGCGCCCTAGGGTTTCCCCTAGGGGGCGGCGGCCAGGCAGATTGGATCTCCCTAGAGAAAATCCTAGGGAGACTTGCCCCCCAAGCCAAGCAGGTGGAGGCTTGCCTCCCAAGCTAGGTGGAGGCGCCCCACCTCCCCAAGTAACGTGGGAAAGGGTGTGGGGGGTGCACCACCCCATAGTGGGCTGGTTTGCCCCTTCCCCTTTGGCCAATGAGTCCTTCCAATACTTGCTGGGGCTCCTGAAACACCTTTCGGTCATGCTGGTCATAGCCTGGTACCCCCGGAACACTTCCGGACTCTAATACCCTTCGTCCAATATATCGATCTTCACCGTCGGACCATTCCGGAACTCGTCGTGACGTCCGGATCTCATCCGGACTCAACTACCTTCGTAACCACATACTATTTCCCATAACAACTCTAGCGCCACCGAACCTTAAGCGTGTAGACCCTACGGGTTCGGGAACCATGCGAACATGACCGAGACACCTCTCCGCCAATAACCAATAGCGGATCTGGATACCCGTGTTGGCTTCCACATGTTCCACGATGATCTCATCGGATGAACCACGATGTCGAGGATTCGATCAATCCGTATTCAATTCCCTTTGTCAATCGGTATGTTACTTGCCCGAGATTCGATCGTCGGTATCCCAATACCTCGCTCAATCTCGTTACCGGCAAGTCACTTTACTCGTTCCATAACGCATGATCCCGTGACTAACTGCTTAGTCACATTGAGCTCATTATGATGATGCATTACCGAGTGGGCCCAGAGGTACCTCCCCGTCATACGGAGTGACAATCCCAGTCTCGATTCGTGCCAACCCAACAAACACTTTCGGAGATACCTGTAGTGCACCTTTATAGTCACCCAGTTACGTTGTGACGTTTGATACACCCAAAGCACTCCTACGGTATCCGGGAGTTGCACAATCTCATGGTCTAAGGAAATGATACTTGACATTAGAAAAGCTCTAGCAAACGAACTACACGATCTTGTGCTATGCTTAGGATTGGGTCTTGTCCATCACATCATTCTCCTAATGATGTGATCCCGTTATCAATGACATCCAATGTCCATGGTCAGGAAACCATAACCATCTATTGATCAACGAGCTAGTCAACTAGAGGCTTACTAGGGACATGTTGTGGTCTATGTATTCACACATGTATTACGGTTTCCAGTTAATACAATTATAGCATGAACAATAGACAATTATCATGAACAAGGAAATACAATGATAACCATTTTATTATTGTCTCTAGGGCATATTTCCAACATCGTGTGGTGGGGAAGATACAAGCATATATGGCCATTCAAATATATTTGATCATGAATTATTATTGTCGACAATTATCTACATGATAAATAAGTTGGGAGGCGAAACATTAACCCCCTATCTTTCTCTATGTTCGACGGATGCTATTTGTTCTAAAAATATGCTTTGAGTGTTAGCAATAATGAAAGACTAGATGATAGTTGAGTATGTGGAATTTGCTAAATCAAAGCTCTTACATAGACCCTTCCTGAAAATAAGATGAATTGCAATTGTTTGGTGACTGAGAACATAGTTTGTCATTATCAAGAAACTTTATGGTCTATGCTTTAACATGTGAATAACTTGTTACTTGATCATGAGAAGTTTTATGAGATGATCTACTATTTATGATATATAATGATGCTAGAAAAAGTGTTTGGAACTATCATTGATCAAATTTATGCACTATGCTAGCATTCACACTTCATAAATTATTTCTTTTATCATTTACCTACTCGAGGACGAGCAGGAATTAAGCTTGGGGATGCTAATACGTCTCCAACGCATCTACAATTTATGAACTATTCATGCCTTGTTTACAACAATTTTATATGGTTTTGGTATGATTTGATTAGAACTAACCCGGACTGACGCTGTTTTCAGCAGAACTACCGTGGTGTCATTTTTGTGCAGAAATAAAAGTTCTCGGAATGGGCTAAAAATTTACGGTGATTTTTTATGGACCAAAAGAGACCCCCGAAGCACCGGAGCTGGGCTAGGAAGTGGACGAGGAGGCCACAAGCCTGGGGGGAGCGCCCACCCCCTAGGGCGCGCCCTCTGAGCTTGTGGGCCCCTCGGGCACCTCCTTGACGTGAGACCGACGCCAAAAATTCTTATAAATATGAAACCCCCTGAAAAGAACCCTAGATCAAAAGTTCCACCGCTGCAAGCCTCTATAGCCACGAAAAGTCAATCTAGGCCCTCTCCGGCACCCTGCCGGAGGGGGCCATCATCACCGGAGGTCGTGGAGGAGGAAGTCGGAGGGGGGCATTATCACCATGGAGGCCAAGGGAACTAGAGGGAGAACCTCTCCCCATCTAGCGGAGAGGCCATGGAGGAGGAAACACAAGGGGGAGACTCTCTCCCCCTCTCTTGATGGCGCCGGAGAGCCGCCGGGGAACCATCGCCGCGGTGATCGTCTTCATCAACATCACCTTCTTCATCACCTTCCTCATCTCTTTTAATCGGTCCACTCTCCCGCACCCCGCTGTAATCCCCTACTTGAACATGGTGCTTTATGCCACATATTATGATCCAATGATGTGTTGCCATCCTATGATGTTTTGAGTAGATTTCTTTTGTCTTTTGGGTTGATTGATGATCTAGATTGGTTTGAGTTGTATGTTTTATTTTTGGTGTTGTCCTATGGTGCCTTGTGTGTCGCGCACACGTGAAAGATTCCCGCTGTAGGGAGTTGCAATACATTCTTGATTCTCTTATAGTGGGTTGCTAGAGTGACAGAAGCTTAAACCCGAGTAAGCGGGTTGTTGCGTATGGGATAAAGGGGACTTGATACTTTAATGCTATGGTTGGGTTTTACCTTAACGATCTTTAGTGGTTGCGGATGCTTGCTAGAGTTCCAATCATAAGTGCATATGATCCAAGTAGAGAAAGTATGTTAGCTTATGCCTCTCCCTCATATAAAATTGCAATAATGATTACCGATCTTGTTAACAATTGCCTAGGACAATCCCGCACACCGTTTCATCATTATTCCACACTCGCTATTTGTAATATATTATAATATATTCTAACTTTATGTTGACAACACCTATTTTTATATTTTAGCTCCCTGATATCATGCAAAACTATCCTCTTCATACCCACAACGTAGTTTTAATTCTCGTTTCTAGATGGAAGCAAACGTTCGGTGTACGTAGAGTCGTATCAGTGGCAGATAGGACTTGAGAGAATATTGATCTTACCTTTAGCTCCTTGTGGGTTCGACACTCCATACTTATGATACGTCTCCAACGTATCTATAATTTTTTTATTGTTCCATGCTATTATATTATCTGTTTTGGATGTTTAATGGGCTTTATTATACACTTTTATATTATTTTTGGGACTAACCTATTAACCGAAGGCCCAGTGCAAATTGCTGTTTTTTTTACCTATTTCAGTGTTTCACAGAAAAGGAATATCAGATGGAATCCAAACGGATGGAAACCTTCGGGAGAGTTATTTCTAGAACAAACGCAATCCAGGAGACTTGGAGTGGACGTGAAGGAAGGAACGAGGCGGCCACGAGGTAGGGAGGCGCGCCCAGGGGGGTAGGCGGGCCTCCCACCCTCGTGGGGCCCTCGTGGCTCCACCGAGCTACTTCCTTCGCCTATATATACTAATATACCCCGAAAACATCCGAGAGCACCACGAAATCCTTCTATCCACCGCCGCAACCTTCTGTACCCGTGAGATCCCATCTTTGGGCCTTTTTCGGCGTTCTGTCGGAGGGGGAATCGATCATGGAGGGCTTCTACATCAACACCATAGCCTCTCCGATGATGTGTGAGTAGTTTACCATAGACCTTCGGGTCCATAGTTATTAGCTAGATGGCTTCTTCTCTCTCTTTGGATCTCAATACAAAGTTCTCCTCGATCTTTTTGGAGATCTATTCCATGTAATTCTTTTTGCGGTCTGTTTGTCGAGATCCGATGAATTGTGGGTTTATGATCAAGATTATCTATGAACAATATTTGGTTCTTCTCTGAATTCTTATGTGTATGATTTGTTATCTTTGCAAGTCTATTTGAATTATCAGTTTGGTTTGGCCTACTAGATTGATCTTTCTTGCAATGGGAGAAGTGCTTAGCTCTGGGTTCAATCTTGCGGTGTCCTTTCCCAAAGGATGTTAGGGCAGCAAGGCACGTATTGTATTGTTGCCATGGAGGATAAAAAGATGGGGTTTATATCATATTGCTTGAGTTTATCCCTCTACATCATGTCATCTTGCCTAATGCGTTACTCTGTTCTTATGAACTTAATACTCTAGATGCATGCTGGATAGCGGTCGATGTGTGGAGTAATAGTAGTAGATGCAGAATCATTTCGGTTTACTTGTCGCGGACGTGATGCCTATCTACATGATCATGCCTAGATATTCTCATAACGCTTTTCTATCAATTGCTCGAAAGTAATTTGTTCACCCACCGTAGATTATGCTATCTTGAGAGAAGCCACTAGTGAAACATATGGCCCCCGGGTCTATCTTCCGTCATATTATTTTCCTATCAATTTACTATTTCTGCCTTTGTTTATTTTGCAATCTTTACTTTCCAATCTATATCATAAAAATACCAAAAATATTTATCTTATTATCTCTATTAGATCTCACTTTAGCAAGTGGCCTTGAAGGGATTGACAACCCCTTTATCATGTTGGTTGCAAGGTTCTAATTTTTTGTGCAGGTACAAGGCGACTTGCGTGTAACCTCCTACTGGATTGATACCTTGGTTCTCAAAAACTGAGGGAAATACTTACGCTACTTTGCTGCATCACCCTTTCCTCTTCAAGGGAAAACCAACGCATGCTCAAGAGGTAGCAACTTATCACTTCCACCTATGGAAATTGCCACGATGATTCCTTGCACTTGGGGATTATCAACCGCGACCCAACGGACGGAGCCACAGAACCATGGCCCATCCGTCCTATGCGGCCCAACTCCAGCAACGAGCGACACAGTCCGACACAGCCTCACTCGTCAGTAGTTAACGGTCAAACCATTGACCCGACGCCAACATCCAGTTTGAGTATTTGTCAGGGTTTTAGAGAAGAGAGTGGGGAAAAGTGAGCAAAAGTTTAGAGCGTGCGCAAAACTAAGCACAACTAAGGAACCAGGGGCACAAAAATATGAAACCCTTTATCAAATTGGGAACATTGGCATTTGTCAATCTAGTAACATGTCCATTTGTCAACCTTGTAACACTGCCATTTCTCAAATTTTGCAGCTAAAAATCACTAGTACTGTCTAATTTTGCAACTAAAATTCACTAAGCATATATTTCATTCATAGATTAAGCAATCGTTCTTTGTACAAACAGTTTAACTCGACACCTGAACCGAACAAACTTTTCCCCAATTGCTGCCAACCATGTACTGAAATAGCTAGTTCAACTATATATACTAGCTAATTTTAGCTACGTACACTACAAAAAAAAAGACACATCCGTGACATTTTGGGCCGAACGAATTTTTTTCTATCATACATATGACACTTCTATGACGATAATTGTGACAAAACCCGGTATCATCATAGATGTGGTGGGCTCCTACTTCTATGACAAAAAATCATGACATAAAATGGGCTTTTTGTCCTGGGCGGGCCGGAGACGCAGCTGCATGACATTCTTTGGGCCGTCCATGACGGAAAAACCATGGTAGAAGCGAGGGAGGAAATTTCGGGAGTTCCTGTTACGGTGGGAGGTCGGGGCCGAGCGATCGCGCTTTCTCATACACGTCTGCTGTGTGTGCGGCGTTAGCTCTAATCGAACCCGAGCGAGGCGTTGGGCTCTAATCAACCCGGCGATTGCCTGCGCAGCTACGCGTTCTCGAACCCGAGTGATCGATCGATGGTCGTTTAAATCGAACCCGATCGAGCGATTCGCCAGCTCTGCTGCTAACTAAAGCCGGTCGATGGGATGAGCAATGGCGTTGCGTGGGGGGGGTTGGATGAGCGATGGCGGTGGCGTTGCCTCGGATGAACAGGACCCGTGGTGTGGTGGAGGGCTGGATGAACAGAGACGGTGGAGGGGTGCCCGTGGAGGGGTGGATGAATAGGACCTTGTGGTGTGGAGGGCAGGATGAACAGTAGACGGTGGAGGGGTGCCCGTGGAGGGTGGATGAATAGGACCCGTGGTGTGGAGGCGGTATGAGCAAGAGACAAGCGGTGGAGGGGTGGTTGAACAGACCCGTGGTGTGGAGGGCTGGATGAACAGAGACGGTGGAGGGTGGTTAAACACTAGCCGTGGAGTAAGCGCGGTGGAGGCTGGATGAACAGGAGCCCGTGGAGGCCGGAGGAGGTCGACGGTGGATGAACAGAGCTCGTGGAGGCCGGAGGGGTCGACGGTGGAGATGAACAGTATCCGTGGAGTCCTGCTTGCGACGCCACACCCTCCCGATGAACAGGACCCCCGTTTCGACCGTAGCGCTCCAACACAAGTCCGTTTCCTCCGTTTTGTGGTACGCCACACCCCTCTCGATCAACATGACCCCCGTTTCGACCGTAGGAGGTCCATTTCCTCCGTTTTGCGGTACGCCACACCCCTCCCGATCAACAGGACCCCCGTTTCGATCGTAGGAGGTCCATTTCCTCCGTTGTGCGGTACGCCACACCCCTCCCGATGAACAGGATCCCGTTTCAAACGTGGCCGATCGAACACAAGGCCGTTTCCTCCGTTCTGCGGTACGCCCGGCCTCGTTTCCATTGCCTGTTCCGTCCAAGCCCTCCCGATGAACATGACCACACATTTCGTTGCCTCCTCATGAACACGACGCATTCCGTTGCCTCCCCATGAACACGACGACGACGCTGTTTCTCCGTTCTGACCCAGCCATGTACACGAGCCCTCGTCGTACGTATGCGCGAGTAGGCGTTTGAGACCCTGCCTATATGTACACATACGTGGCCGTATTTTCTTTCTTGCACCCTGGTCGCCTCTACTATGACACGTGCACGCCTCTACATCCACCAGTATATATGTATGTACATGTTCGCGACTAGAATGACAACGCTACGTACGCTTCGACCAGGTGGGTCCCGACTGTCAGGCACTTCCTTGCCTGCGAAGATGTAGCTGGTGGGTCCCAGCAGTCAGGGGGGCAAATCATTTTTTTTTGCCCGGACGCACTTCCTTGCGTGCGAAGGTGTAGCTGGTGGGTCCCAACAGTCAGGGGGGAAACGTTTTTTCGCGAAATATGGTGGCCCATCCGGTGGGTCCCCGCTGTCAGGTGGAGGAATAATTATTTTGCACGTAATAAGGAGGCACTTCCTTGCTGCGTCAGTGGACCCACCGTCGGCCTCTCCACGTCTGATCCCACGTCCGATGGAAGCCGCCTTGACCATATTAACCACGCCACCGAGAGCACCAGGCGGTGGACGACGGCGAGTCCTAGGAAGGGATGACACGGGCCGGGAAGACGCGGCGGTGGATGCCCACGCCAGAGGAGTACGAGGGCACCGGTTCGCTGCGGTGTGAGGCTCTTTGCCGCCGCAGAAATGTGAGGGTGTGGGTGAGTAGAGGGATGGCCTGGCCAGCGGTGGGAGTAGTAGGGGACGGTGAGGCCTCCTCCGCATCGCAGCCGGCCACGGGAGGCAGGAGCACGAGGCACGACCGATGCTGGTTTGGGCGGCTGGAGCAAGAAGACCAGAGGTTGAAGAAGCACTACGGCCGTTGGATGGACATCGTACGGTCACTGCAGCTAGAATCATGCATATTGACTAAGTTGACAAAGCCCTCCGTCCCCGTCAACTTAGTAGGCCCACAAGTCAGCCTGCCACTATACTGGGTCCCAGCTAACATGGGAGTATTCATTTTTTTGTGCGTAATAAGGAGGCACTTCCTTGCGTGCGAAGATATAGTTGGTGGCTCCGAGCTGTCAGCGGCGGTAACGTTTTTTTCGCGAAATACAGAGGCCCTTTCGGTGGGTCCCATATGTCAGGTGGAGGAATCATTATTTTGCGCATAATAAGGAGGCATTTCCTTGCATGCGGCCGTGGACCCAGCTGTCGGCCTCTCCACCTAAAGTCCACTTCAGATGCATGTCGGTCGTTGACCACGTTGACCAGGCCGCGCCGAGAGCACCAGGGCGGTGGACGACGGCGAGGCCTAGGAAGGGAACGACACGGAGGTGGAAGACTTCAGCTTGTTTCCCACGCGGTGGGGAGTACGACTGTACGAGGGTTTACTGGTTCGTCTGCCGTCACCGGAGAATAACAGCAGGTGTGGGTGAGTAGAGGGATGGCTAGGCCAGCGAGGGGAGTACAGTGGGGTGGTGAGGCCTGCGCGGTAGCAGAGCCGGCCACGGGGAGGAGGCAGCAGGCAGTCCCGCCGGCGCCTGTTTGAGCGGCTGGAGCAGGAAGAGCAGAGATTGAAGAAGCACGACGGCCGTTGGATGGCCATCCAACAGTCACTGCTTGTGCGCCAACCTTTTTTTTAGGAAAGCCTCAAATCTGTGGGAAACAGCATACAGCCCATCTGCCATTACTTCTAATAATTTACAGCCCATTTGCTAATTATTAAGGTTTTTTGGAGCCCATATTCTTTTGTTAGCATTACAGCCCATATTGTGGCCACGGTTAAAAATTATACGAAATTTTGCATATTTCAAAAGTGCGGTCCAATTGTTTTTAATCCCAAATTTCGACTCACATTCAAACTGATTTTAAAATAAATGTATATAAATATAAAATCCAACAAATTCTCCATGCATAAAATTAATGTAATTTCAAATCTCGAAATGAAAAAAGATATTTGAAACTAATTGCCGGTTTGATGTGTTTTAAAATGTACAACCCATTTCTCATTCTTGATGGGCCATTTTCTCGCCAAATTAATGAAAGCTCTCCTCCTCGTCTTGAAAGATTTACAGCCCAACAGCCCGACAAAGCGACTTACTTGGCAAATCACGAGAAAAAGCTGGCTGTGGCCATGGACCCACTGTCGCCTCTCCACGCACAGTACTCTTCCGATGGAATGTCCTTGACCACGTTGACCACGCCGCACCGAGAGCACCAAGGCGGTGGACGACGGCGAGGCCTAGGAAGGGGACAACGCGGAGCCGGGGAAGACGCGGCAGTGGATGCCCACGCGGAGAGGAGTACGAGGGTTCACTGGTTCGTCTATGGTGTGAGGCTGCCGCCGCCGCAGGCTCAGCTAGCGGTAGGAGTAGTAGGGGCGATGAGGCCTCATCGGCAAAGATAGCCGCCACCGGAGGCGAGAGCAAGCGGTCTCCCGGCGCTGGTTTGGGCGGCTGGTGCAAGAAGAGCAGCGATTGAAGAAGCAAAGATGACCGTCGATTCAAATCCAACGATTCTTCGCTGCTAGAATCGTTGTTGACTAAGTTGACAAGCCTGCGTCTGCGTCAACTTAGTAGGCCTGAGGTAGCCTCCCAACCGGTGCGCCCGGATGTCGATGGGAGGAATCATTTTTTTTCGCGTAATAAGGAGGCAGTTGATTGCGTGCGGCCAGGCCAGCGGAGGGAGTAGGGTGGGCCGGGGAAGCCTGCGCGGCATCACAGCGGGCCACAAGAGGAGGCGTCGGCCGTTGGATGGACATCCAACACTAACTGCTGCTAGAATCGTGTGTTCACTAACAAAGCCTTGCATAAACAAGTCAGCCTCGAAATCTGTGGCGTGTACAGCCCATTTGCTATTATTTTTATAGTTTTTACTCAATTTCTAATTCATATGGAATTTATTGCAGCCCGTTTTCCATTTTTAGAATTGTTGGCCATTTTCGTCAGACTGTGGTCAAAAATTAACTAAATATGTGGGAAATTTTGAAAATTCGCAAATTTTTGCTGGGAACGATTTATTCTTAATCCAAAATTAATAGCCATAGTAAAACAAAATTAAAAATAAATTAGTACTATGTCTTGTTAAATCCAATGAAATACGATAAGATATCGATGAAGAACAAAAACAAAAAAGAAACTTATATCCCATTTGCTATAATTTTTTGGAATTTTCAACCCTTTTGATATTACTTTTAATGACATTGACCATACTCTTAAGCCAGGCGGAATGCATCCTCCTCGTCTTGAAAGATTTGCAGCCCGTAATTGGAGAAAACAAATAGGCCTAGCTTGGGTATTCTTCAAAAATAAATACTGGGCTAGCTATTTTCCCAAAGAACTGGTGCATGAGCATTTAGCTTTATTTATTTACTTATTTATGTTTAGGGGACCATGAGCATGTACCTGGGCCGGATTCATGTGAGAGCCTCCCTTCCAGTTAATTATGGGCTTCTCTATTGGGCCTTCATCAGTGGGCTGCATGTTATCAACAAGTGGAAAATGTGTTTCGAGTTTGAAAAAAAAGTGTTCCATACGATAAATAGTATGCGCTACGTACGGTACGGGGCACTAAAGGATCGAACCGTGCAACGACTTCCAAAACATTGTGTTTGTCGTTCTAACAACACATTTATTCAACCAATGTATTTAAATATACTACTGATTGTACATTGAAAACAACAAAGCAGACAAGCAGTATTTAATTATACTACTGATTGTACATTGGGTCCCACTGTCGGTGGAGGAAACATTTTTTTTCAGCTTAATAAGGAGGAACTTTCCTTGCGTGCGACCATGGACCTCGTGGGTCCCAGCCGTCAGGCTCTCCACGTAAAATCCTCTTCCGGTGACTCTCGTTTGTTGACCAGGCCACACCAACGCATGGCGAGGCGGTGGATTTACGGCGAGGCCCTGGACGGAACGACTTCGGAGATGGGAGGCGGTGGAGTCACAGATTGAGAGGAGGAGAAGGGTTATAACTGGTTACATTGCGGCGTGGGGCTGTAGTCCGTGGAGAATAACGGGAGGTGTCGAGGGTGGAGGGATAGCCTGGCGGCGGTGGGGTGGCGCTTGCAGCGATGCGTGCTAAGCAGAGCCGCTAGTCACGGAGGGCCGGACCAGGTGGTCCCGCGCGCCGGAGGAAGAAGACGAGAGATTGAAGGTGCATGCCGGCCGTTGGATATAAATCCAATGGCTGTGGATGACACAATCATTTGTTGACCAAGTTGACAACGCCTGCGTGAGCTTTCGACCTATTGGCCCACATGTCAGCCTGCAAAAATGTGGCATATATTTAACCCATGTTTTCTAGAATGTACAGTCCATTTGCTGGGCTGGGTGAACAAATAATTTCGCGTCAATCAGGCCCATTTATATTTTCTAAGAAATCCCAGCCCATTTGCACTTCCTTGAAATACACGTATTAGGTGGGCTCGCTATATATACGTATAATGTTATGTTAGAAGGAGCAATTAATATCAAAGAATAAACCGGAGAGGCACATTATATATATATATATATATATATATATATATATATAAAATTAAGAAATTAGTGAGTTATACTAACAAGTTCACACACAAATACAACAGAATAGGTAAACATTCATATCAAACTCAAGTTCACAGGACACGTTCATATCCATAGCCAACATTCACAATCAACAACTCAAAAGATTCATATATACACAAGCTCAACATATCTATGCATCCAAATGATTTATAGATCACACGACAATATTCATACATAATTTACAAAAAGATTCAGATATACACATGTTCAGTTTGTTTATGCATCCAAATGATTGAGATCACAACCAATATGATCCATGGACGAACTTTAATTACCTAGGGTACATAATGGTAAATAGTGTTCAATCGGAGGTACTTCTTGCTAAAATTAGTTCTTGTACGAGTAAACTTTCGAGTACATAAGAGGCAGCACAGACAATCTGAACTTTGCTTGTAAGTTTATCCTCAAATAGTGGCCTCGTGCCAAGGGAGGTTTGAGCAACTTGGACACTACTTTCATCCAACCAGTTTACTGGCTCATCTTGGTCCTGTATCTTGCCAAAATTGTACATTGCAGACGAGAAAGGAGGCAGTTGAGAAAATGAACCACCCAAATTTTTTGTGCAGTTCAACTGAAATGGAGCATCCTTGGCGTGCAGACTGATTAAGTGCCAGATGAATATACGCGTCAACCAAATTGTCTGGAATCTTTAGTCTCCATGCCATATAGTTCGCTACCATATGTGCCGATAACCAAAAGGCACAAGTTGGGACCAAAGACTGGACTGCGTTTTTCTGGGCTATGCACCAAGCAATATTTTTGGCGTTCACTCTCCTAATACTTGGAGTTTGACAATTGGTTTACGCCGGTTGATACTCGAATGAATATAGGCACTTCTTGTCAACATCGTCCGTGATAGCCCTTTCGTAAAAGGGTCTGCCAGATTCTTAGCCGTCTGGATATAATCCAACGCTATTACTCCGGAGTTTCTTGATTTTCTGACAGATTTCAATCTTCTTCTTATGTGCTTTGTGGATTTCATGTTGTCCTTTGAACTCTTAGCCTTGACAATTGGTTAACGCCGGTTGATACTCGAATGAATATAGGCACTTCTTGTCAACATCGATGCTTGTCTGAGTGAACTTTGGAGTACATAGCAGCAAGCATAAGTACTGTCCATCGATCATTTTGTGCGTTCTCTGAAATCACCCGGTGTAATGATTTGCTGCGAGTTCAGCTCCAAATTACTCCTCTATGAAATCGGCAAACAGTAGCACAATACCAAATTACCAATACATATGACGGGCACAATAATCGGGATAAAGACCAGTACCAACTTTGTGTCGTAGCATATCATTTACTATTTCCTTTATTTGGAGGCCGAGATAAGCCAAGCGACCGACAACAAAGGAAGAAAGCATGTGGAGTTTAGCGATCGACAAAGAAAGGACTAAGTCGAGGCAATGAAGCACCCAAAGTTTTTGTGCAGTTCCACCAAAATCGAGCATCCCTGTTGGCACATATATTGAGAGAGTGAGATTACTGTAACCGGTAAGGCAGCAATGGCATCCCGCCGCGCTGAGTTCCTCACCGCCCACGACCGCACACAAAATGGTAGGGAAGCGATGGCATCCCGCCGTGCCGAGTTCATCGCCGCTCGCGACCTCACAACAATGTGGGAGGAATTTGAAGATGCCAAGGCCGAATGGGCGGTAGAGCAAGAGGCGGCCAAAGCCGCCTGAGAGGGAGCGAAAAAGTCGAAAAGCACTCAAGAAAAGAGAGGCCCGCCGCCAAGAAAAAGAAAAGGACGCTTGCACTGCTGCTGCGGAGAGGTCGGCGGATATCCAAGCACGATGGGGTGTCGCGACAAAGCCGGAATGAGAACGACGGCGTCTGCCAGCATGTGAGAAGAAGTAGTACTAGTAGTTAGTGTGTGTGTGTGTGTGTGTGAGTGCGGCCATGTACCAAGACTACTAGTTACTCTTGTAGTTTTTAGAGCAAATTACCAAGACATTAGCCTAGACTAAATGGAAAAATTCCTATCCTAAGCATCAAATGGCATCTCTTTCTCTATAGGATTTGAGATGCATGTCATCTCACTTCCTATGATTTTCATATTCCTATCCTATGAATGAAAGGAGGCCTCTGTTGTAGTAACTCATCGCTAGCTAGTAGTACTGCTGGTATGCGAGAGTTTTCTTCAAGAAGCGGAATTCAACGAAGTCATGATGGTTCCTTCGTCCAAGCAACTTCAAAGTGGGAAGTGGGCCTGTGATTTGATGGCTCATTAGTTATTATTCTCAAGTAGCGATGACTGGGTGACTCCCTTGGAGTTCTGCGTGCATGGCAAGTGGACCAGGATGGTCGACGGCCCACATGTTGGCGAACGGAGTAGTAGTATTCTTTCCGATATCGAGGTATAGTATCACTGCTGATTGGTTCACAAAAAATAGTATCACTGCCGATTTATAATTATTTTTTATTTCGATGAATGCTAGCATTTCAACTCTTCTGACGAAGGGTGCCAAACACGGCATGTCTTTGGATGTCCCTGCGTCGTGAAAAGGAGTGGGACATGAACAACGCGGTAGAGCCCAACGTTAAAAAAACAGCGTGGTAGAGCGTCTCCACTTCTTGCACTTCTGGGTCGGAGACCACACGTAGTATTACTTAGTGGTATGAACGATACAAAGTGCAATCTGGAGACAAAGACACGTTTTCCGCAAAAAAATGGAGACAAAGACACGTCTAGTTGGAAGGTCTCGGGGCATACACGTAAACAAATATAAAAGTTAATATGTGCCTCCAACTAATATAGTAGTAGTAGAGTACTTAGGCACGTACTCCATAACATCACCGTGCATTGTACGTACACCATTTAGTGGTAGTAGGCAGTAATAAGGAGGCACTTCCTTGCTGCGGCCGTGGACCCAGCTGTGAGCCTCTCCACGTAGAGTACTCTTTCAATGGAAGTCGTTTGTTGACCACATTGACCACGCCGCGCCGAGAGCACCAGGGCGGTGGATGACGGTGAGGCCTAGGAAGCGAACGACACGGAGCCGGGGAAAGCGCGGCAGTGGATGCCCACGCGGAGAGGAGTACGAGGGTTCACTAGTTCGGCTACAGTGTGAGGCTGCCGTCGCCGCAGGGCCTGGCCAGTGGTGGGAGTAGTAGGGGGCGGTGAGGCCTCAACGGCAGCACAACCGACCACTGGAGGCAGGAGCAGCCGGTCTCGCCGGCGCTGGTTTGGGTGGCTGGTGCAAGAAGAGCAGCGATTAAAGAAGCAACAAGACCGTTTGATTCAAATCGAACGGTCACTGCTGCTAGAATCTTTTGTTGACTAAGTTGACAAAGCACTGCATACGCGTCAACTTAGTAGGCCCACAGGTCAGCCTCCCAACCGGTGCACCCCAGAAGTCAGTGGGAGGAATCATTTTTTTCCGCGTAATAAGGAGGCAGTTGATTACGTGCGACCAGGCCAGCAGAGGGAGTAGGGTGGGCCGGTGAAGCTTGCGCGGCATCAAAGCGGTCCACAAGAGGAGGGAGCAGGCAGTCCCACCAGTGCTAGTTTAGGCAGCTGGAGCAGGAAGATCAGAGATTGAAGAAGCACGTCGGCCGTTGGATGGACATCCAACTGTCGCTGGTGCTAGAATCGTGTGTTGACTGACAAAGCCTTGCGTAAACAAGTCAGCCTCAAAATCTGTGGCATGTACAACCCATTTGCTATTATTTTTATAATTTTTACTCAATTTCTAATTCATATGGAATTTATTGCAGCCCATTTTCAATTTTTAGAATTGCTGCCCATTTTCTGGTCAGTACTAGGGTTAAAAAATAGAACTAAATATAATTTTGAAAATTCACAAATTTTTGCTAGGGAACAATATTCTTAATCCAAAAATTAGTAGCCATACTAAAACAAATTTAAAAATAAATTAGTACTATGTCATGTTAAAATCCAATGAAATATAAAATATCAGTGAAGAACAAAAACAAAAAAGAAACTAATTTCCCATTTGCTGTAATTTTTTTTGGAATTTTCAACCCCTTTGATATTACTTTTAACAGACACTAACCATACTCTTTGGCTAGGTCGGAATGCATCCCTCCTCGTCTTGAAATATTGGCAGCCCAGTAAGTCGGAGAAAACAAATAGGCCTAGCTTGGGTATTCTTCAAAAAGAAATACTAGGCTACCTATTTTCCCAAAGAAAAAACTGCTGGGCTAGTCATGTTGTTAGACGGGCCACAGAGACCGCATAACCCAGTTTATAGCCTCCTCCTCCGAACTAGTACTCAAAAAAAAGTTGTGCAATTCTATCGTTAATTGACTATATGTTGAAAATGATGTGGGTCCCAGATATCAGCAGGGTGGATTAGAGTAAAAAAACGAGGGGTACATCTGAGTAGTAAAAGAGGTGCTTGCTTGTGTTCGGGAGTGGACCTGGTGGGTCCGTACTGTCATACTCACAACTATAGTCATCTTCGGATTCACTATGTTGACTGGGCCGGACGGCGGCGCCGCGGCGAGCGCACCAAGGAGGAGGATAAAGTGATGTCGCCAATGTGCTCGGCTAGGTTGGACATTCTTATTGAAAAATAAAAATGGACCAGAACTATTTATGACGTTGACTACGATTTGCATGGGTCCGCTGGTTGCAGGAAGAAAATGGTGGGAGAAAAAGGACTGGTCGCTATCTTTTCCTAAGAATAATATTGACTGAATGTAACGACACTATCATAGAAAATAATATCCTTCTGTTAAATCGTGAATTTAAAGAACTGGTGCATCAACACTTAGCTTTATTTATTTATTTATTTACTTATTTTTGTTTAGGGGACCATGAGCATGTACCTGGGCCGGATTCATGTGAGAGCCTCCCTTCCAGTTAATTATGGGCTCCTCTATTGGGCCTTCATCAGTGGGCTGCATGTTATCAACAAGTGGAAAATGTGTTCCGTACCAAAAATAGTATGCGCTACGTACGGTACGGGGCACTAAAGGATCAGATCGTTTCCCTAAAAAAACTAAAGGATCAGACCATGCAACGACTTCCAAAACATTGTGTTTGTCATTCTAACAACACATTTATTCAACCAACAGATGAAATATACTACTGATTGTACATTGAAAATAGCAGCAGCAACAACCAGGGCTGGGGTGCAACAGAAGCAGTAAGCAGGACAGAAGAGTAAAGACACAACTCTTTCTTCCAAACCAAACATCAGCCATCATTACAAAAGGGCTACCAAAAAAGAACAAGTATATGCATCAAACTAAATAAAGATCCTACTACACCTGCAACTGCCATGCCGCTTTTCTTTGAAAGGTTCTGGGATTAGGAAGGGTAGGGACACCAGGTGGCCTACAACATCATATCAAGTTGGAGTCAAATAAAAAAGGGCTCTTAATGTAGTCAATCTTAAGAATAGCATGTTATGAGCATGAAATATTTTTTTAGTAGATGTTGACAGTAATATAAGCAAGCCATCATGATATCATAGGAAAGTAACATACTACTGTAACAACCGTTTGTAGCAATGACTGGAGTTGGCCAGCAATACGTCCAGCCATAGAAGGAGTCGACAGCGTAAATGAAACCCTTGTGTTCAATGGCATCACAGAACCATGGAGGATGTATGATCCTGCGATGGACGTGCAGATTTATCCACTTACCGCAGTGACCTCTCAGATAGGCGAGACCGCAGTTGAAGAACGCAGTTAGCCTAAAATCTTTATAATTCGTAGACCTTGTGGGCACTTGGTAGATTACAACCTTGAGCAAATCAAACTTGGTATCATGTTGGCTACTGTAAGATTCCGAGTATTCTGGGCCGTGGTGCCAAAGCAGTGTAGTGTTAATCGAAGGAAGGGGGATCAATTGCCGGGTGTAGACCTCCACGAGCATCCAGCTATCGCTACCGTCGACGAGCACCATCCAAGACGTGTTCATGCCGACCCAGTACATACCGTTAATGTAGTTGAGGGTGACGGGGATCGGATCGCAATCAAGGGGGTTGATGCTCGCCACCCTATGATCGTTATGCTACGTGACACGCTGTTTCTGAAGATCAGGCGGCATCAGCAAGCAAGGAGCTGGCTTAAAAAGCTCCGGCCTGAGGGCTTTGAGTAAATGGTACAATCCTGACGAGCACGAGGCGAGCGGCATGGTACTGAGATTGTCCACACGTGAAACAATGAGCTTGATTACCTCTGTGGGGAGCGAATGCCAGCCACTCTTTCGGCGAACGCTGCTCGGTTCTGCCATTGTTAGTGCTTGGGCTTAGGATGAGGGGGGGGGGGGGGAGGGAAGAGGCGCCTTAACGGGGATGGAAGATTGGACGAGATTATGTGCGGACAAAGATGGAGAAGCATATATGTGCTACGGGAAGTGGAAAGGTGATGATGACTATAGCACGCCGCTTGACTTACGAGACACATACCAGCAACGTAGGGTCATATCGATGCCAGAGAACTTGCTCGAGTGATCACAATACTGGTACTCCCTACAATACCTACTACTATGCCCTAACTTGCTTGAGTAGAGTAGTAGTGGAGTAGGACTCTGCTCTACTACTAGTACCAGAGGAGTAGTATATTCTAATCTAAAATAGTTACAAACTTCAATGCCCGAGCGTGGAATGACTATGAACTGCCATCGGTGCTAACTCCAATCCCACAAACATTAAGCTAGGAGACATGGCAGTTGCAAGCGCTTGCGACGCAGATTCTGATCGATGTGTAAGGGTGGCAGTTTTGTCAAATACTATGGCTTAAAAACAGGCCACCGTTGGATGGAAATCTGACGGTTACGTGGGATTCGCCAGGATTGAGCTCGTGGCGAACAATCGCTAGATATCATTACTAAAAAAAAGGTTAAAACACCCAGGGCTATAACTTGCATCGGCTGACCACTAACAATGATACTAACATAGTTGTAAAATGGTCAAAGAGCGTGTCTACGTGGTGTTTGGAATTATATGCAAAAAAATCAGCAAGATGCCCGTGCATTGCACGGAACATCAAGATGCATTTTTTTAACAAAACACCTGTTGTGATTGACCCATGCAGGAGTAATCCCATGTGTAAAAACTAATGATATCTCGAGAATTTTATCGGAAAAATGGTATCTCGACCATTTCATCGAAAAATGATATCTCGAGAAAGATGATAGATAAGGTGAGGAGGAGTGTGACGTGGTTGTGACTGGTGGTCGAACTGGGCGGAGGCATGGGGATGGATGGCGCCAGCAGGCGGCAGCGGCCACCATGCCAGATTGTTCCAGAGACTTCCTTTTTTAATTGCTCGGCAATGAGGTTGTGGGAGATAAGGATGAACGAGGCGAGGCCTTATCTGTAAATGTGGAGAGAGGTGCGGGTATATTTTGTAAAATTGTCATAGTTTGCTTTCTATCCGTCAGATATAGATCCGACGGTCTATATTATAAGATGCAGGCACACCATCATCACCAACTCTGTTTTTTCTCTACTCCTATCTCTACTCTTATAAAAAGCAGAGTTGGTGATGATGGTGTGCCTGCCATCCTGCAATATAGGCCGTCCGATCTATATCTAATGGATAGGAAGGAAACTATGACAATTTAACCACACTCCTCTCCACATTTGCATATAAGGCCTTCCCTCATTCATCATTTTCTCCCACAAGATAAACTACTCATACAAATGCATCTTCATGTTCCGTGCAATGCACGGGCATCTATATTATAAGATGGCAGGCACACCATCATCACCAACTCGGTTTTTTCTCTACTCCTACTCCTATAAAAGACTCACTTGGTGATGATGGTGTGTCTGCCATCCGCCATTTCTGACCATTAGATCTGCATCTAACGGCTGTGATGTAAGTTGTGGCCTTTTGCAACAATTCCCACTTCTCTGCTCCAGTTTACACAATACCTCTTAGTATCTTGAAACCAACCACATTCCTCCCTTACTTCATCAAAACAGCCCAAAGAATATATTTGGAGTGAAACATAAGATATTTTTAGTGATATGTATATCAAAACTAAACTATTTTCTTTCAAATTTGTGAATATGTATTATTCTACGTTGGATCCGTTGCAACGGACGGGCTCATTGTTATAAAGGTTTATGTCGGATTCAGGGTTCCGACAGACCCTTGAGGTTCGAACACTGGGGTGTGCGCGGATATTTCGCCTTCTACCTACCTGCACCCCACCGCCTTGCTAAGATCTAAGCTATGGAAAAACAACACAAGAGACACAGAGTTTATACTAGTTCGGGCCACCATTGTGGTGTAATACACTACTCTAGTTTGTGGTGTGGTGGATTGCCTCTTGGGTTGATGATAATGAGCAATACAAGGAAGAATAGCCTCACGAGGGTCTGTTCTTGGCTGGGGCGATGAACTGCTAGGGAGAGTTCAGTCGTCCTTATCTCTCTCTGCGTGATGCTACTCAATCCGATCCCAGCTCGTTTCTCTATCTTGACCTCTGATTGCCTCTACCCTGGGGGTGGCTAGTCCTATTTATAGGCAAAGGCCCTGGGCCTCTTCCCAAATATTGAGCGGGAAGGGCGCCAACAATTGGCCATTTTGAAGGGGAACATCTGGTACACTTATCCTGACTAAAGTTGGTCCTCGCCTGCAAAAGGCTCTGGTGGTGACGCTGGCTTGGGCTCCACAATGACTTCCTCCCTGCCGTTGGGCTGGTCTTGGTCTCGTTGCACCGAAACGGGTGTCTTTGCTTGATGCTCCCGCCTGCGCTTGCTTCCTTTGCACCAAAGAGGAAAGGAGGACACTGCGCGGGCTAGCGCCCGCCTGGCGCCCTTGGTCGTCATGGCTTGCGTCACGGGTACCTCGTGAGGTACCCCGCCTTGATCTCTCCGCCTCCTCGCGTGCTAACCTGATGGGGCCGTGCCTGAGGAAGCTCCGTGTCGTCCGCCCCTCGAGGCTTGGCCCCTCGCGAGGGTCTTGAGCTTGTGTTGATGAAGATGGGCCGTCTTTGGCCACCTCGAGCAGCGCCATGGCGCAGCAAGTCTGAGTACCCGTTCCCGAGCGCCGACAGTAGCCCCCGGGCCCAAGGCGCGCCCGGACTTGGCTTCGCAGAGAAGCGAAGGGGCGAGTGCGAAGCGCCGCGGGCCCTAACAACCTGCGGCCTCGGGTGCCGCGCGGCGGTTGATTGGACGTGGGTGTCCCTGTTCCCCATCTCCTCCTTATTTCGCGCCCAGCTAGGCGGACCCGTGGTTGCACACAGTTATCCCTCTTTTTACTGCTCGAGCGTCCCCTACTCTTCGTCCTCTCAAGCTCAAGTTTCTGCTTCCAATCCGATCTCAAATCCTCCCCCTTCCTGCCGCCATGGCACCGACGAAGAAGGGGAAAGGAAAGAAGCCTGTGCCTCTGCCTCGCCCGCCGTCGCCGACGGCTCCTGCTGTTGATCGGTCGATCATAGTCAACCAAGAAGGCTTGGACAAGGTCAGCTCTGCCATTGCCACCATCTTCAATGAGTGTGGGAGGACGACGGTCTGGCCTGCGTCCCACTTCTCCATTGACCGAATAGTCACCGAGGTCCGATACTTTGCTGACGCCCTGTGGGCGGGGCTGGTTCCCCCCTTCTCTGATTTCTTCAACGCTGTGCTTTCCCATTACCAGATCCATATGATGCATTTGGGTCCCGAATCTGTTGCTCTTCTTGTCGTTTTCGCTTTTGTTTGCGAGGCGATGGTGGGCATTCCTCCTTCAGTTGCCTTGCTGCGCCACTTCTTCTCCTTGCGCCTCAGTGACCCTACCCAACGCTCGGGGTGCGTGAGCTTGTTGCCGCGCCGAGACAATGACCTCGAGGATTGACTTGAGCTCCCTCACCCTTGGCTGGTTCCATGGCGGTGGTGTATGTGGATGCAGGGGTGCCTAGCCCCCTGCTATCGGAGCCGACTTCGCCTGCTGTCCCCAATTCGGGCTGGGGCCAGGAGACGCTCGAGAGCCCCCGGCTCGTCTTCGTCTGGCACCGCTTCGCGTTCTTGAAGTCGCTTGGCGTGACAGCGCCCAAGGTGGTGAGGGAGTTCCTGCTGCGCCGCATTGCTCCTCTCCAGCGCCACTCCCGCCGGTTGTGGGCCTTCAACGGGCGTGATGATCGTATGAGGCTCCAGGAAGAGGACCTGACGCCTGAAGTGCTAAGGACAATGCTCTTGATCCTGACTGGGGACCCCAACCCTGGCAGCATCCAGCAGGGAGGGGCCTTGCTGTACCTCTGCCAGAACATGGGCGATTTTGTGAATCAGATGCCTATCTTTGATGAGTGGGGGCCGCACCCCGCCGGCCTCCAGGGGCTTCGCGAGAATCCAGTGACGGTGACTGCCCTTCTAGTCGGCCAAGGCGACTCTTCCTCAAGTGGCGGAGCAGGGAGGCATGAGGCGCCAGAGGCCGAGGGGGCTCCCGGCTGGGTGACAGCACCGGGCGACGCTCACGAGGGAGCAGCGCATGGGGCCCATGCCGCTGAGGCTGAGGGCGGCAAGCAGCTGCCCTCAGCGCCTGCGGCTGAGGCCCCTGAGGCTCCAGCCGCTTCTCTTGGCGAGGCGACTGGCAGTGCGCATCAGGCAGGCGCCCCTGACGCGGATCGTCTTGACGCTTCGTCCTCATCGCAGGTTGATCCCTGTGCTCAACTCCTGGGCCGCTTCCACGTGGACTTCGAGGCCCTCCGGAAGAGAAGGGAGGCCCTGGGCGACGATTACCCTTGTCGCCTGCTGAAGCGTAGGAAGTACTTCGCCACCGATGAGTAAGCCTTCTCCTTTTCCAGCTCCTGATCCTTCTGTTGCTTTTGCTGATCCTTGCTCCGCAGGCCCCTTCCAGCCGAGCTCGCGGAGATGGCTGAGGTGCCGTCCCCCTTGGTTTAGCCCCCTCTACCGTCCTCAAGCGCTCCGAGCAGCAGAGCCCTTGTGGTGAGGGCGATCGGAGAGGCGAACCATCCCGAGGCGCATCGAGGCTCTGCGCACCTCGCGATCCTCCTTCGTGGGCCTTCTCGTGGCATAGCCAGCCTGCCGTGGGCTTCTCGCCTGGTCGTGGACTGCGATTGGCTGAGGCGCTCCCTGCGCTCTTCATCTGGGGACGGGCTGGCTCCAGGCCGGCTTCTGGCGTGGCGTGCCCGGCCGTCGCGAGGGTGCCATCCCCCAGCCCCCTGCCCGGAGGGGGAGTGCTGATTCGTGGCCCCCAGCGCTTGCTTGGGGCAGATGATGGTGTGGAAGACGTGCTCGAGCGCGCCCGGGAGCGTCGCGCTCTTCGCCAAGGATTCCTTCGAAGGGCGGCTGACGCGATGAGCCTGCTTGGTGAAGAGCTTGCTGATGAAGACGCGCACCTTGAGGCCGAGGGCCCGCGCCTAGCTGCAGAGAGGCGCGAGCTGGAGGGCGCCATCGCCCTTGCGCGCCATCAGCGCGATCTTGACGATGAAAAGGCCATGGCGTCGCTGGTGGCCTCTCGGGAGGCCCGATCTCGGGCCGCTGAGGAGGCCCGGGAAGCTGACCGGCGGCGAGAGGCGGCGGAGGAGCGGGCACGGGAGCTCCTGGCCCGGTGCCACTCACTGGAGGAGCAAGTGGAGCTGCGCGAGGCAGCCCTCGCGTCGACGAAGGTGGCCTCCGGCGACCCAGCAGAGCTCCAGAAGCTTGAGGAGGCGCTGACGCTGCAAGCCGCCGAACGTGCACACGAGTACAAGTGTCTGGAGACGAGGGAGCTCTTGGTGGCGCAGGCGGAGGATGATGTCGCTGCACGGGAAGCCCGTGTCCTGGAGGAGGTCGGACGTCGGGTGGCGATGGCACGCTTGAACCTCGAGCGCGAGTTTGAGGAGAGGCTGGGGTTGATCCGGGACGAGGCTGAAGGTAGGACTGCTGCCTTGAGGGCCAAGCTGGAGGAAGCGACGCGACGGGCCGATGCTTTTCGGGGCGCCCTTGAGGTAGCGCAAGGGGAGTCAACCACCTCCCAGGCCGAGGTGCTCCTTCTTCGCCATCAGGTGGAGGAGGCTGAGGCCGTCAGCGCTGAATCGCGGACGAGATCGTCGTGGTGGATCTGGAGCATGAGCACGGCCCCATGTTCACCACGCTCCGGGAGAGAGCCAACACAGCCTTGGGTAACATCTACGAGGCGGCTATTGGCGAGCCGCATGCAGTCAACTACGCCGGCAACCTTCAGTTCTTAACCGACGTGGTGACGCAGCTGGAGACACGGTCGGTCAGGGCCGACAGGTTGGTGGAGGAGAGGAGCCGCGCCCTGCTCGGGCGCGCCTTTTCTCGCGTCTTCAGCCATCTCCGGAACATGGATCCCCACTTTGATTTCGATGCCGCCATCGCCCCAGTCCCCCAGGCCGTCCGAGACGACCTGGCGCACTGGTGTAACGCCCTCGATGCGACTATATCTCCCACGTGTCGGAGCACGACTTAGAGGCATAACCGCATTGAAAGCAATGTCGCAAGTGAGGTAATCTTCACACAACCCATGTAATAAATAAGGGAAAGAGATACATAGTTGGCTTACAGTCGCCACTTCACACAGTACATAAATAAACATCCATCATACAGAGTACACTCAAGGTCCGACTACGGAACCAAAATAAAAGAAGATACCCCAAATGCTACACAGATCCCCGATCGTCCCAACTGAGCACCACTCTCGATCATCGGAAAAGACACATAGTAACGACCATGTTCCTCGTCGAACTCCCACTTGAGCTCGGTTCGTCACCTGCCGGCATCGTCGGCACCGCAACTGTTTTGGTAGAATCTGTGAGTCACGGGACTCAGCAATCTCACACCAGCGAGATCAAGACTATTTAAGCTTATAGGAAGGACAGAGTTGTGAGGTGGAGCTGCTGCAAGCGACTTAGCATATATGGTGGCTACATTACAAAAGAGAGCGAGAAGAGGAGCAAAGCACGGTCGTGAAGCTAGTAGCGATCAAGAAGTGATCTGAACTACTTACGTCGGACATAACTCCAACACCGTGTTCACTTCCGGACTCCGCCGAGAAGAGACCATCACGGTTACACACGCGTTGATGGTGTATTTTATTTAAGGTCAACTTCGGTTTTCTACAACCGACATTAACAAATTCCCATCTGCCTCATAACCGCGAGCACGGCTTTCGAAAGATAATACCTGCGAGGGTGTCCCAACTTAGCCCATTATAAGCTCTCACGGTCAACGAAGGATATTCCTTCTACCGGGAAGACCGATCAATCTCGGAATCCCGGACTACAAGACATTTCGACAGCAATAAAACAAGACCAGCAAAGCCGCCCGAATGTGCCGACAAATCCCGATAGGAGCTGCATATCTCGTTCTCGTGGCATACCGGATAAGCGAAGCGTCTGAGAACCGACGTAATCCAAGTTGCCAAGGAATGGTCCCGCACGGTGCTCTAGTTTGGACCAACGCTCGAAGGAGCACTGGCCCGGGGGGGTTAAATAAAGATGACCCTCGGGCTCGCGAAAACCCGGGGGAAAAAGGCTTAGGTGGCAAATGGTAAAACCAAAGTTGGGCCTTCTTTGGAGGAGTCTTATTCAAAGCGAACTGTCAAGGGGTCCCATAAATCACCCAACCGTGTAAGGAACGCAAAATCAAGGAACATAACACCGGTATGACGGAAACTAGGGTGGCAAGAGTGGAACAAAACACCAGGCATAAGGCCGAGCCTTCCACCCTTTACCAAGTATATAGATGTGTTAATTATAGCAGATATATATTGTGATATCCCCAACAAGTAAACATGTTCCAACAAGGAACAACATCTCCATGTTCCAACAAGGAACAAACTTCAACTTCACCTGCAACTAGCAACGCTATAAGAGGGCTGAGCAAAGCGGTAACATAGCCAAACAACGGTTTGCTAGGAAAGGATGGTTAGGAGCTGACATGGCAATATAGGTGGCATGATAAGCAAGTGATAGGCATCGTAGCATAGGCATAGCAAAAGAGCGAGCAACTAGCATAGCAAAGATAGAAGTGATTTCGAGGGTATGGTCATCTTGCCTGCAATGTTCTCAGAGTTGTCGAAAACTTGATCCTCGTAAGCGTTCTCAACAGGTTCCTCGTTCATGTACTCGTCTCCCGGCTCTACCCAAAGAAAGAACACAAACAAAGGAACCACAATAAATCACGGTGCAAAGCACAAGCAACATGATGCAAAACATGGCATGATATGCGAGATGTGATATGCAATGCGTATGCGCGCTCCGGAAGGAAAATGATGAACCAGGCATCAACTTGGCAAACCAAGTATGCCGCTGGAAAGATGAGATGATTTCGGTTGAAATCGATATAAAGATCACCGGAATCGGATGCACGGTTTGCAAATGACAAGCAAAACAAGAATGGCACAAAACTGCCATTAACAACATGATGCCACTTAGCAAGCAACAAGAAATTAAGCTACTGCACCCAAACGTATCAACAAAGTATATGGCAGTGATCTACTCAAGATGCTTGACAAAAGATGAACACTGAGCTACGGCTAAATCACATCATAACAGGTTCAAATAAGCATGGCAAAAGTGCACAAAATATCAGGCTGGACATGGCAAAAACAGCATCAGGTAGCAATGTTCAGAGCGACAAAACTACATGCTACAGGGACTTATAATAGCAAAACATGGCATGGCATGAATCTACTCAAAGCATAGAACAAAAGTCCCGTACTGACCATAAGCCAAAAAGGATCAGAAAATATAGAAACACCCATGCCAAAATGGCAAGTTTCGTTAACAGATTCAGCAACATGGCATGGCAAAAACAGATAACAAGTAGGCATGTTTGAGAGCTCAAAGCACTCACTACAGAGCCTTTCATGATAAACTAAGCATACATACATCAAGAAGACATGACATAGAAGGCATACATGGCAAGAACAATATCATAGCATACACGGATCAACCACAACAACCTTGGCAAAATTGAATAACATGTAAACAATCTGCCAGGAAACATTTGATAGCAAAAGTAGAGCTCGATTGAATCAAGCTATGGCACTCCATAATTGCAAACAAAGGCATGGATGGATAGAGCAAGACATGTAGAACAAAACATCCTTACTGAAGTATCTCCAAATATGCATAGATATCTCGGTAGCATCAAGTTAACATGGCATCAAAATATCAGCAAAACAGAGCTGAAAACAGCAACATCAGGACACCTACTTTGCATGCTTGTGCTAGTCACCACATAGATCACAAAAATACATGGCATACACCCCTGGAAAGATGGCATGGCATATTACAAAACACATGTAGGACTCAAATTCATAGGGTGCACACATCAATCATGGAAAAAATAACAAAAGTGCAAGTTCTGTTAAGAAACAGAAACTAACATCACATAGCTCTCTTCTAACAGCATTTCGGGCATCAAGATTAGCTCAAATGAAAATGATACAATGGGATGAAATGATCTACTCTTCGAGACGAACATTTTGACATATTACACGCACGAAACGGAGCTACGGGTGCAGACTTATGATGCGTTGAAAAAGCCACGAAATAATTAACGGAATAAAACTTAGATGAATATGAGGGGGGAAGAAAGTCAACGGGAGATAGATCCAGATCGGGCCGGATCCGATCGAGGGCGGCGGCGCGGCGCGGCTCCTCCGGTGGCCGGTCTGGCGAGGGCACCGGTGGCGGAGCGCGGGGCGCGGCCGACGAGGGAGAGGAGGCGGGCGGCGCGGCGGGGCCGTGGCCGTCGAGGTTTGGTGGTGGCCGGCCGCCGGGGCGGCGAACGGCAGCGGGCGAACCCGGCCGGCCGGGCGGCGAGGCGCCTGGCCTCGGGTTTTGGCGCTGCCATGCCATGCCAGCAGCATGCGGTGACCCGGGCGAGGGGCCCCAGCGAACTGGGCGGGCAGCGGCGGTGGTGGGCGGCGTGCCACGTGGCGCGCTGCCACTGCTGCTCTGGCGGCGGCGATTGTCCGCGCGAGACCGGACGTGTCCGGCGTGGAGGAGGAAAGCTAGGGTTTCGGGAGGAAGAAGACCCGGATTTGGAATGGGGGTTTGCTTAAATAGGCATAGAGGGAGCTAGGAGAGTCCAAATGAGGTGTAGTTTTCGCCCACACGATCGTGATCGAACGACGGAGAGCATGGAGGTGACTTAGATGGGTTTTTGGGCTGTTTTGAAGGGGTGTTGGGCTGCAACTTAAAAGAGGCCTTTGCGAGAGTGCGGTTAACCGTTGGAGTACCAAACGAGCTCCAAATGACCCGAAACTTGACCGGTGGTCTACTGGTGGTATACCAAGGCCACTTGACAACCCTCGGTCCATTCCGAGAAAGTTTAGTACCCGCTCACGGAAAAACGTAAAAGGGGCCGCCGGCGGAGATAGGAGTGCCGGATTGCAAAACGGACAACGGGAAAAATGCTCGGAAACATGAGATGAACACGTATGCAAATGCGATGCACATGATGACATGATGTAAAATGCATGACAAGGACAAAATGCAAAATGAAGAAAAACCCAACCACGGAGGGAATATCATATCACAATGCCGAAAATGGCAAGAGTTGGAGTTACAAATATGGAAAGGTTACATCCGGGGTGTTACAACTGGGTGGAAGACAATGTGGATGCTCTTGTCAGGGCCTTTGCTTCGGACAACGACGGCGTGATCGTGGCTGCCGATGAGGGCGGCGTGGTGAACGGCCCTGACGCCGCCGGCGGCAACGCAGACAGCGATGGCGAGTCCAGCGACGCCAACAACGGTTCGGGAGGTGCTCCTGAGGATGCATTGGGGGGTTTATCCGACTGATTATGCATCGTTCCTGTTTCCTTACCCTGCATGAATAGGACTTAGGTTTTGGCCTGATGGCTGTGAGAGCATTTTGGGAGGGGGAGCCCCTCATGTAAAACTTGTGTTCATCGTATTAGTAGATGTTACATTGCCCATGCGCCCGCGCCAAGTGGTTGGCTAAGCGACGCGCTGGTTGGCTAGTTTACCTTCGTTCCGTGCGGGCCCTGAGGTAGCCTGTGGGAGGCTGTGGTGTCCCGAGTGTTCCCTGATTGAATCCGCAGGATCTGCAGTAAAAACCCTCCCGAGAGGACGCGGCGGCGGCAGTCTGGGCTGCACGCTAGCTAGGCTTGGCCCGGCTCGCAAGGGGCTTGCGAGGGGAGGCAGCTGAGGCGAAGTGGTAATCGAAACGCGAGAGATTGCTCGAACGAGACTAAGCACCCCTTCCCCGAACACACGCAAATCTCAAATTCAAATCCAACTTAAATCCAGCGGGGGAAAGTGACAACCAAAGGGGAAAGCAATGAAAGCAGACAAAAGGCCGCGTCCGGCACCTAATCTAGTCTTGGACGTCTTCTCACCAGCGCGGAGCTAAGTGCTGCTACTGGGCGTAGGAGGGAGCCCCAGGGCCTGAGGCCGGCACCCCTGAGACTCCGGGGCGTGTACAACCCCACTCATTATTACGTGAGAGTGTCACGGGGCGGCGAGCTTCACAGGCACCAGGCCTTCTTCACAGGTACCGGCCTTGCTTCAAATCGCTAGACGAGGGCCCCGCCTTGCGCCACACTCTAGTGCCATCAACGACGACCGAAAACCAGGACGCCGCCGATGGGGTAGAGCGGTCGCCAGTGGTTCCCGCAACGACCACGGGTCCTCCGCCAGGGGCAGGCCCTGAGGCACCTCCCCAGCAGAGGACCTACCTCCTGAGAACACCTTGCTCCGAGCGCCGCGATGGTGATGTCAGATCTCGGCCCCTCTCCTGCAGCCCCCCGCGCCCTCCTCCCGAGGGGTAGGAGACTGCGGGAGCGGGGCAGCTGCTCGCTGTGGCGACCTGCACCTCCTGCGATCCATGATTAGCGTATGCCTGCTCCTGAGGAATTAGCGGTACACGATAATCGTCGCCTCCAGCGTGGCCAGCGGGACCGCCACGGGGCTCCTGGAAGAGCTCAGCTTCTGGCGCCTTGTCCCCCCAGCTTGGGCTGAGGAGCGAGGCTTGTTCGCCCTCGTGAGGGTGCCCTTGGTCCATCATGTGGGGCACGTATTCTTCTGGCGCCGTCATCCCGAAGGCCACGCCGTAGTGCTCCGCGTGCCATGCAGCTCTGCTTGACGTGCCCACCGTGGGGTGGTAGCGCGGCTGTCCACTGGGGCCGTGGGTCGCGTCGAGTCCTTCTTCTTCGTGGACCGGGAGCGGGGGCGGCGCCGCCGCCGGTCCGATGCCGACAACTTCGTTGGCGTTGGAGTAGCCTTGGAGCCCGCGGGCGCGCGCGGAGCCCCCGCGCAGGCCGCCCTGGGCTTGAGATGGGAGTTGGGTGCAGAAGGGGTGAGCCCCCGAGGCGGCAAAGCCCAGGAGCTCTGCCACCCGCTCCAGCAGCACGTCGCGGCCGCCCTCCAGCAGCCTGCACTGCAGCAGCTCTCGGGCCACCGTGAGCGCGGCCCTCGAGTTCGCCTGCTCCCGGCGGGTGTACGGTGTCGTGGTCGCGGCGTGATTGGAGGCCCTTGCTGCCGACCGCGCCTGCCGCGGTGTGAGAGCTGTCGAAGCCTGTCCGCGTCGCCCGCGGCCCGCAGCGCCCTGCGGACCGCGAGCTGCACAGGGCACGGGTCGCCCGGTGGCGGCTCTGCTGGCGGCGAACACGCCGCCCAAGGATCTGGTTGCCCTTTGGTCGCGGACATGGTGATGACGACGCGACGGGACACGAAGTGGTAGAAGGTGGATTCCGGCGCACCCCTACCTGGCGCGCCAAATGTCGGATTCAGGGTTCCGGCAGACCCTTGAGGTTCGAACACTGGGGTGCGCACGGAGATTTCGCCTTCTACCTACCTGCACCCCACCGCCTCGCTAAGATCTAAGCTATGGAAGGAACAACACAAGAGACACAGAGTTTATACTAGTTCGGGCCACCATTGTGGTGTAATACCCTACTCTAGTTTGTGGTGTGGTGGATTGCCTCTTGGGCTGATGATAATGAGCAATACAAGGAAGAACAGCCTCGCGAGGGTCTGTTCTTGGCTGGGGCGATGAACTGCTAGGAAGAGTTCAGTCGTCCTTCTCTCTCTCTGTGTGATGCTACTCAATCTGATCCCAGCCCGTTTCTCTATCTTGGCCTCTGATTGCCTCTACCCTGGGGGTGGCTAGTCCTATTTATAGGTAAAGGCCCTGGGCCTCTTCCCAAATATTGAGCGGGAATGGTGCCAACAATTGGCCATTTTGAAGGGGAACATCTGGTACACTTATCCTGACTAAAGTTGGTCCTCGCCTGCCAAAGGCTCTGGTGGTGACGCTGGCTTGGCCTCCACAATGACTTCCTCCCTGCCGTTGGGCTGGTCTTGGTCTCGTTGCACCGAAACGGGTCTCTTTGCTTGATGCTCCCGCCTGCGCTTGCTCCCTTTGCACCAAAGAGGAAAGGAGGACACTGCGCGGGCTGGCGCCCGCCTGGCGCCCTTGGTCGTCATGGCTTGCGTCACGGGAACCTCGTGAGGTACCCTGCCTTGATCTCTCCGCCTCCTCGTGAGCTAGCCTGATGGGGCCGTGCCTGAGGAAGCTCCGTGTCGTCCGCCCCGCGAGGCTTGGCCCCTCGCGAGGGTCTTGAGCTTGTGTTGATGAAGATGGGCGTCTTTGGGCCACCCCTCGAGCAGCGCCAGCAGGCAGCAGTGCAAGTCTGGTACCCCGTTCCCGAGCACGACAGTTTATCTCTTGCATCATCCGCAACGAACACTTGGTGTACTAGTCCGGGCCGGATGCTCGCAGCGGGATGACATGAGTTCGAATTCTGTCCTAAACTTTAGCTTTTCATAATTTTTTTAATATATACTTCTTTCGCCACTGTACTGGCAGTGGAACCCACAGAGTACTTAGAATACAAGATTAAGGATGGATTTGTTTCTTTTTAACTTTCTGTATGAATCTGTAGCCAGCCTGCAAGTCTGTACACTATACTGACAGTTGAACCCACCGAGTACTTAGAATATAAGATTAAGGATGCAATTAACTTTTTATAGAGGGAGAATCATACACGCAATTAACTCAAATGGATTGGACGTGACTCTATTATTCTCCAACGACAACCGGCAAATTTCCTCCCACGGGCCGGAGTAGGTTTCTTGGTTTGCATGCGGGTTTAATGGAGGGGATTGATGGAGGCGAGGAGGCGTGTTCAGCCGGGCGTGCAGCGGACGGTGCAGTACTATTCGATTTGACAGCTACTACTAGTATATTATAAAAAACAAAGAAGAGTAGTAGAGATAGAGATAAGAGTAGGGACTAGGGAGGAGCACCATCTACTGCTTCATGGTCTACTCATGCGCTCCATTCGGCGGCCACAACGTCCCCTACAGCCACTCCCTCCTGCGCTCCATTCGGCGGGCGCTATTGAAATTTGGGGAGCGCACTCTCGCGACTCCTGGCAGCGACGACTTCACCGACGATGACTTCTTCCCCGACCTCGGCAACCTCTTCCTCAACGACATGGGCGACAACCTCAACGCCAACGATGCTGCTCCCGTTGCACCGTATGTGTTTCTGTCCTTCCTGTTCGAAATCATGGTAGAATTCATGTTTCTAGTCTGTGTCCTAGATTCGATCTGTTCATCTACTATGCTAGTCCACATGATTAGTTTAATCTCTTTTATAGCCGTCATGATTTATTTTGTGCTTATTTCGGACTAAATCTCATAGTAACTTGATCATATATTCAACTGGTGCAACGTCCCCTATAGCCACTCCCATTTGATGGACGGCCTGGTCGATGCCTCCAAGGAGCCCTTCGTCTATTGCTATGAGTGCTCGATGCTGTTTTGGGGCTCGCCGGCCGACATCGTGCATCACCTCACGCAGGCATGCAGCGATCACTGCTGGCCCTCGGCGGAGAACATCAAGTACGAGACGTGCTACCCGTTCACCATGCCGGAGTCGCTGGAGGATCACCGCCGCCTGCTAGTCTCGGAGGAGGACGACAGTGTCTTCCTCTTGATCGTGGGCACCGGCGAGGCCCACGCAGGCCGCCGCCCCGTCTCTGTAGTGTGCATCAGGGGCGACGCCCCTGACGCTGACACTGACACTGACACGAGGCTGATGTACGGGTGCGTGCTCACTGTTACTACCCCTCAGAGGTACGTGGGCGGCGACACTGGCTACATGAAGCTGACTAGAACTATGCCCAACTGGGACCTTCCCGCCGATGTGGACATGGAAGATGCATGGTATGATTTCCCCACCCCCAACGTGGTGCACGGGGACTCCAAGGAGGTTCACCTGGACATATGCATTACCAAGTTAAATGTTGATCATTAGTCTTCGCTCAATGTAATCCGCTGTCTAAGCATGTGGAGACTTCCATGCACGATCTTGCTCTATTGGAGTATCGCTCATTAATAAAAGTGTAGCCATTTATGATTTAGTCTAGAATCTTCCATGTTTGAATCTTTACTACAGTACTGGTGAAAGACTTATGATGAACCATTTCTTACATCTCCTCTGCCCCCTTCCAAGTCATCCTAATTTAATCCCTCCGTCTAGGTGTATAAGGGCATGGTTAATACTTAATAGTATAGCCAACTGTTCACTATAAGAAAGTGCCATGTCATCTGTAGCCAACATGTATAACAATGGGTACTCAAAAACTAATTCTTAAAGATCATTTCTGGCAAAGCACAATAAGTGTTATTTCTTCACAAGTTTTAGATCCAGGTTGAACAGTTAAACGCTTTTGTTTGCAAAAGATACTTTTTTTATCTATTTCACCCGGATGCTTGCGAGCTCTAGAGATGAAATAATATCCGAAGAAACCTATCGATACCCATTACACATGAGATGACCCCCACATCCTTTGTCAAAATAAACAACTCACCGATCAATGCATTTTATTGTTCCGTGCAACGCACTGGCACCTTACTATAGATTAATACGACCAAAAATTGAACTAACATTATATATAGTATGATAAATGCTGATGCATGTCACCTAAAATTATATCATTGAAAATTATGTTCAAATACGAATCCAATGATATAGTTTTTGTTGACATGCACTAACATTTTGTCAGTTAAATCTTCAGTCAAATTCAATGGTGGACTAATAAACCACGACCGACGTAGTACTAGTGTAGAGGGCGGTGTTGCACGGGAGTCTCACCCTGCTCGTGGCGCGGCAGTAAAGCCATTATATCCCAAAACCCAACCTCTCGCACTCAGGGCTTTGGCACGGGCATCCTCCACCACCCTCACAGCCCTCGCACGAGCCTTCTGCCAAAGAGCCACTTGCCTGACTCTCTCGGACGACATAGACCTGCCAGGTAGCTTCCCCGCGGCACGCTGCTCTTCCTCCGCCTTCTTCTCCGCCTCTATTTTGGCGCGCTTTGCCGGAGGCAAATCCTCCCACAAGGCGACATCCATTTCTTTCCAAAGCTCCTCAAGGCTAGGGGGCTCGGTGGGGGCACGGTGTTCTCCTCATAGCGGGGAGCCGATGCATCCTCCGATGCGTGTGCTGGCGAGATTGGGAACACCGACACATCCACCTCGACGCGTAGCGGCGAGGAGCGGAACGCCAACGCGTCCTCCTCGACTAGTGGCGGTGAGGAATGGAACGACGATGCGTGACCGTCCGCGCGGTGCAGCAAGGGGCGCCTAGGGCTTGGGAGGGGCGATGCCATGGTGTTCGATGTGAGAGGGAGGGGGGAGATAGCGATGAACGAGAGCTTTCTTCTGAATGCCGTGGGAGGCGCAGTATTTATAGCGAGCAATGGCAAACCTACGTAAGATATGGACTGAGCTGCACTGACTTAATCAGAGGTCGGTTGCTTCAGCGACATGTGGGCGGGCGCTGTTGGGACCACATGTCGCTGACCCAATGCACCTGCGGTTAAATGGCAAGCAACGTCCGATGAAGATATGTTGCGTGATTAACGTAACAACTACGTGGGCATATTTGTTGGAGTAAATTATGGGGAGGAAGGGGTGGAAATATTGCTGGTCTGTGGATTGGACGAAGCGAGAGGAGGAGAGTCATGCATGCAGATTTTTCCACACGGGGTGGAGTGGTGGGGCTGCCAAGGGAGAAGGAAAGTCAAGCGAGCATTGATTACAAGGTGCACTAAATTATTGCATGCGATGATTAAGGCTGGCCATTGTGCTGGTAATGTGGTATCTTACTAGCTGGTACTACCTCTGTCCTGGTTTATTGGTCCCCATTGTATTTCGTGTCAAATTTTGACCATAGATTGAACTAACAAAATGTTCATGCATGTTGCTACCTCTTGAGCACTGCGTTGGATTTCCCCAAAGAGCAGAGGATGATGCCGCAAAGTAGCGTAAGTATTTCCCTCAATTTTTGAGAACCAAGGTATCAATCTAGTAGGAGGCCACGCGCGAGTCCCTCATACCTGCACAAAACAAATAGCTCAACGCAACCAACGCGATTAGGGGTTGTCAATCCCTTCACGGTCACTTACGGGAGTAAGATCTGATAGAGATGATAGATAGTATTTTTGGTATTTTTGATATAAAGATGCAAGGTAAAATAAAAAGCAAAAGTAAAAAAGCAAAGCAATAATAAAGTGATGGAAGATTGATATGATGAGAATAGACCCGGGGGCCATAGGTTTCACTAGTGGCTTCTCTCAAGAGCATAAGTATTCTACGGTGGGTGAACAAATTCTTGTTGAGCAATTGATGAAATTGAGCATAGTTATGAGAGTATCTAGGTATGATCATGTATATAGGCATCACGTCCGAGACAAGTAGACCGACTCTGCTGCATCTACTACTATTACTCCACTCATCGACCGCTATCCAACATGCATCTAGAGTATTAAGTTAATGAAAACAGAGTAACGCCTTAAGCAAGATGACATGATGTAGAGGGATAAATTCATGCAATATAATAAATACCCCATCTTATTATCCTCGATGGCAACAATACAATACGTGCCTTGCAGCCCCTACTGTCACTGGGAAAGGACACCGCAAGATTGAACCCAAAGCTAAGCACTTCTCCCATTGCAAGAAAAACCAATCTAGTAGGCCAAACCAAACTGATAATTCGAAGAGACTTGCAAAGATAACCAATCATACATAAAAGAATTCAGAGAAGATTCAAATATTGTTCATAGATAATCTTGATCATAAACCCACAATTCATCGGTCTCAACAAATACACTGCAAAAAGATGATTACATCGAATAGATCTCCATGAGAGAGGGGGAGAACATTGTATTGAGATCCAAAAAGAGAGAAGAAGCCATCTAGCTACTAACTATGGACCCGAAGGTCTGATGTAAACTACAAACACTTCATCGGAGGGGCTATGGTGATGATGTAGAAGCCCTCCATGGTGGATTCCCCTTCCGGCGGAGCTCCGGAACAGGCCCCAAGATGGGATCTCGTGGGTACAGAAGGTTGCGGCGGTGGAATTAGGTTTTTGGTTCCGTATCTGATCGTTTGGGGGTACGTAGGTATATATAGGAGGAAGGAGTACGTTGGTGGAGCAAAGGGGGGCCCACGAGGCAGGGGGCGCGCCCTAGGGGGGGCGAGCCCTCCACCCTCGTTACCGCCTCCCTCCTTTGTTGACGGAGGGTCCAAGTCTCCTGGATCACATATGTTGAGAAAATCACGCAACCGAAGGTTTCATTCCGTTTGGACTCCGTTTGATATTCCGTTTCTTCGAAACACCGAAATAGGCAAAAAAACAGCAATTCTGGGCTGGGCCTCCGGTTAATAGGTTAGTCCCAAAAGTAATATAAAAGTGGAAAATAAAGCCCAATATGGTCCAAAACAGTAGATAATATAGCTTAATCCTGCTCGTCCTCGAGTAGGTAAATGATAAAAAGAGAACTTTTGATGCGGAGTGCTACTTGGCATAATTTCAATGTAAATCTTCTTAATTGTGGTATGAATATTCAGATCCGAAAGATTCAAGACAAAAGTTCATATTGACATAAAAAATAATAATACTTCAAGCATACTAACAAAGCAATTATGTCTTCTCAAAATAACATGGCCATAGAAAGTTATCCCTACAAAATCATATAGTCTGGCTATGCTCTATCTTCACCACACAAAGTATTTAAATCATGCACAACCCTGATGACAATCCAAGCAATTGTTTCATACTTTTGACATTTTCAAAACCTTTTCAATCTTCACGCAATACATGAGCGTGAGCCATGGATATAGCACTATATGTGGAATAGAATGGTGGTTGTGGAGAAGACAAAAGGAGGGGAAGATAGTCTCACATCAACTAGGCGTATCAACGGGCTATGGAGATGCCCATCAATAGATATCAATGCGAGTGAGTAGGGATTGCCATGCAATGGATGCACTAGAGCTATGAGTATATGAAAGCTCAACAAAATAAACTAAGTGGGTGTGCATCCAACTCGCTTGCTCACGAAGACCTAGGGAAATTTGACGAAGCCCATCATTGGAATATACAATCCAAGTTCTATAATAAAAATTCCCACTAGTATATGAAAGTGACAAAATGAGAGACTCTTTATCATGAAGATCATGGTGCTACTTTGAAGCACAAGTGTGGTAAAAGAATAGTTACATTGTCCCTTCTCTCTTTTTCTCTCATTTTTTTATTTTTTTATTTGGGTCTTTTCTCTTTTTTTATGGCCTCTTTTTTTCTTTTTCTTTTTTTTCGTCCGGAGTCTCATCCCGACTTATGGGGGAATCATAGTCTCCATCATCCTTTCCTCACTTGGAACAATGCTCTAAAAATGATGATCATCACACTTTTATTTTTCTTACAACTCAACAATTACAACTCGATACTTAGAACAAGATATGACTCTATATGAATGCCTCCGGCGGTGTACCGGGATATGCAATGAATCAAGAGTAACATGTATGAAAGAATTATGAACGGTGGCTTTGCCAGAAATACGATGTCAACTACATGATCATGCTAGCAATATGACAATAATGGAGCGTGTCATAATAAAAGGAACGGTGGAAAGTTGCATGGCAATATATCTCGGAATGGCTATGGAAATGCCATGATAGGTAGGTATGGTGGCTGTTTTGAGGAAGGTATATGGTGGGTGTATGATACCGTGAAAGGTCTTGTGATATTAGAGAGGCTAGCAATGGTGGAAGGATGGGAAAAGTGCTTATAATCCATGGACTCAACATTAGTCATAAAGAACTCATATACTTATTGCAAAAATCTAGAAGTTACCAAAGCAAAGTATTACATGCATGCTCCTAGGGGGATAGATTGGTAGGAAAAGACCATCGCTCGTCCCCGACCGCCACTCATAAGGAAGACAATCAATAAATAAATCATGCTCCGACTTCATCACATAACGGTTCACCATACGTGCATGCTACGGGAATCACAAACTTTAACACAAGTATTTCTTAAATTCACAACTACTCAACTAGCATGACTCTAATATCACCATCTTCATATCTCAAAACAATTATCAAGCATCAAAATTTTCTTAGTATTCAACGCACTCAAAAGAGAGTTTTACAAATCTTGAATACCAAGCATATTATTATTATTAAGCAAATTACCATGCTATTTAAGACTCTCAAAATAATCTAACTGAAGCATGAGAGATAAATAGTTTCTATAAAACAAATCCACCACCATGCTCTAAAAGATATAAGTGAAGCACTAGAGCAAAACTATAAAGCTCAAAAGATATAAGTGAAGCACATAGAGTATTCTAACAAATTCCAATTCATGTATGGCTCTCTCAAAAAGTGTGTACAGCAAGGATGATTGTGGTAAACTAAAAATCATAGACTCGATCATACAAGACGCTCCAAGCAAAACACATATCATGTGGTGAATAAAAACATAGCTCCAAGTAAAGTTACCGATGGAAGTAGATGAAAGAGGGGATGCCTTCCGGGGCATCCCCAAGCTTTGACTTTTTGGTGTCCTTGGATTATCTTGGGGGTGCCATGGGCATCCCCAAGCTTAGGCTCTTTCCACTCCTTGTTCCATAATCCATCAAAAGATTTCACCCAAAACTTGAAAACTTCACAACACAAAACTTAACAGAAATTTCGTGAGCTCCGTTAGCGAAAGAAAAAAAAAGACCACTTCGAGGTACTGTAATGAACTCATTCTTTATTTATACTGGTGTTAAACCTACTGTATTCCAACTTCTCTATGGATTATAAACTATTTTACTAGCCATAGATTCATCAAAATAAGCAAACAACACACGAAAATAGAATCTGTCAAAAACAGAACTTCTGGAACTCCAAAAAATCAGCCCAAATAGGACGACCTAGGCAATTTGTTTATTGATCAGCAGCAATTGGAATCACTATTTTATCACGTTCTGGTGATTTTTAACAATTGTTTTCGTTAACAGAAAGTTTCTGGAAATTACGGCAAGATCAAATAACTATCATCCAAGAAGTTCCTATAGGTTTAACTTGGCACAAACACTAATTAAAAGATAAAACCACATCTAAACAGAAGGTAGATGGATTATTTATTCCTAAACAAAAACAAAAACAAAAACAAAAAAAAACTAAAATAAAATTGGGTTGCCTCCCAACAAGCGCTATCGTTTAACGCCCCTAGCTAGGCATAAAAGCAAGGATAGATCTAGGTATTGCCATCTTTGGTAGGCAATCCATAAGTAGCTCTCATGATAGATTCATATGGTAATTTTATTTTCTTCCTAGGGAAGTGTTCCATGCCCTTCTTTAATGGAAATTGGAATCTAATATTCACTTCCTTCATATCAATAATTGCACCAATCGTTCTAAGGAAAGGTCTACCAAGAATAATAGGACAAGAAGGATTGCAATCTATATCAAGAACGATGAAATCTATGGGCACATAATTCCTATTTGCAACAATAAGAACATCATTAATTCTTCCCATAGATTTCCTAATAGTGGAATCCGCAAGGTGCAAGTTTAGGGAGCAATCATCAAAATCACGGAAATCTAGCAAATCACACAAAGTTTTGGGAATAGTGGAGACACTAGCACCCAAATCACATAAAGCATAAAATTCATGATCCTTAATCTTAATTTTAATAGTTGGTTCCCACTCATCATAAAGTTTTCTTTTTATCATTTTCTAGGGATAGAAACTTCCAACTCAAGTTTTTCTTCATAAGATTGCATTAAGGCATCAACGATATGTTTAGTAAACGCTTTATTTTGACTGTAAGCATGAAGAGAATTTAGCACGGATTGCAACAAGGAAATACAATCAATTAAAGAGCAACTTTCATAATTAAATTCCTTGAAATCCAAAATAGTGGGTTTAGCAACATCTAGGGTTTTATTCTTTTCAATCCCACTTTTATCAATTTCATCATCAAGATCTAAAAGCTCCGAATTTTTGGAACGCCTTCTAGGTAAAGGTGGATCATAATCAGTCTCATCAAGATTCATATTGCAAAAAAAAGATTTAATAGGGGACACATCAATAACTTTTAGATCTTCATCTTGATTTTCATAGGAATTGGAAGAATACGCTTTAATAAAGGCATCTTTTGTAGCACGCATCCTAGCTGTTCTTTCCTTGCACTCATCAATGGAAATTCTCATGGCTTTGAGAGACTCATTGATATCATGATTAGGAGGAATAGATCTAAGCTTCAAAGAATCAACATCAAGAGAAATTCTATCAACGTTCCTAGCCAATTCATCAACTTTAAGCAATTTCTCTTCAAGCAAAGCATTAAAATTCTTTTGTGAATTCATAAACTCTTTAACACTAGTCTCAAATTCAGAGGGCATCTTATTAAAATTTCCATAAGAGTTGTTGTAGGAATTTCCATAATTATTAGAAGGATTACTAGGATAAGGCCTAGGATTAAAATTCCCTCTATACGCGTTGTTACCAAAATTATTCCTACCAACAAAATTCACATCCATAGATTCATTATTATTCTCAATCAAAGTAGAAAAAGGCATATCATTAGGATCAGAAGAAACACTCTTAGTAGCAAATAATTTCATAAGTTCATCCATCTTTCCACTCAAAGCATTAATTTCTTCTATCGCATGCACTTTTTTATTAGTAGATCTTTCAGTGTGCCATTGAGAATAATTAACCATAATATTATCTAGGAGTTTAGTAGCATCTCCTAAAGTGATTTCCATAAAAGTGCCTCCCGCGGCCGAATCTAAAAGATTTCTAGAAGCAAAATTCAAGCCGGCATAATTTTTTTGTATAATCATCCACAAATTCAAACCATGAGTAGGACAATTATGTATCATTAATTTCATTCTCTCCCAATCTTGTGCAACATGTTCATGATCAAGTTGCTTAAAATTCATAATATCGTTTCTAAGAGAGATGATCTTAGAGGGAGGAAAATACTTAGAGATAAAAGCATCTTTGCACTTGTTCCAAGAATCAATACTATTTTTAGGCAAAGACGAAGACCAAGCTTCAACACGATCTCTAAGCGAAAAAGGAAATAGCTTCAATTTAACAATATCATTATCAATATCTTTCTTCTTTCGCATATCACATAAATCAACGAAGTTATTCAGATGAGTAGCGGCATCTTCACTGGGAAGGCCAGCGAATTGATCTTTCATAACAAGATTCAACAAAGCAGTATTGATTTCACAAGATTCAGTATTGGTAAGAGGAGCAATCGGAGTGCTAAGGAAATCATTATTGTTGGTATTGGTAAAGTCACACAATTTGGTATTATCTTGAGCCATCGTGACAAGCAAGCAATCCAACACACGAGCAAACAAAAAGCAAATGAGAAAAAGGCAAACGGAAAAGAGAGGGCGAATAAAATGGCAAGGGTGAAGTGGGGGAGAGGAAAACGAGAGGCAAATGGAAAATAATGTAATGTGAGAGATAAGGGATTGTGATGGTTACTTGGTATGTTGACTTTTGCGTAGACTCCCAGGTAACGGCGCCAGAAATTCTTCTTGCTACCTCTTGAGCACTGCGTTGGATTTCCCCGAAGAGGAGAGGATGATGCAGCAAAGTAGCATAAGTATTTCCCTCAGTTTTTGAGAACCAAGGTATCAATCCAGTATGAGGCCACGCGCGAGTCCCTCGTACCTACACAAAACAAATAGCTCAACGCAACCAACGCGATTAGGGGTTGTCAATCCCTTCACGATCACTCACGGGAGTAAGATCTGATAGAGATGATAGATAGTATTTTTGGTATTTTTGATATAAAGATGCAAGGTAAAATAAAAAGCAAAAGTGAAAAGCAAAGCAATAATAAAGTGATGGAAGATTGATATGATGAGAACAGACCCGGGGTCCATAGGTTTCACTAGTGGCTTCTCTCAAGAGCATAAGTATTCTACGGTGGGTGAACAAATTACTATTGAGCAATTGACAGAATTGAGCATAGTTATGAGAGTATCTAGGTATGATCATGTATATAGGCATCACGTCCGAGACAAGTAGACCGACTCCTGCCTGCATCTACTACTATTACTCCACTCATCGACCGCTATCCAAAGATGCATCTAGAGTATTAAGTTAATGAAAGCAGAGTAACGCCTTAAGCAAGATGACATGATGTAGAGGATAAATTCATGCAATATGATAAATACCCCATCTTGTTATCCTCGATGGCAACAATACAATACGTGCCTTGCTGCCCCTCATCCTTTGGGAAAGGACACATAAAGATTGAACCCAAAGCTAAGCACTTCTCCCATTGCAAGAAAAACCAATCTAGTAGGCCAAACCAAACTGATAATTCAAAGAGACTTGCAAAGATAACAAATCATACATAAAAGAATTCAGAGAAGATTCAAATATTGTTCATAGATAATCTTGATCATAAACCCACAATTCATCGGTCTCAACAAACACACCGCAAAAAGAAGATTACATCGAATAGATCTCCACGAGAGGGGAGAACATTGTATTGAGATCCAAAAAGAGAGAAGAAGCCATCTATCTACTAACTATGGACCCGAAGGTCTGAGGTAAACTACTCACACTTCATCGGAGGGCTATGGTGATGATGTAGATGCCCTCCATGGTGGATTCCCCTTGGTGAACTCCGGACAGGTCCCAAGATGGGATCTCGTGGGTGAAGGTTGCGGCGGTGGAATTAGGTTTTGGCTCAGTCCGATCGTTTGAAGTGCGTGGGTATATATAGGAGGAAGGAGTACATCGATGGAGCAAAGGGGGGCCCATGAGGCAGGGGGCGCGCCCTCCACCCTCGTGACCGCCTCCCTCCTTTCTTGACGGAGGGTCCAAGTCTCCTGGATCACATCTGTTGAGAAAATCACGTTCCCGAAGGTTTCATTCCGTTTGGACTCCGTTTGATATTCCGTTTCTTCGAAACACTGAAATAGGCAAAAAACCTGCAATTCTGGGTTGGGCCTCCGGTTAATAGGTTAGTCCCAAAAGTAATATAAAAGTGGAAAATAAAGCCCAATATGGTCCAAAACAGTAGATAATATAGCATGGAGCAATCAAAAATTATAGATATGGTGGAGACGTATCACATGTCACAAAAAATCATGTCATTGAAAACTATGTTCAAATACGAATCCAACGATATAGTTTTTGTTGACATGCACTAACATTTTGTCAGTTAAATCTTCAGTCAAATTCAATGGGGGACTAATAAACCACGACCGATGTAGTACTAGTGTAGAGGGCGGCGCTGCACGGGAGTCTCACACCGCTTGTGGCGCGATAGTAAAGCCATCATATCACAAAACCCAACCACTCCCAGTAATAAGTGGCCTGGTAAAATAAACGGACAAGCAACCATCACATCCCTCCGTCTTTTTTGCATTTCATCTCTGTGCATTTACTTTCTCCGGTTCATCTCGCACACTCGATCCCTAGCTACTACTCCTAGTATCCCTAGCTACTAGAGTAACATAGGTAGATACTGTATCATGTTAAATACTATACTACTTTGTGTCATACATGGCACTATAAAGGTAGTCCCGTATCATACACTAGTATCATGAACATGATACTAGTATATGATACTTTCTACTATGAGTAGCCTAAAGAGAATATTGACTAATCTCTACTCTCCATATCGACTCTTATCTCTATTTGCTACTCTATATATTAATTTACTCCTATAAAAATCTCAATTGGTGGTGATGGTGTGTCTGCCTCTGGACAACGTGAGCCGTTCGATCTACTTGGAACCATCGACTGAGATGTGTGTGCATAGAGACATGGCCTTGCCACAAGAGGTATAACAGATATTTACCCACCTCCTCCACTGTATAAAATATAGAACTACTCATTCCAGCCTCATTTCCTTTCTGGTTCATCTCCTTGCATTCTTGCCGGCAGCGGCAAAGGTTCCTGAAGATGGAGTCCAGACTCTAGAAACCACTACAAAAACTATTCCATCGCCTCTATCTTGTCTTGGTAAGAGTAGGTGAAATTTTTGAATCGAGCCCTTTAAACTAGAAGGGAGGTAGTAGTACTCTAATAGCCAACCTTGTTGTGATGACTAGATAGGACATGACAGGCACCTGGACGGAGGAACTAGTCTGCATTGTGCATATAAGTTTTGTCTGAAGTCAATGTACCTCTACTTTGACCAAACTTATAGAAAAATATATCAACATTCACAATGTCAAATCAATATTTTTATAGTCATTATAAAACATAGTTTCATAAAATATATATTTGGTATTGTAGATATTGATATTTTTAGTAGAAATTTGGTCAAAAACTTTGCAAACTTTGACTTGACACAAATCTTATGTGGAATAAAAAGGACCAGAGGGAGTATCATGCATGCGGAATAGGCAAAAAAATTGCTCATTTATAGCCGTCCGAACTCTCAAAGGGTGCGACCGTGCGAGGGAGGCGAAGGTCGTGGGAGGCACGACGGTTGACGGGATTAAGTGAAGTAACATCCACGCGCCGGCATGGCGTGCCAACGTGCAGAAGCTATACCGTCAGGCCTACGGTATGGGTCTAGTAGACATGACATCTAGTGGGTCCCGCATAGGACTCGAGAACTCTTTGGGGGCATGCAGCCGTTTATCCACCAGGCAAGTCAACAATCCCACGCCGTTCGCACACTCTACTCGTCCGGTCGTCCCCATCTTTTACCTTACAACAGTTCGCTCCCAGTCGTCCCGTCCTTTCACATTACACCAGTTCGCAGCCAGCCCACCAGGGTTCAAGTCTTGGCTTGAGCGTTTGGTGCTCACGGAGTTTTCTTCTATAAAAAATGCCAACATGCTGGTCTAGTCCGGGTTGGTCTCGTTTACATTATACCAGTTCAACTTCTCCTAACCCGCCTCCAAAATCCATGGCCTCCCAAATCTCCATAATCAGCGGTGAGTACAAGGTTAGAGCCATCACCAACGATGAGTTCATCGTCATCTACACCCGTAGATCCGCGACGATGGAAGCATGCCTTGCTCGCTTCCTACGCATGTTCAAAAGTTTAAAGGATGAGTGGGTCGCTGGGCTAGATGTTGAGTACACCACAGTCCTGGAAAGTGAGAAGATTCTAAAGGAGGTAGAGAAGAAGAAGCCCGCCGTGATCCAGTTTTGCATACATAACTTGTGCTTGGCCTACCACATATGCCATGCCGACGTTGAGTGCTAGGATTTTAAGAACTTCCTCAAGGGTGGCCGAGTCAAATTCATTAATGTAGACTTTAGGAACGACAGAAGAGTCCTGGGTCGGATAGGCTTTAAGAACTTCCTTTGTCGCTCATTCGTTACTGTAGACTTTAAGAACTTCCTCTGTCGCTCATTCTAGTTCTACTGCAGTGTCAAGCGGACTAGTTGCTTAGTTTTATTTCAGGGGTGTGTTGTGCTGAGCCCCCAACAGAACTATGTTCATGTTCTTTCTCGTTATTTGAACTTTATGTTCTTTCTTGTTATTTGAACTCTTTAGTACGTACTACAGTAGTACTAGTACTATGTCTTACTACCTTGCAGTTGGTACTACTGCTCGTATCTTCGTGTTCCTACTGTACTTAATACGTTTGTACTAGTAGTATAATTTGGCTCAGCCGATTTGTGAAAGAAGTTTGATGGAGCGAAGGAAGAAGACGACAGAGAAGCTACCCCAATATCTATATTAGGGTGGCAGAGTGCCCATGATCTATCTTATGAGTGTTGGGTGTGGAATGCAGTTCACCGGAAAAATGGATCGTGCCCGGGGTTAAACAGATGGTGGGGGTGGGGGGAGCATGGCGGTGGCAGGCGGTTCAGGGGAGGGCGGGGCGGTGGTGGCAGGCGGTTAGGTGTGTGCAGGCTGGCGGCTCAACGCGTGAGAGAGAAGATGAGCAGTGCATCAATTTTGAACGTTCAAGAAGCCCTTCTGGCCATCCATGTTGCATCCAACGGCTCACAAGAGTCCACTGACCCAAATTGCTCCTTCAGCCGCAACAGCCACCTTATTGCGGGCTCGGCGCGGGCGCGACCGGGTTCCGCCACGACAGCCACCATGCGCGCCTCCTTCGCGCGGGCAGAGACGGCAATGACACGCTAGTTCCTCCTCGCCGGCGTGCTGGAGCACGCGCTCGTCCTCCTCTTTGTACGTTGCGTGCATAGACGCGGCTCCACCAGCTGCTCGCGTGCTTGGCAGCGCGGCGGCTTCACGAGGAGGGACTGCAGACGACGTGAGCGGGCGAGCCTTCAGCTTCATGGCACAGGGATGGCGGCGACACAGCGGTGATGGGCGAAAATGGTTGGCGGGCGGCGAGCGCCCGGCATCGCAAGCAAGCGGCGGCATATTGATGAGTGCGCGTATGAGAGCTTAGTTTAGTTTTATATAGGGTTGGTCAAACTTAAAAGAAAACTGTACTAGTACACGTAAACATTAGACTAAGTCAGCGCTTATATTAGTTACCACAACCACGATACGGAATCTTGTGCAAGCGCGTGAACCGAGGCCGCGCGGTCAATCGAACGGTGCGTCACGGTGTGATACGTCTCCAACGTATCTATATTTTTTTATTGTTCCATGCTATTTTATTATCAATCTTGGATGTTTCATAATCATTTTATAGTCATTTTATATCATTTTTGGTACTAACCTATTGACCTAGTGCCAAGTGCTGTTTTTTTCCATGGTTTTTACATTGCAGGAAATCAATATCAAATGGAGTCCAAATACGCCGAAACTTTTTGGAGATTTTTTATGGGCCAAAAGAAGGAAGATGGGCCCTGGTTGTACCTAGGGGTTGTCCCGAGGAGGGGACAACCCACCAGGGCGCGCTAGGAGGCCCTGGCACGCCCTGGTGGGTTGTGCCCACCTCGGGCACCCCCTAGACCGCCTCTTTGCTCTATAAATACCCCAATATTCCAGAAACCCTAAAAGCATCGACGAAATATTCATCCAGCCGCCGCAGAGTCCAGAACCACCAGATCCAATCTAGACACCATCACGAAAGGGTTCACCAGTTCCATTGGTGCCTCTCCGATGATGCGTGAGTAGTTCTTTGTAGACCTTCGGGTCCATAGTTAGTAGCTAGATGGCTTTCTCTCTCTCGCTGAATTCTCAATACAATGGTCTCTTGGAGATCCATATGATGTAACTCTTTTGCGTTGTGTTTGTTGGGATCTGATGAACTTCGAGTTTATGATTAGTTATATCTTTTTATATCCATGAAAGTTATTTGAGTTTCTTTGATCTCTTATATGCATGATCTCTTATAGCCTCGTATTTCTTCTTCGATATTTGGGTTTTGTTTGTCCAACTTGATCTATTTATCTTGAAATGGGAAGAGGTGCCCGGTAGTGGTTTCGATCTTACGGTGCTTGATCCCAGTGAAAGAAGGGGAACCGACACGTATGTATCATTTCTAGACGAGATCTATATCTACCGCCATATAGATAAACGGATCTTGTCTACATCATGTCATCGTTCTTATTGCATTACTCCATTTTTCCATGAACTTAATACACTAGATGCATGCCGGATAGCGGTCGATGTGTGGAGTAATAGTAGTAGATGCAGGCAGGAGTCGGTCTACTAATCTTGGACGTGATGCCTATGTAATGATAATTGCCTGGATATTGTCATGATTATTTAAAGTTCTATGAATTGCCAACAGTAATTTGTTTACCCACCATTTGCTATTTTTCTCGAGAAAAGCCACTAGTGAAACCTACGGCCCCCGGGTCTTATTTCTCATATATTTGTCTTGCGATCTACTTTTCCTTTGCAATTTTATTTAGATCTATCAAAACCAAAAATACAAAAAATACTTTGCTGCACTTTTATTTATTTGTGATCTATTATTTCAATCTATTACAACTTTCTCCCGTCAACACACAATTTCTGCCGCCGTTACCCGAAAGGGATTGATAACCCCTTTAACATGTCGGGTTGCGAGGTGTTGTTTTTTGTGTGCAGGGGCTGTTTACGTTGTGTTGCTTGGTTATCCTACTGGTTCGATAACCTTGGTTTCATAAATGAGGGAAATACCTACTGTCGCTGTGCTACATCGATCATCCGTCCCTCTCCGGGGAAATACCGACGTAGTTCTAGCTACCATCACCGTGTCGCGCTCGAAGGACATCCACCAAACCTTTTTGTGTGTGTGAAAACAATCCCCGAATATTACTCAACTTTTTTTCCTGGAAAAGTTCTTGACACTACAATATTTCCATATATTTGAATTTAGCTCTAGTTCGTGTTTATTTGGATTTGGACGTTTTAGGTGCGCCCTAGTTTTTTTAATACTGATTTTGTGTATGTGACCGGGAGAGAACGTGTGTATGTGTCCATATGTGTGTTGTGGTGGAAGGGCAATGTGGATACGGTGTGCGTGTGATAAAGACATAGAGAGGTGTGAATGTGCAAATGATCATTCATGAGTGAGACATAGACAGATGCCGGTACGTTGTGTATACATGAGAGAACGGTCTCCTATTTGTACTTGTGTGTGTGTGTGTGTGTGTGTGTGAGAGAGAGAGAGAGAGAGAGAGAGAGGAGCATCCATAACACAACAACCATCTCTCTCGATTTGTTCGTCCCTCGCATGATCGCATGTAACACATGCATCAACGCACACATTTTGACACCCTCACCCGGCCCCTTCCCACCACAAGGCCCGCACATCGCTCTCTATCTCGCACGCACAATCTCTTCGTGAAAACCCTATTTAGCATGTAGCTTCCCATCACATATACACACATTTCTCTCCGTAGGTTTGATTTCTCTCAATATCTGACACACACACACACACACACACACACACACACACACACACACACACACACACACTCCTCCTCCCCCGAGCACACAATTCATCCCCATCGAAGGTTATATGGCGACCACTCTCGCTTGTGCTTCTCTGCACCCCAGCATGCACAACACCTCAATCTTCAAAGAGGGCATCGAGGAGATCGAAGACGGCGACGACACTGCACTAGAGAATGCGGGGCCATTTGGAAGCAAGATGATGTGACGACGGCTGACTGACTCCCCCCTCTCTCCCGCACAAAATTACCAATCCCTCTCTCTCCCGCACAAAATTATCAATCCCTCAACCCACAAGATCCTTCCCCTCTCATCCATGTTTTTCCAGCTCTCTCATCAAACCTGTTGTCTCTTCTCCTTCCACGTGTACAGAATCCGGATGCGCACGCATCTCACGTATGGTACATGCATGTCTCCATCTTTCTCACAGACCTAACTTCTTCCTATCTCTCTCTCTCTCTCTCCCTCTCTCATTAGGTTTGTCTCCTACTCTCTCGTCCACATACATACAATCTTTCCTGCCCTATCTGCTCCATCTTTGCAAGCTCTCTCTACACGTTTCATTCACACATTGGGATGCGCTCAAAATGTTGCTTTTATAATGGATGATGTCGAGTTATGGTTGGTTTTGTTGCATCCTACTAAGTAATGACTATGAAATGCATTTAGATTCTCATTTGACTGGGATTATGTGAGTTTGAGCATATTGTGAAGTACTATAGACCTCGTATACATCTTGGAATTCAACAATCATTGTAACTATTGAATTGTATAGACCATTACATTCGAAGTTAGTAGCCTAATATATTTATTTCACAATTACAACAAATGATTAATTCACTACAAACTAAGAAAACAAATGTGTACACCCTCCGTTTTTATTTAAGTCCGCGTATTAGCATTGGTCAAAGTCTAGTTTTGTAAACTCTCAGAAAGTTTATAACAAAAAATATTAACATATACTATAACAAATAAATACCATTAGATTCATTATTGAATGTACTTTCACATCATACATATTTGTTATGGTAAATGTTTATATTTTTCTATAAACTTGGTCAAACTTTAGGAAGTTTGACTTCGGTCAAACCTAACATGCAGAGTTAATAAAAACGGAGGGAGTACTAGTAGTTACTAGTACTACTAACTAGTGCTAGTACTACTCGCTAGTTGCTTAGCCTAATCACCCAACATGCCACACGGGGAGTTCAGTGTCACAAAATTTTGAGGTTGCTGGGAAAATCTCCCGCGACCCTGATTCGAGCAAAGTCTTGAAGTTACCATCATAGCCTTCGAACAGGCCTACAGATGGCGCTTCGTAGGGGGCTGTTTTCGTAACTTCAGGTTCACCCTACCCAGCCAACCCCACCCCGGCACCCAGAGTAGTGCACCTGAATACTCCCCATTTTCTATCCCCACCGCAAAATAGACTTCTCCACGGCGACACAGCCTTCGTGCTCCTCCCCTTCTACATCGGCGCACTCATCCACCACAGCGCATCTGCCTCATCAACGACCTCGTACGCCGCACTGGAGCCGGTCCACGGTCGTCGTCGTACACGGAGCCTCTTCCCCGGCACCGTCTTCCACGGTCTCGGATCTGCTTCCCGGAAGCCGACACCAAGCATAGAAGCGCCACGTCGTGGACAATATACTGACTCCCGTTGCCGACCATGATGCACGGAGGCCGCCGCGACCATCGTTCTCCTCCTCGATTTGTAATGTGTGTATTGAATCACTTAGCAGTACACGTGCAGTTCTAATTTTGTTCATACGTACCCTTCAAATTTCCTAGTTGCTATTGTTCCCGTAAAAGTAATTGGTTATAGCCTCCATTGTCCAACAGAATATCAGCATGTAATTGTGCGTCACTCTTGTATCGCGCTGTGCTTGGGTAGGTTCTTCATCTGCAACCAGTAGTGTGGCAAATGATGGAAAGGTTTTTAGAACTAGCAAGATGCCCATGCGTTGCACGGAACATCAAGATGCATTTGTATGAGTAGTTTATCTTGTGGGAGAAAAGGATGAATGAGGGAAGGCCTTATTTGCAAATCTGAAGAGGGGTGTGGGTATCTTTCTGCAAAATTGCCATAGTTTCCTTCCTATCCGTCGGATATGAATCGGACGGCCTATATTGCAGGGATGGCAGGCACACCATCATCACCAACTCTGTTTTTTAAAAGAGTAGAGAAGTAGAGATAAATATTAAATATAAAATCAATATAACAGTAGAGAAGAGAGTAGAGATAGCTGGGACGTTGGGAAAGGATCGCGCACGCGCGGGAAAAAGCGGCCGGGCGCGTGCTAGTTTTGGCGCGCGGCGTCCGACGCGCTTTATAAAATCCAACACCCTCCCACCGCTCTGTGCCTTGCCACCACTCTACGCCTTGCCACCGCTCTCTCCCCGCTCTTTCTCGCCTTGCCACTGCCGCGCCACCATGCCGCTGCATCGCCGGGAAACTTGGGGATACCGCGGCGTCCGCACGCGCCCCTCTGGTGGCTTTTCCGCCGAGATCCGGTTCCGCAGGATGTGCCTCGGCCTCGGCAATTTTGACACCGCCAACGAGGCCGCCCGCGCGTACGACGCGGCGGCGTGGCGCCTCCGGTGGCCTCATAGAACATCGAACTTCCCCAACGTGCCGACGTGGGAGCGGGCGCAGGAGCTCGCGCCTCTGCCGAGGCTTATCACCAATGAGGATCATCGCGACAACCGAAGGCGGGAGAACCGTCTCGGCATCGCCGAGATGGACGAGGAAGACATGGCATTATGGCGCCAACGCTTCCCGCAGGACATCATCAACGAGCCCGAGTTCTACGTGCAAAGGAGGGCGGAGAGGGAGAAGAGGAGGGCAGAGCGAGCCGCCTATCGCGAGGACAAGCATACGCGAAAAGCGGACGCTCAATTCAACATGAGGCTAGGATCAGTGTCGCCCTGGTTATCCGGCGACGATCGGTATCTTCACGCCTACATTGATACGTCGGACGAGGACATCACCGAGGAGTCAGACGATGAGGAGTAGTTGAACTATCATTTTTTATCTATCTATGCTATATCTATGTTGAGAACTAGTAGTATCTATGTATCTACTCTCTATTCTCTATTCTCTATCTCTACTTCTCGATCTCAGCACTCCGGGCCCGCAAAAATTGGCTATTCCGGCGCTGTAAACGCTTTTTTAAAGCGCTGCGCATTGCACTTCTGTTGGAGATGCTCTAACATGGCAGACGAGTGCTTTAATGTTGCCCACAAGATGCGTGAGTATTACTAGTAGTATATTTTTCTTGCCATGTTGAGATTTTAAAACCACGAGTGCGAACATGCAGAGGAGCAATGAAGACCAAACACGGGATATTGGGGACATCTTCAAGGAGCGTGGCAAGTTAAAGAGGAGCTGCACCGAACCTGTAAAACGAGCTTTGGTAAGTAACACCCTTTCAATTACTTTTGTTTAGCCTCGTGTTCTTCGATGTGTATATGCTGTAGTTTCTGTTTCTCTTAGCCTCGTGTTCTTCGATGTGTAATAAGAAGAGTCTTAATCGTCCTAATGCTTTCGTTTTTAGCTTGATGTAGGAAGTGGGTGTTCTCACCTTGTAGTCTGTTTTTATATTTTTCCTTTTGAACTCACTTCTCCGAGTCATGTTTATCTGGATTCTACTAAATGGATCTGGGTTGCTCAGAGTATTGATCTAAAAAAGAAGTAACTTCATGTCAGGATGCAGTTCCTGCGAGGAGGGAAGTATGGTCAACCTCGAGATCATGTTTCCAAAAAGAGGCTGGATTACACACAAGGTGCTAGTTCCCTAATGATGCTGGATTAGACACAAGGTGGAAATTCCCAGATGATGCTGGATTACACACAAGCCAGGTGGAGTTGTCAACTGTTTGTGTCCTCGTGGCTCTAGTAAAGGCTGAAAGAAAACATGCATCAGCCCTTGAGAATGTAGCTGAGTTCCTGAAGAAGCGAAAAGAGCAATCATATGCTCTCTTTACCCAAGCCAAAGAAGAGATGGAAGAAGCCAGAAAGAAGCTAGCAGAGGCAGAGCAGGCTAGGCGTCTCCTGCTATCTAAAACTGTTGTCAATACAATTTTTCCTTCATAATAGCTAGGTTCAAATGTTTATCCAGTCAGCATCCCTGTTGTGATGTCCGTGCATCTACTGATGTGGCACAAAATAAATTTTTTGTGTCATGTAATAACAATAATTACTTTCCAAACAATAACAGATGAAGCATTGGACATGGTATAGTTCACGCGCAAGCCCAACATTCCAAGTTCAACTTCCACATCAAACTCATGTTCACAGATATCTGCACATTCATAGATAATGTCCACAACCATGATTCACTTCAAAGTCAAAAAAAATGTGAGGAGAGTTATAAATAAAGAAAAACCTCTAGTTCCTGCTACCAGTGCGAGCACAACAAGTCAAGACCATGCGTAATTAATTATATTTTGGTCATTTTTTGTGTTCTAAAATGTTGGCTGGCTCACGGAAGGACGTGTTGCTGGCACACACGCGGATTCAATGGAGGCAGGCGGGGCAGTCTGAAGCCGGTTGCATGCGGCGAGGAGGCGTGTTCAGCCGGGCCTGCAGCGAGTGGGGCCCTCTTGGCTGGCGCGCCAGTTCAATACCTGCGCTATTAGAGGTCGTGTCCGTGTCAGAGCAATCACTCCCTCCACACCTTTTTTGTTTGGGTATAACAAAAATCTCGTTTTCCATTCACATTTTACAAGTAAAATTCATGGACAAACTTTGACCCAAAATACGATGGGGACTAGTAAACCAGGACGGAGGTAGTAGTTTTTTTATCAAAGAAGGGTTTCCCCCTTCCGATTTTCATTACTGAAAACCAACATGTAAACGATAGTATTTGCCCTAGAACTACCAGGTTCAAAATCTCGCAACATAAACCCATACAACCATACGCCAAGGAGGTAGTAGTTATGAATTCCATTTTCGCTCCATACCAATCGTTCTAAAAACTACTTAGTACTTATAACATGCCATTGAAAATCGGAACTCTTACCTCGCTAAAAATGATATTTTAAACGTGGCTACTCGATCTGTGGCAACTAGCGAGCCACCGCCTCCAGGTCGTTCACCTGTGGTCCCGACCATCAACTCCTACGAATCAAATTATCACGCGAGCTGACTATTCCTACAGAGGTGCGCTCCACCACATACCCGGTACCCGAGCATGCAACAATCGTGCACCTAGGGTTTTAGGGTTTATTTGTTAACGATGCCTTTACGTAACTCTCATGTGTATGAGACAGCGAGAGACTGACAGCGTGCGTGCGCCTCTTCTCTTCGTATATGTACTCCACCATTTGTCTGGTGTCCAAAAAATTATACAGTAGTAATAACTACTAGCAATGTGCCAATGCGTTGCCACACGATCAACGTAGATTAATACATATTCACCGATTTTGTAGAAAAAAGAGTCTAGTTTTGAAATACGTATATCACTAAAAATATGTTATGTTTCACTCAAAATATATTCCTTTGGCGGTTTTGATGAGATAAGGGAGGAATGTTGTTGGTTTCAAGATTCGAGAAGTGGTATATCTCTAATTTCTACTACTAGCAAGATGAATGTGCGTTGCACAGAACATCAAGATCTTCTCGGAGAAAAGGATGAACGAGGGAAGCCTTGTCTGCAAATGTGGAGAGGAGTGCGGGTAAATTGCCATAGTTTCCTTCCTATCCGTTAGATATAGATCGGACAACCTATATTGCAGGATGGCAGGCACACCATCATCACCAACTATGCTTTTTATAAGAGTAGAGGCAAAAAATAGAGTTGGTGATGATGGTGTGCCTGCCATCCTGCAATATAGGCCGTCCAATTTATATCTGACGGATAGGAAGGAAACTATGGCAATTTTGCAAAAAGATACCGACACCCCTCTCCACATTTGCAAATAAGGCCTTCCCTTGTTCATCCTTTTCTCCCACAAGATAAACTACTCATACAAATGCATCTTGATGTTCCGTGCAACACATGGGCATCTTGCTAGTTGTTGCAAAAAGCCCATGTGTGTGTGTTGTGTGTGTGAGAGAGAGGGAGAGAGGAGGAGGACAGAGTGCATGTGTGACAAAGACACAAAGAGTGTGTCTGCGAGAGGTATCGTCTTAAAATGAGGCGATAGTGTGTGTGTGCACGATCGAGAGGGCGTGTCTCAAGAAGGGCCAAAAAATCTACATAGATACAATGAGGGTGAGAGAGACATGTACGTGATAGTGGAAGCATGAGTGTGCGGGTGTATAAACCTATTTGGAGGCTAGTCGATCAATGTTTGTGAGAGAAATACGAGTCGGGGGTGTGAAAGCGAGAGTTTTGTGTGTGAGAGAGAGAGACGGTAGTCGGAAAGGGGAGTGGAAGCAGGAGTTGTGTGTGTGTGAGAAAGAGAGGGGGGAGTTTGTCTGATCGGTAAACAAATGAATAATTTCAATTTTATAACTGGGATGGGGACGGAAAGGAGACCGCAACAAATGTTGTGTCTGCGGGAGAGAGTAATTTTAGTGGTATGAGTCATATCTAGAGACATATAGGGTGTGTGAGAGAACCCCATAGAGCGAAAGACAAAGTGAAAGACGAGTGAGACTATGTGTGTGGCTGTGAAAAAGAAAGCTTAGGTACCTAATGATACCAGAGAACGGTAGAGACATGAGAGATAATGAAACCCGTGTAATGTATAATGATAGGGAGAGTGTGACACTTCTCAAGGGAGACATCGAGAGACCATGTTTGCAAAGATAGGAGAAACATGAAGTGAGAGTGCGGGTGAGCTGGAGAAAAGAGAGTGGGTGAGAGAGATGGGCGTGAAAGGAGTCAACATAAAAGGGATTCAAATATTTGAATTCGAGATGATGATACATGTAATTCATACTCGAACCAAAATTGATCTATCAAACATGCATACTCATATGAATTCACGCGCATCTATGTTATTTAATATGTAGATATTACTGATCCATACATTTTAGTAGAACATAATTTGGTTTAAATTTCTTGAATTCAACCTTATGATTTTGAGATCATTGTATTTGTAAATCATATTATACATATAAAGGAGCAGAATTCTTTGTTCTGCTTTTGAAAGTATATATAAAAAATGATGTATATAGAATTTTATTCTAATCGAAAATGGATCTTGCCCGTACAAAAATAGAATACAAACTGGATTTGAATTGAGTTGGCATGGTAAATGTGCACTCTTGCTCTGCAAAAATTTGAACGAAGTGGGGAAAGTCATGATAACACTTGAAACCAAAATCCATGAGATGGAAATTACTGCCTATCCTCGCATAAAGCCTATCGGCTTGATTTCTGTAGGTTTCAATAGGGGTAGGTTTGTAATTTCACTCAAACGTGACATAACCGCCTCTCACCCGGGTTCATACACGGTGGGCACCAAAACACAATGTCTCCTCAGCCGAAATCGACTCCCTCCCCGATTCTTACACGGTGGGTGCCAAAAACAAACTCTCGTCGGTAAATATTCGGTGTATGCGAGATTACCGTCCTATCCCCAACCGACTAATATTGTTGTGATGCTGGAAATTTTAAACGGGGGCTAAGTTTGTAAATTTCCTCGCATTTGAGACAAGTGCGCCCTGAAGACATGGTTCACCCCTTCCTCTCTCCCTCCATTTCCCCATTTGTACTCCGTGGGCGCCAAAACACCCTCTCCACCCCAGCCTCCTCCGTCCGCCACCCATCCACCGCCGTCCTCCTCCACATGCCGGAGCTGATACCCCGACGTCGTCGTCCATTACAAGAGATCGACCTCTCTCATCCACAGCTTTGGATCGGGATCCTTGCATCCCGTCCTCTCACTTCATCCCCGCCGTCGTCCACCTTGCCGGCTCCGCTCCTATGACTGTCTCGTCCACTGCTCCTCGCTGCCACCGTCTACCCTCCTAGATCTGCTTCCACGCCGCCGAGAGCCATCGCTACCGCAACACCGTCAAATTCTCAGCAGATGCATACACGGCGCCGCACCAAAGGCGGTACTCTTTCGTATCAACTCAACTTATTTATCGCAGCAAGAAAATAGATCGCCACTGCTTTACTCTGATTTCTTGTCCATCACTTACTTGTTAGTTGAAAGCAAACATTGGTTGCAAAGTTGCCTTTGTCCGGTTTGCACCTTCAGATCCGCCATGGCATGCTCAACACTATACTCGCAATGCTTATGGTTTTCCCCTTTTATATTCCACATGACAGTAGACTAAATTTCCAAATTGGGTCAGTCAATTTTTCAGAACTCGCCGGAGTTCGCCGGTGTGAAGGAAGGGGCTCGGGTGGGGGCGATGGTTGTGGGGCGGTGGTGGGGCCTCGCCGAATGAAGAAAACTCGCGAGTGGGGCGGGGTGGGGTGGGGGTGGCAGAGGAACACAGTGGGGGGGCGGTGGTTCGGTCGGTGGCCCGTCGGTGTTCTCAGATGGGAAGAATCCGAGGCGAGGAAGAAGAAGGGTTAGGAGACGTGGGATCTTCATCCAACCGCCTGAAATGGTTGACTGACCCAAATGACAAAAGTCACGCGACTTGCATGCAGACATGCCTTTAAATTCAGTACCATCATCATACCTGCTTAGCACTGCTCCTAAATCCATCAAGCTAAACAATGTGCCACTCATAATTCCAAACTTGTTGCTCAAATACGAATCTGATATGATGCTGATATTACTAAAACAAATAACATTTAATTGGTCAGCTAATGTTCCTACTTTGCTTTCGAAAAGCACGTGCACCACATATAGAGAGACAATAGGGAGTTGCATTCTTAATGCGTTGTGGTTCATCATGTGTGGGCACTGCGCAACGAACATTTTATGATCCAAAATATGCTTGCTCTTCTTTAGCATGTTCCTCTTCCGTTCTTATTTAATAAGTACTCTATCCGTTCCTAAATACAAGTCTTTGTATAGATTCCACCATGGACTACATATGGAGCAAAATGAGTGAATATACACTCTAAAATGTATCTGTATACATATGTATGTGATCCATAGTGGAAATCTCTACAAAGACTTACATTTTGGAACGGAGGGAGTATGATAGTAGTACATTATGTTCCTTGTGGTGAAGATGAGCAGGGACATTTGCAGTGTAGAGGTCTATACGGTCGGTTGTGATGGACACTTTGAACTCTTCAGGCCTCTTTGATTCGTAGGATTTTGTAAACATAGGACTAGGAATTGTAGTGGCCTTTGAGAGTTACACTGATATTAACAGTACCACACCTTCAGTTGAAGAGAGCTGGTATCCGAAGCCTAGCCGTACCGGCAATACTAGCACATATATTCCAGCAAGTTCCACTTTGCTGATTTTAATCCTGATGCTTATGGTTTTCTCGTTATATCTACACTATGATCTGTGTAGCTGCTTTGTGTCGCACTAGTAGCAGTCCACTCTTGAAGCTAAACAACACACCAATCATAAGTCCAAAGCTTACTTCTTCAAATACGAATTGTGATATGATACTGATATTAGTTAACAGACACACATTTAATTGGTCAGGTAATGCTCCCACTTGATTTTCCAAATGCATGTGGCCACATATAGAGAGACAACATGGAATTGCATTTCTTTGGGTGCTGTGATTCATCATGAGTGGGCAACCAACATTGTATGCAATGAAGTGGAACCTCAAGAATATGCTTCCTCTTATGTTCTTTAACATGTTCCTCTTTTGTTATTCTGTATTTAGTACGTAAAGTATGTTCCTTGTCAGGAAGGAGAGCAGGGACATCTGCAGTCAACAACTGGTAGAGCTGGCATGTACGTGATCGATAGGCTTTCAATTAGTAGCGGCAATACAACACTATATTTTCAAGCCAGTTCCGCTTTCCAGATGTATATATCGTGGTTATGGTGTACCCCTTTTATGTACACTACGATCTGCCTAGTTGCTGTGTGCTCTTGGTATCATGGTTTGGCACTAAACTCTCTATACAGTATATTATGAACCTATCATCTGCCACCTATCCTTACTTCTGGAGCCTATTTTTTGTGTACTTGTGCCAGATTATATTAATGCACGCACCATATTACAGCACACATGAGCTCTCTCATAAGAATCCAGTGATAGCACACAAGGGTTTACAGGGGCGCCCTGCCGGTGGAAACGACACCTATGGGATCACGGGGAGTCCCTTCTACTGTCGGCGAGCGCGGGGCTGTGGAAAGAGCGGGTTTAAGAGATCAACACGGGAAGTTTATCCAGGTTCGGGCAGCAAGTGATGTGTAATATCCTACTCCTGCTGGCTTGTGTTTATCTGGTGTTCTTGGACTAGCTACAAAGCGCGCAGGGTCCAAAAAGTCTGAATCCTCTCTCAGTATGCTGTGGGCCTCCTTTTATAGTCAAAGGGGCTGCCACAGTGGCACACAGGCGGTGGAAGGTTGTACAGTAGTCGAGTTTATCTCTAGAACCGTAGGACAAAATGCATTAAATGCGCTACTTAGGTGTCCTCTTACTTTATCGGGGACGGCAGCGAGGCCCGTCCCGTCCGTCGCCGCTTTGCCATGCTCCCACACGTGTCCAAGCCAACCGGGCATGCAACGCCATGTAGGCTGGTAGGCTGCTGAGCTGGTGTGGTGGCAGGGTCTTCACGAAGATCTGCATGCCACCACGTAGGCGCTTGACTAGTTGGTTTAGGAGCCATGTACTGCCACATGGGTACCTGCTTAGTTGGTGGTCCAGTCGCTGAGGTGGGGCGGCGACGGGGCGGCAAGGCCTTGCCGTGGTCTTGCTGATATTCCCGGCAAGGGTCTTGCCGGGGCCCTGTGGGTGCCCTCGGCAAGAGTCTTGCCGGGGCCTCGTGGGCATCCTCGGCAAGGAGCCTCGCTATTGTCTTGTTTTTTGGTTCCTACCTAGGCTCACAGGCCCTTTGTCTTCACAAAGATCTGCATGCCACCATGGAGGCGCCTCCCGAGCCTTGGTTCCAATGTGGTTGATGGCGTCGGAACTTTTAGACTCAAGGGTGGCGGCCCCGTTGGTGTTGGGCAAGTTGCCCCAGCAAGGCTCTTGCCGGGACCGTGAAGGCCGCCCCGGCAAGGGCCTTGCGGGGGGAGTTTCACCTTGCCCCTCTGCTCTTCATGCTTCTGGTCTTGAGCACGGCTCTGGTAGTCTTGTGACTTGGCTTCCTCTTCTGTCCCGCCAAGCGTGGCTACGGGTGCGTGGCGGCGACTGCCCGCGCACAAGTAAAGGGGTGCAAAAAGGACCCCTACTTTTGTACACTGACAGGAGCCCCCGGGCCTGGGCCACATATGAGCACGCGGCGTTATTGGGCCAGGCCCATAAAGGTCTTGTGGCCGCCTGTGAGTTTTATCACAAAGACTCCCCGCCGCTTAAACGCTTACCCATGATCTGCGTTGAATGCGTGACGTGGGGGTCGTGCGTGGAATGACCATAGCATGCTCACGTCATTCCATGGTGAATAGTAAAGAGGTGGCTTGCGTGTCCCTTTAAAACTGCAGGGCCGCTGCTCATTTACTCTCTCTAACTTGGAACCGTCGTCCCATGTTTCCCACTACGCCTGGCCCTTGCGCCATGTACGCGGCATGCACGGCGTGGGGTAGGTGACAGACACACGGGATATGGGAAGGCGCGTGGTGGCCGATAGTTACGCGCCTTTGATTGGGCGGGGAGGGCGGTCGGTGGTCTTGCTCGTTGCCACTTAATGAGGTTGACCTGAACGGTCTCCTAAGAGGCGTAGAGCTAGTCTTTTAGCCTCCCCCGCTCAGCTATAAAAGGGGGACTCAGGGGGGGGGAGGAGCATCTCCTCGCGTCTCCCCTCCGTCTTCATTCTCCATCCACCGCCATGGCGAGCGGGCGTGGCCGCGGCCGTTTTTCCGCGGAGGCGACCAGTTCCTCGAGGTGGGGGTGCCGGACAGGGCCGCGGTCGGCGAGGCGGTCGGAGAAGAGGTGGTCGAGGCCGAGGCGGGCACGGTAGGGGGACACCCGCTTCATCGCCATCTCTGTCACCATCTCTGCCACTGTCTCCTCCTGCTTCGTCGAGCGGCCACGACGGGGACACGACGCTGGAGTTCATCCTGCAGCTGCGCGAGCCGCCACATAGCCGCCTTCGCCTTCCCGAGGCGTTCGCGAGGGTGCTGGAGATCGACCAGCCATCAAGGTTGAGGCTCCACATGAAGGGGTGTTGCAACGGCGACATGTGTGTGAACACAGGGTTCCAAGTCCCTCATGTGATGCTCCTTCGTCGGGGGTGGAAAACCTTCGCACGAGCCTACTGCTTAATGAAGGGGCACGTTCTCTGCTTCAAGTTGGTCGAGAGCGACCTGCTCTCTGTCAAGGTCTTCGGGCGCTCGGAACACAGGCTAGGGTGCTGCGCGGAGAGCTCGACCGACGATGAGAGCTCCTCCTCGAGCGATGGAGACGGGGAGAGGACCGGCAGGGAAGACGATGTGTACAGGTCCGACTAGGCGTCGGACACCCCGTCCCTAGGCGATGCCGGCAGTAGCACCACATGCACCTGGCCTTCTCCCCGGCAGGACGATCTGCCGGGGGCGGGGTAGTTCTTGGCAACGGCTCCTCGAGCCGGCTCCTTGAACTTCTCAGGGCCGCTACTTCTGGTGGATGGCGCTGGAGGGCCAGAGAAGACGAAGAAGGCGGGTGGCGGGCCGTCAACTCTGAGTACGATGGCAAAGACGCCTTCGTCACGTATTGCCGACCCGCTGCCTGATCATTCGGCTTCTTCCCCGGCACCGTTATCACCAGCCTTCTTTTGGTGTCTTCTGCTGCTAGTACCTCGCCTAGGCGCTTCTTTTGCCCTCCTGTTTGTCCTGGTCTGCTCCCTGAGGAGAGGGACAAGAAAGGGATTACGTGCATCTTATCTTTTTTTAGATCTTAAGCCTGCGGGCACTTGTCGAATTCTAGACTTTGTAACCCCTTGCTTGTGCTCTTATTCCGTACGAATTGTGCTTTTTTGAGTAAAGTACTAATGAAAAAGGGTGTTTGCCGGGGTCTTTTGTGCGTGAGCAAGGCTCACACCAAGCAGTGAATCCTTGTTATTTTAAATAAACAATGTCGCCCGACAACAAACCTTACTGTTCTCCTGCCTTATATCACGCTTAAACCCACGCTTAAACCCACGCTCTTAGCGGGGAGTAGGGGTAGAGTAGGATCGGCTCCTTGCTTGTTTCCCCTTCCATCGCAACTACAACCAGACTCTGGCCTGAAAGGGATTTAAGGCATGGGGAGGAGGGAGCACGGTGGCCCAGGAACGAGCAAGGTTTCATACGTTCAAGTTTCATACGGAAACGCATAGCAAGGGAGAGAAAACTCATCTAAACTTGCAGCCCCCCGGCAACCTTGGCTTGCTGGGATCAGGGTGTCGATCCATCTTCTTTTCTCCAAATGGTTCTGCAGGAATGCCTGTGTCACCTGCGATCCAAAGAAGAGGACTGAAAGAGACAGAAGAACACGCACCCGACCTCTATGCTAGGGGTTAGTTGCCGCCAAACACTATCAACCCTAACAGAGAGAGAGACTCAACCTAGCATGCATGCTAATTCTAGGGCGCCAGCGCTTCATTTATTTATGCTCAGGGTCTGCGCTTGGCTTTGTACATAGGGTTACAAGCCTTGCCGGAAAGGCTAGTACGAAATTGTGGTTGCCGGGGCTCCCGGCAACCGCGCCTTAGGGGTAAAACTTGCGAAGATGTTCAATATTCCAGGAGTTGCTCACTGGAATGCCATCTTCGGTCTCCAGGCGGACTGCGCTGGGCCTGGTGACTCGCATTACTCGATAAGGGCCCTCCCACTTTGGCTTCAACTTGTTTGAATTCTTGGCGGATTGAATCCGCCGAAGAACAAGGTCGCCTTCCTCAAGGCTTCAGGCGTGAACCTTGTGGCTATGATAGCGGCGCAAGGCCTGCTGGTAGCAAGCGACTCGCACAACAGCCCGAAGACGATCTTCCTCAAGGAGCATCGCATCCTCTTGGTGCAACTGCTCTTGCTCAAGCTCATCATAAGCGAGCACTCGAGGTGACCCGTATATGAGTTCCGTGGGGAGAACTGCCTTTGCCCCGTAAACCAGGGAAAATGGTGTCTGGCGAGTAGCTCGATTTGGCATCGTTCTGATCGACCAAAGAACTGTTGGCAACTATCAACCCAGCGCCTTCCGCACTTGTGCAGCTTGTCAAAAGTCCTAGTCTTGAGGCCTCGCAACACTTCTGCATTCCCCCTTTTGGCCTGGCCGTTACTTCTGGGATGGGCAACAGAAGCAAAACAGACCTTGCTGCCGAGGTCTTGAATGTACTGCATGAAGGTGCGGCTCATGAACTGCGTGCCGTCGTCGGTGATGACTCTGTTGGGCACACCAAAACGGCAGACTAGCCCCTTGAAGAACTTGACGGCTGACTGTGTTGTCACCTTTCTCACTGGTTTCACTTCCGGCCACTTTGTGAACTTGTCGATCGCGACGTATAAGTACTCAAATCCCGACAAGTCTTGGGGAAAGGGCCCAAGATGTCGAGCCCCTGCACCAAAATGGCCAGGAAAGAGGGATTGTCTGAAGGGCTTGGGCCGGTTGATGAAGCTTCTTTGAATGGAACTGGCATGCTTCACAATTGGTTACTAGGGTAGTTGGTTCCTGGAGGGCGGTGGGCCAAAAGAAGCCTTGCCGAAACGCTTTGCCGGCAAGGGCTCTCGACCCTATGTGGGAGCCACACATGCCTCCATGTATTTCTGCCAATAGCCTCAGTCCGTCTTCCGAAGGAATGCACTTCAACTTCACACCGTTCGGTCTCCTTCTGTACAGGGCATCATCCATAAATTGGTACATGCTGGACCGACGGGCTACTTTCTCTGCTTCTTCTTGTTCCTCAGGAAGCTCCCCTGTTTGGAGGAAACAGACGGTGGATTGCGCCCATGCCGGAGCCCGGGGCTCGACGGCAAGGACTAAAGGCACATCTTCAGCCGTGGGGGCAACTGCCTCTACGGCCAGGGCCTGAGGCCCTGCCGGGGGTTGTTGCTCTCTGGCAGGCTTGGGACACCATGCAACGTCCTTGCCGGCGGCTCCTGAGAGCTCGGCGGGAAAGTACTTGCCAGGGCCCGCCTTCCTTCGCTTATTCTGTCCTGCTGATGGCTCGACGCACGGTTGAGTTAATTGAAGCACAAAGGTACCTGGTTCCACAGGCAACTTCAGGGCAGCGCGCTTCGACAGGTCATCAGCAATGCTGTTCTCCGCTCGGGGGACATGCTCTGCTTGCAATCCATCAAAACGCTCTTCCAACTTCCTCACTTCATCCATGTAGGCTTCCATCAATGGGCTCTGGTAATCCTTGTTGACTTGCTTGACGACGAGCTGTGAATCACCCCTGACGATGAGCTTCCTGATCCCAAGGTCTACCGCGATCCTAAGACCGGCAAGCAGTCCCTCATACTCCACCGTGTTGTTCGTCGATTTTTCCCGGGGAAAGTGCATCTGGACTACGTACTTGAGGTGCTCTCCGGTGGGCGCGACGAGTAGTACGCCGGCACCAGCACCTTGCAATGAGAAAGCTCCACCAAAGTACATAACCCAATCGCGGCACGTTTCCTTTTCGAGAAGGGTGGTCTCTTGAACTTCTTCATCGGGCGTTGTGGTCCATTCTGCTATGAACTCCGCCAAGGCTCGGCTCTTGATCGTTGAAGTACTTTCAAACTTGAGGCCAAAGCTCGACATCTCCAATGCCCACTCCACAATCCTCCCAATTGCATCTGGGTCTTGTGCAAGATTTGTTGCAACGGGAGGCGGGTGATAGCGGTGATCTCATGTGCTTGGACATAGTGGCGCAGCTTTCTCGAGGCCATGAGGAGGCCGAAAAGTAGCTTCTGCATACCAGAATACCTTGACCTAGCCCCATGCAAGAGGTAACTGACAAAATAAACTGGGTGCTGCACCATCTTCTTGTTCTGTTCAACTTCGCCCATCTGCGCAGACTTCGCGTCGCCGGGACCGGGCCTTGCCGGGGGTTCCGCCTTGCCGACGTCAAGCCCCGCCGGGGAGGGCCCCGGCCCATCATCTGACAGCTCCGCTGCTACTTCCGCTTCTCCCTCGAGTACCCTCTGCGCCACTAGCGCAGCACTGACCACTTGATTCGTTGCCGCTAAGTATAGCAGCAACGGCTCTTGTGGTTTAGGCGCGACTAGTATCGGCGTGGAGGAAAGGTACCTCTTCAAATCTTGCAGCGCTGCCTCTGCCTCCAGAGTCCATTTTACTGGACCCGCCTTTTTCAAAACTTTGAAAAAGGGGAGGGTGCGCTCAGCGGATTTGGAGATGAACCTACTCAGGGCGGCAACGCAGCTGACAAGCCTACGGACGTCCCTGAATCATTTCGGCGCCTCAATCTGCTCAATCGCCTTGATCTTGTCAGGATTTGCTTCGATTCCGCGTTGAGACACAAAGAACCCAAGAAGTTTGCCGGACGGGACACCGAACACACACTTCTCTGGGTTGAGCTTGAGGTTGATCTTTTTTTTGAGGGTCAAAGACAGTAGGAAAGGATCCTACTGACACATATATTATATCACTTTTGTCAAAGTGTTAGTTTACATAATTACAAGGTGGGTCAGTACAAGGGTGGATGTGTGTCAGCACCCCAAGAGGTTGAGTGGTCTAAAGCTTGAGGTTGATCTTGCACAGATTTGCAAATGTTTCTTCTAGATCTTGTATGAGCGTGGCCCTGTCCTTGGTTTTGACCACTATATCGTCAATATAGGCTTCCATATTTCTATGCAGCTGGGGCTCAAAACCAATTTGGACCGCCCGGGCAAATGTCGAACCAGCGCTCTTCAACCTAAAAGGCATTCTACAAAATAGTATGTACCACATGGGGTGATGAACGCGGTCTTCTCTTCATCTTCCTTCATCATGAAGATCTGGTGGTATCCCGAATAGGCGTCGAGGAATGACAGCAGGTCACACCCGGCAGTGGAGTCTACAATCTGGTCGATGCGTGGCAGAGGGAAAGGATCCTTTGGACAAGCTTTATTGATATCTGTGTAGTCAATACATAACCTCCAAATCCCATTCGCCTTACGCACAACCACCGGATTCGCCAACCACGTGGGGTGGAGTACTCCTCTAAACAGGCCTGCCGCCTCCAACTTCCTGTTCTCTTCAATGATGAACTCATGTCGCTCCAAAGCTTGCTTCCTGACCTTCTGCTTGACGGGCCGCGCGTGAGGACAGACATCAAGATGGTGCTCAATCACCTCCCTGGGAATGCCGGGGATGTCAGATGCTTGCCATGCAAATACATCGACATTCACCCGCAGGAAGGCGACGAGCGCGCTTTCCTATTTGCTGTCGAGGGTGGAGCTTATAGTGAAAGCCCTGCCCGTGCCGTGCTCCTTGACGGACGCCTTCTTAGTTTCTGGTGGTGCAGCCTTGGACTTCTTGCTCTTGCTGGTGGAGCTCTCTGGCACGTCCTCAACGGGAGCACAGCACTCCGAAGAGGTGCGCTTGCCGGAGTGGGTGCAAGAGGTCTTGCCGGCCTTCTTCCTTCCCAGGGCTACAACGGCAGGAGCAAGTGCCTTGGCGGCAGTTGCTGCAACTGCCTCTCAGTAGAGTTGGCAGTGCCGATGAGCACGTCTTTCCTGTCAGAGGGGACGGTGATGATGGTCAGCGGCCCTGGCATCTTCAATGTGTTGTAGGCGTAGTGTGACGCCGCCATGAACTTAGCCAGCGCTGGGTAGCCAAGGATCCCGTTGTACGGCAAGGGGATCTCGACAACATAAAAAATGATCTTCTCCGTCCTTTAGTTGAGCTCGCCCGCAAACGTAACGGGCAGCGTGATCTTACCTTTCGGCTGACTTATTCCCGGGTTGACCCCTTGGAACATGCCCGTCTCCTCGAGATCTCCATCAGGAATCTGCAGCTTCTTGATCACAGCGGGCGAGATCAGATTCAGACTGGCCCCATCATCAACCAGCACTTTGGTTACCTTGAGGTTGTGTATTGTTGGTGAAACCAACAAATGCAAACACCCGACCACAGTCATGCGATCAGGGTGATCCTCGGTGTCAAAAATGATGGGCGTGCGAGACCACTTCAGTGGCTTCTGGGCATCGAACGATGGCTCTGCCGCAGTGACCTCACGCGTCCACTGCTTCAGTTGGCGATGAGAGGTGTGCAGCGAGGCGCCACCGTCGACGCACATGGCCTTTGTAGCTTTCTGGAATTCGTGCTCGCCGGACTCGTCGTCTTCGTAATGATCATCATCTTCTTCCTTCTTGTCGCGGCCCCGAGCGGGCCTCTCTTGTTGATTATCTTTGCCGCGGCGACCCCCTTGGCCGCCATGCTTCTTGCCGGACCCCTCAACACCACCCTGACCCTTCTCCTTGTCCCTCTTTCATATTCAGCTTTCTGCTTTTCAGCAAGTAGCTCAACCTGTCGGCAGTTCTGGAGGTCATGGCCCTTGGTGCGGTGGATCTTGAAGTACCGCTTGTCGGAGCCTCCTGGCTTGTCGGCGGCCGTCAAGGCCCGACAGGCGGGGCACCTGGCAACCTCCTTGCCGGGGTCGTCAGCCTTGGCCTTCTTGGCGGCTCCGGGATCACCAGATCCCTCAATGGCAAGCACAGTCTTGCCCTTACGTTTCCTATTACGGCATCGACCCTTCTTCGTCGGGGTGGCGGCGTCTTCGTCCGTGGAGTCGGTTTCCGCGCCGGCGTCTTCGCTGGGGTACTTCCTTCCTTCCTCAGCCCGAGCACACCAATCCGCCAGAACATAAAGTTCGGCTACATCCTTGACCTTCTTCATCGCTAGCTCTTCACGCATCTTGCGATTGCGTACGTTCTGATGGAACGCACTGATGACAGCGGCGGGATGAACGTCTGGGATGGTGTACTGCACACGTCTGAATCTTTGTATGTACTTACGCAGGGACTCACCATCCTTCTGGGGGATGACATGCAAGTCACTTGCCTGGCCAGGAGCTTGGTGGCCTCCGGTAAAGGCGCCAACAAACTCGTGGCACGGGTCCGACTAGGAAGAGATGGAATCCACCGGCAGGTGCATCAACCATGACATGATGTTGGGCTTAAGTGCCAACGGAAAGTAGTTGGCGAGCACCTTATCGTCGCGAGCCCCGGCGGCTTGCATCGTGATGGTGTAGATGCTGACGAACTCCGACGGGTGAGTCTTGCCATTGTACTTTACCCCAACAGGCTTGAACGTGCGGTGGGAGGGCCACTGGAACTGCCGCAGCTCTCGGGTAAAGGCTAGACAACCCACCTCGTAAGGCAGGCCGCCAGGGCCCCCCGGCGCTGGGTGGTCCATAGTAGGCCCCGCACGCCGATCTGACTCATGGTGCGCCTCCCACCGTCGCTTGATGGTAGTTCGAGCGTCTTCCTGAGCTCGCTCTCGAAGGACTCGACATTGGTCTCAGCGGGTTCATGGGTCGGATGACGCTGTGGAAACGTTGTCACAGGCGTCGGCCTGACAGGCCGGTGGCTGCTGTCGCGGCTGCGAGGGAGAAGAGTGCACCATGGTCGCAGCGTCTCCGGTCCCCCCCCCCCCACCGCCGGCATGCACCGGCTCGACAGAACACTGGCGTGAGGGTCCTGTTGGGAGCGGCTCGTCTTTGTTGGTGAAGCTGACAAGGCTTCGGATGGTGGCCCTCCACTCATCGAGCTTCTCCGCAGCAGGGGGAAGTCGAGGAGCAGTTGAACTCGCGCCAGTGCTTCTGCTGGCGTGGGCGACGACGAGAGCTGCGTAGACCGTGACGTGCTCCGAATTCTAACCAAGTTAGAAGGGGCTCTGTCACGGTCTCGCTGTCGCATGCCGCTTCCGCCAGCGTCCGAGCGCGCACGCCGGCTTGGTGCGTCCTGCGAATGGCGCACGGGGCTCTTTCCACAGCGGTGCCCCAGGGCTCCAGCATCGCGGTGTCGCTCATTGCGCACGGCCTAGGAAGGCCGCGGCGTGGGTGCCAGCTGGGGCGCCGTAGAGGCTGCCGCACCGCCCGTGGGTAGCACGACCCCGCCCCCGGACCCAGCGGCGTGCGGCTCGTCGCCTCGGATTCGAACGACGCCGTTCGCCTGGCTCCGATCGCCAGAGTGTCGTGGATGCTCGTGGGCCACATCTTCGGCCCCATCCATGGCCACCCGGTCGCCTGCCCGCGCTAGCGTGGACGGGCCGCCTCCGGGCGACCCGATCGCTGATCCCCTTACTCTTGGGGGCCATGGTGATGATGAAGTCGATGTGCTGACCTTCAAACCGAATTTTCACAGCTTGCGCCCCCCTACCTGGCGCGCCAAAGATGTCGGTGGAAACGACACCTATGGGATCACGGGGAGTCCCTTCTACGGTCGGCGGGCGCGAGGCTGTGGAAAGAGCGGGTTTAAGAGATCAACACGGGAAGTTTATCCAGGTTCGGGCCGCAAGTGATGCGTAATACCCTACTCCTGCTGGCTTGTGTTTATCTGGTGTTCTAGGACTAGCTACAAAGCGTGCAGGGTCCAAAAAGTCTGAATCCTCTCTCAGTATGTTGCGGGCCTCCTTTTATAGTCAAAGGGGCAGCCAAAGTGGCACACAGGAGGTGGAAAGTTGTATAGTAGTCGAGTTTATCTCTGGCACCGTAGGACAAAACGCATAAAATGCGCTACTTAGGTGTCCTCATACTTTATCGGGGACGGCAACGAGGCCCGTCCCGTCCGTTGTCACTTCACCTTGCTCCGACACGTGTCCAAGCCAATGAGGCATGCAGCGCCATGTAGGCTGGCAGGCTGCTGAGCTGTTGTGGTGGCAGGGTCTTCACGAAGATCTGCATGCCACCACGTAGGCACTTGACTAGTGGTTTAGGAGCCATGTACTGCCACGTGGGTACCTGCTTAGTTGGTGGTCGGCCGCAGACCTGGGCGGCGACGGGGCGGCAAGGCCTTGCCACGATCTTGCTGATATTCCCGGCAAGGGTCTTGTCGGGGCCTTGTGGGCGCCCTCGGCAAGGTCTTGCCAAGGCCTCGTGGGCATCCTCAGCAAGGAGCCTCGCTGTTGTCTTGTTTTCTGGTTCCTACCTAGGCCTCGCAGGCCCTTTGTCTTCACAAAGATCTGCATGCCACCATGGAGGCGCCTCCCGAGCCTTGGTTCCAATGTGATTGATGGCGTTGGAACTTTTAGACTCAAGGGTGGCGGCCCCGTTGGTGTTGGGCAAGTTGCCCCGGCAAGGCTCTTGCCGGGACCATGAAGGCCGCCCCGCCAAGGGCCTTGCCGGGGGAGTTTCACCTCGCCTCTCTGCTCTTTATGCTTCTGGTCTTGAGCATGGCTCTGGTAGTTTTGTGACATGGCTTCCTCTTCTCCCAAGCGCTGCTGCAGGTGCATGGTCATGCATCGCTCACAAGACAAGTAAAGGGGTGCAAAAAGGACCCCTACTTTTGTACACCGACACGCCCCTATATTAGAATACCTCTGCATTACAAAGATAATCTCACTACTATTTATGTTTTCATGGTTCTCAGATATTATACGTAATTATAGTGAATATCAGAATCTGCGCATCAGAAGAATATTATGGAACACTGCAACGACTTACAAAATTGGCACCAAGGCATTGAGTGCCATTCTGGATGCAATAAAACTCATACTCTCCCCACCTATAGATTCTTGTTCAGAATATGATCCTAATGACTATTCTGACCTCGAGGAGTCAAAGGCAGATGGCCTGTCCTGTTCACCCATCAAGGTGTCTGTTCTAATTTGGTAAGGTTTTATTGATTGTGCGTATGTTGCATATGTTTTCTTGCATTTCTTCTACTTTGTTGCATCGCCATCTGCTTAGTTTACTCATCATATATGTCAAGATGCCATGCCCATCCATTATCAAGACATATTCTATCTGTCATCATACCATGTTTTTTCACTCAAATGTTGTTCTTGTGCATCAGATATCAAAAAGGAAGAGGGTGATTGCCGAACCTGAAGGAGCACCAGCAAAGTCCTTGAAAAACATGGTGGTGCCGGAGAAATCAGACAACACCCCACTTATATTGGCTGTACAACCAGTGACACAAAACATAGGACCAACTCCAGCAGACTGTACCCATACTTCACTAGCCACACCGCTAGCACTAGCACACAGGACCTGCACTCCAGCAAAAGGTATGCCAATTTCAGTTGCCATAGCACCAGCCGTACCACAGAAAAATCCCACCCCAGCAAAAAGTACAGCAAGTCCACCGGCCGAAGATCTATCCCAACTGCAGAGACGGCCAATTCTTGTAGATTGGAACCCCATTCCACAGTTGAAAATACAATGTTTTCAATGTTGTTAGGGACTATGTGCATATATTCCCATCATGGGATGATTATAGTGAAGACAAACACAATTTTCACATCTTCATGTCCCACTTATGCGTAAGTGCTATTATTCATGGTGATTATTTTCCTGTTTTCTGGTGATTGAACACATCAATGATTTATGATGGTGTCCTGGACTAGGGGGTACTCACCACGTCGTTTCCCGATCAGTTGGATTGGGTTGAGGACCCCCATGGCCGTTTACTCATGGGCCAGTTCGGACAGCCGATGTATACACGAGGAAGATTCCACAAGACTTGGTGATCAAGACAAGGACTCCTCTCCACCAACGTATTCGGCTAGGACTCTTGTTATCCTAGGCCTCTGGTATGTTATATAAGCCAAGGCCAGGCTAGTCGATGGACATATGCTAGATCATTATGACATTACTCATCATACCCTTAGGTCTTAGACCACAACATATGATCTCGAGGTAGATCAACTCTTGTAATCTATATATTCATCAAGATCAATCAAGCAGGAAGTAGGGTATTACCTCCATTAAGAGGGCCCGAACCTGGGTAAACATCGTGTCCCTTATCTCCTGTTACCCATCGATCCATGACACACAGCTTGAGACCCCCTACCCGAGATCTGCCGGTTTTGACACCGACAATGGTGCTTTCATTGAGAGTTCCACTGTGTGATCGGCAAAGGGTCAATGGCTCGTCTGCAGATCGACTGCGACGTCGGCATGTTCATCGCCGGCTCGAGTGGTCACCTTGGCTTGACCAAGGTCTGTGCCCTGCCTCTGATCATCATATTCGGTCGTGGGCCTCCATCAACATCAACTCCGATCCCTATCATGATCATGGAGAAATCATCCTTGGAGCTCGGGGGCTCAACGTCAACATTGCCCTCGAGCGGCCGCGCTGTTTTTCCGAACAGCAAACTTGTATCCGCTGCCACCACCTCCTCGAGCATCATTTTAACGATTCCTTTGGTGGAATTGTGCGGAATTAAGTCTACAACAACCATGCAAAATTTCGTCAAGTTCTGATGGAGGAATCTCCGGCAATCTACGATATACCGGAGCCCTGTCAAATCTGGACGGAAATCTGAGTTTAGGGCGTGGTCTCCAGCACCTAGCTCGGACGTCCTTTGGAAGATCCAACCGTTGATCGGCTGCGGAATTCCTTTATCTACCACCCCTCAAAATTTCAGCTCGATCCGACCGTCCAAACTCCGGGAACCTTCCTATTAGTGCATCACTTTTCGGATCTGTTTTCTGCGGGAATACGGATCCGACCAGAATTCATGTTCATTTATGAACGTGATATTGGACGACCTTCTTAAAGGAATTTTCTTCTAGGGTATTGTGCGTTGTTCTTAACACGTGCCCATAAAATTTTAAGCCTTCTCTGAGGCACTCTTCACCATCGCACTGGTGTCAAACTAGTCCGGTAACATCGCTCCACGTCTGCCGACCTGCGCTAGACAGATCGTCGCTTCATCTAGGCAAGCCTAACCTTATCGGATCATCAGCTCGGCAAGCCGAACAAGAGTTCGGCATCGCGAAGGATAAATCATCACCAACACCATCGCCCCACGGCTTGCACGGGTCAGGCGCGCCGACATCGCTGCTCGGTCACTTCATTAATCCGGCATTGACCGCGTCACAAGTTATGACCAGCGTCGGCATGGCCGCACTGTGGCTTCTTCAAGCCGATGTCCATCACGCTGAACTGCTTCAACACCTCGGCTGACATGGTAGCTGCAACATCTCCTTACCGACCCACTCCGTCATCTCGGCGAGACCGGGGACTTTGCTATTTCTTCATCAACCTACTCCGGTGACTTCGGCGTCATCAACCGACCTGCTTCGACTCATCGGCTGACATGGAGGCTTCGACACCTCGGCTGGACCGCGGAGTTTGCTATTTCTTCATCAACATACTCCGGTGACTTCGGTGTCACCAGCCGACCAGCTTCGTCACGTTAGCTGGACCGGGGGCTTTGCCTCGGCGAGCCCACCTTTGCCAGCATTGTCATGCCGTCGCTTTATCGCCCATCAGGCAATGGGTGTGCGGATCGTGTCCCAATTTTGGGAGTAACCTTTCTTCAGATTGCTACAACAGATAAACCAGGTGTTATAAGTCCTAGTATTATTTCTTGCTTGTGTTCATTTTTTCCAAGGAATTATTACTCTGGTTTGTTTCATCATCTATACACAGGTCTATCAAATGGTGGCCGTATTAACGGCGGTCGCGTGGTGGTTCGGTCAGTTTCCGTATACAGTTCGGCGAATGATGCATCCGAAACTCGAACCAGCGTGTGAATTCAAGCTTTGCCACGCCTTTACCGCGTCACGCCGACGCCCTACATCGCCATTGACTTTGGCGCCAGGCCACTTCTCTTTAAAAAAATTATTTTTGCAAAAAGCAATTATCCTTTTTGGACCACACTATTTTATGTGTGTAGACGTTCGACTTCGACTGCGTCATGCGGTCATTTCAGCAAGCCGACGTCATTGTCCCAATCGGCATAAATCGGCTCCCGTGATCACCTTGTTGGTCAAATCGCCATGTTCGGTTGCCTCGGGGACTTTGGCATCGCTGAGAGAGCTCTACCTCATCGAGTGTTCGGCACACGTGCTAAGGGAGTCCTAGATTAGGGGGTATCCGGACAGCCGGACTGTTGGACTATGAAGATACAAGATTGAAGGCTTCGTCTCGTGTCCGGATGGGACTCTCCTTGGCGTGGAAGGCAAGCTTGGCGATACGGATATGTAGATCTCCTCCCTTGTAACCGACTCTGTGTAACCCTAGCCCCATCTGGTGTCTATATAAACCGGAGGGTTTAGTCCGTAGGACAACAACAATCATACCATAGGCTAGCTTCTAGGGTTAACCCTCTACGATCTCGTGGTAGATCAACTCTTGTACTACTCATATCATCAAAATCAATCAAGCAGGAAGTAGGGTATTACCTCCATCGAGAGGGCCTGAACCTGGGTAAACATTGTGTCCCTTGCCTCCTGTTACCATCCGCCTTAGACGCACAGTTCGGGACCCCCTACCCGAGATCCGCCGGTTTTGACACCGACATTGGTGCTTTCATTGAGAGTTCCACGGTGCCGTCGACATAAAGCCGGATGGCTCCTCCGATCATCGACAACGATGCGGTCCGGGGTGAGGTTTTCCTCCCCGGATAGATCTTTGTATTCGGCGGCTTCGCACTACGGGCCAACTCACTTGGCCATTTGGAGCAGATCGAGAGTTACGCCCCTGGCCACCAGGTTAGGTTTGGAAACTTGAATTACACTGCCGATATCCGTGGAGACTTGATCTTCGACGGGTTCGAGCCCATGCCAGGTGTGCCGCACGATCACGACGAGCATGATATAGCTCTGCCATCGGACAGTGTTCGGGAAATCACGCCAGCAACCACTCCGGCCTTCAATCTGGAACAGATCGCGCCATCCGAGGATGGGTGGATAGACCCCGCCTGGGAGGCCGCACCCTCAGTGGCGATAGAGCCGAATAATGACCTTACCCCTCACGAGAGCCGTGACGCCGGACTACTGGACTTGTCTCCGGCCACGGACTCTGAACCGCCTGCGCCCATGCCTATCGAATCTGATTGGGCGCCGATCATGGAGTTCACCTCCGCGGATATCTTTCAGCAGTCGCCCTTCGGCGATGTACTAAACTCGTTAAAGTCTCTCTCCCTGTCAGGAGAACCTTGGCCGAACTATGTCCGGCTAGAATGGGGTGCGGATGACGAAGAAATTCACTCCCCACCCACCACCCATTTAGTAGCCACTGTCGATGATTTAACTGACATGCTCGACTTTGACTCCGAAGACATCGATGGTATGGACAACGATGAAGGAGACGAACAAGAACCACCGCCCACGGGGCACTGGACCACCACCTCATCATATAATATATATATGATGTACACACCCAAAGAAGACAATGGCGACAAGACAACGGAGGATGACCCCTCCAAGAAGCAACCCCAGCGCCGACGTCAGCGGCGCCGCTCTAAGTCTCGCCACAGCAAAAGCGGTGATACTGGCGCAGGAGATAAAAATACTCCGGAAAGTGCCGAAGATGTTGACAATCCCCTCCAGCACGATCTAGAGCCGAAGGATGAACAAGCCAGCCCTCCTAAGAGAGCGGCAGAGGGAGAAGCAGAGGACGACAATTACATGCCTCTCTCCGAAGACGAAGCGAGCCTCGACGACGAAGAATTTGTCGTGCCCGAGGATCCCGTCGAGCAGGAGCGCTTTAAGCGCCGGCTTATAGCCACAGCAAATAGCCTGAAGAAAAAGCAACAACAACTTCGAGTTGATCAGGATCTACTAGCAGATAGATGGACTGAAGTCCTTGCGGCCGAGGAATATGAACTCGAACGCCCTTCCAAGGGTTACCCAAAGCGCAGGTTGCTACCCCGACTCGAGATAGAGAGGCATTCCAGCCTAAAAGTCTGCCCGCACCCCGCCGCCAGTCAAACAAAAATACCAAGGCACGGGGCAACACGCGAGACCTGCGAGACGTATTAGAAGATAGGGCAAAACACGCAAGATCGATCTACGGATAACGAGGGCACGCCCCTACGCGGGATGGTGACCGCCACGCTAGATACAGTAAAAGCAAATCCGGCCGGGCCAAATACAGCAAGCAAGACTCATATGAGTTGCGTCGCGATATAGCCCAGCACAGAGGCGCGGCACACCCCCAATGCTTCACTGACGAAGTAATGGAGCATGAATTTCCAGAGGGTTTTAAACCCGTAAACATCGAATCATACGATGGTACAACAGACCCCGCGGTATGGATCGAGGACTTCCTATTGCAAATATGCCCTAGAGGCAATAATAAATTGGTTATTATTATATTTCCTTGTTCATGATAATATTTTATTATACATGCTATTATTGTATTGATAGGAAACTCAGATACATGTGTGGACACATAGACAACACCATGTCCCTAGTAAGCCTCTAGTTGACTAGCTCGTTGATCAATAGATGGTTACGGTTTCCTAACCATGGACATTGGATGTCGTTGATAACGGGATCACATCATTAGGAGAATGATGTGATTGACAAGACCCAATCCTAAGCCTAGCACAAAGACCGTGTAGTTCGTATGCTAAAGCTTTTCTAATGTCAAGTATCATTTCCTTGGACCATGAGATTGTGCAACTCACGGATACCGTAGGAATGCTTTGGGTGTACCAAACGTCACAACGTAACTGGGTGGCTATAAAGGTACACTACGGGTATCTTCGAAAGTGTCTGTTGGGTTGGCACGAATCGAGACTGGGATTTGTCACTCCGTGTGACGGAGAGGTATCTCTGGGCCCACTCGGTAGGACATCATCATAATGTGCACAATGTGACCAAGGAGTTTATCATGGGATGATGTGTTATGGAACGAGTAAAGAGACTTGCCGGTAACAAGATTGAACAAGGTATCGGGATACCGACGATCGAATCTCGGGCAAGTATCGTACCGATAGACAAAGGGAATTGAATACGGGATTGATTGAATCCTCGACATCGTGGTTCATCCGATGAGATCATCGTCGAACATGTGGGAGCCAACATGGGTATCCAGATCCCGCTGTTAGTTATTGGCCGGAGAGTTGTCTCGGTCATGTCTGCATGGTTCCCGAACCCGTAGGGTCTACACACTTAAGGTTCGGTGATGCTAGGGTTGTAGAGATATTAGTATGCGGTAACCCAAAAGTTGTTCGGAGTCCCAGATGAGATCCCGGACGTCACGAGGAGTTCCGGAATGGTCCGGAGGTAAAGATTTATATATAGGAAGTCCAGTTTCGGCCACCGGGAAGGTTTCGGGGGTAATCGGTATTGTACCGGGACCACCGGAAGTGTCCCGGGGGTCCACCGGGTGGGACCACCTATCCCGGAGGGCCCCATGGGCTGAAGTGATGTGGGAACCAGCCCCTGGTGGGCTGGTGCGCCCCCCTTGGGCCTCCCCCTGCGCCTAGGGTTGGAAACCCTAGGGGTGGGGGGCGCCCCACTTGGCTTGGGGGGCAAGTTTCCCCCCTTGGCCGCCGCCCCCCCTTGGAGATTGGATCTCCTAGGGCCGGCGCCCCCCCTAGGGGCCCTATATATAGTGGTGGGGAGGGAGGGCATCCGCACCGAAGCCCCTGGCGCCTCCCTCTCCCTCTCGCTGAGCTTGGCGAAGCCCTGCCGAGATCCCGCTACTTCGACCACCACGCCGTCGTGCTGCTGGATCTCCATCAACTTCACCTCCCCCTTGCTAGATCAATAAGGAGGAGACGTCTCTCCCAACCGTACGTGTGTTGAACGCGGAGGTTCCATCCGTTCGGTGCTAGGATCATCGGTGATTTGGATCACGACGAGTACGACTCCATCAACCTCGTTCACTTGAACGCTTCCGCTTAGCGATCTACAAGGGTATGTAGATGCACTCCCCTTCCCCTCGTTGCTAGATTACTCCATAGATTGATCTTGGTGATGCGTAGAAATTTTAAATTTCTGCTACGATCCCCAACAGTGGCATCATGAGCTAGGTCTATGCGTAGTTTCTATGCACGAGTAGAACACAAAGTAGTTGTGGGCGTCAATTTTGTCAATTTACTTGCCGTTACTAGTCTTATCTTGATTCGGCGGCATCATGGGATGAAGCGGCCCGGACCGACCTTGCACGTACACTTACGTGAGACAGGTTCCACCGACTGACATGCACTAGTTGCATAAGGTGGCTAGCGAGTGTCTGTCTCTCCCACTTTAGTCGGATCGGATTCGATGAAAAGGGTCCTTATGAAGGGTAAATAGAAATTGGCATATCACGTTGTGGTTTTGGCGTAGGTAAGAAACGTTCTTGCTAAGAAACCTATAGAAGCCACATAAAAATTTGCAACAACAATTAGAGGACGTCTAACTTGTTTTTGCAGCATATGCCGTGTGATGTGATATGGCCAAAAGGATGTGATGAATGATATATGTGATGTATGAGATTGATCATGTTCTTGTAATAGGAATCATGACTTGCATGTCGATGAGTATGACAACCGGCAGGAGCCATAGGAGTTGTCTTAATTTATTTATGACCTGCGTGTCAACATATAACGTCATGTAATTACTTTACTTTATTGCTAAACCGTTAGCCATAGTAGTAGAAGTAATAGATGACGAGACAACTTCATGAAGACACGATGATGGAGATCATGGTGTCATGCCGGTGACGACGATGATCATGGCACCCCGAAGATGGAGATCAAAAGGAGCAAAATGATATTGGCCATATCATGTCACTATTTGATTGCATGTGATGTTTATCATGTTTTACATCTTATTTGCTTAGAACGACGGTAGCTTAAATAAGATGATCCCTCCCGATAATTTCAAGAAAGTGTTCCCCCTAACTGTGCACCGTTGTGAAGGTTCGTTGTTTCGAAGCACCACGTGATGATCGGGTGTGATAGATTCTAACGTTCGAATACAACGGGTGTAAGCCAGATTTACACACGCAATACACCTAGGTTGACTTGACGAGCCTAGCATGTACAGACATGGCCTCGGAACACGGAAGACCGAAAGGTCGAACATGAGTCGTATAGAAGATACGATCAACATGAAGATGTTCACCGACGATGACTAGTCCGTCTCACGTGATGATCGGACACGGCCTAGTTGACTCGGATCATGTATCACTAAGATGACTAGAGGGATGTCTATCTAAGTGGGAGTTCATTAAATAATCAGATGAACTTAATTATCATGAACATAGTCAAAAGGACTTTGTAAATTATGTCGTAGCTTACGCTTTAGTTCTGTTGTTTTAGATATGTTCCTAGAGAAAATTTAGTTGAAACTTGATAGTAGCAATTATGCGGACTGGGTCCGTAAACTCAGGATTGTCCTCATTGCTGCACATAAGGTTTATGTCCCTAATGCACCGCTCAGTGAGCTGAACCTCAAGCATCAGTTGTGGATGTTACGAACATCTGACATACACGTTTTGATGTATACATGATAGTTCAGTGCGTAATGCTAAATGGTTTCGAATTGAGGCACCAAAGACGTTTTTGAAACATCGCAAAACATATGAGATGTTCCAAGGACTGAAATTGGGATTTCAGGCTAGTGCCCACGTCAAGAGGTATGAGACCTCTGACAAGTTTCTTAAACCTGCAAACTAAGGAAAAAAGCTCAATCGTTGAGCATGTGCTCAGATTGTATGAGTACTACAATCGCTTGAATCAAGTGGGAGTTAATCTTCCAGATGAGATAGTGATGGTTCTCCAAAGTCACTGCCACCAAGCTACTAGAGCTTCGTGATGAACTATAACATATTAGGGATAGATATGATGATCCTTGAGCTATTCGCGACACCGCGAAAGTAGAAATCAAATAGGAGCATCAATTGTTGATGGTTGTAAAACCACTAGTTTCAAGAAGGGCAAGGGCAAGAAAGGGATACTTCATGAAACGACAAATCAGTTGCTGCTCCAGTGAAGAAACCCAAAGTTGATCCCAAGCCCGAGACTAAGTGCTTCTGTAATAAGGGGAACGGTCACTGAAGCAGAACCACCCTAGATACTTGGTAGATGAGAAGGCTGGCAAGGTTGATGTATATGTATTGGACATACATTATATTAAATGTGTACTTTACTAGTACTCCTAGTAGCAGTAGGGTATTAGATACCGGTTCGGTTGCTAAGTGTTAGTAACTCAAAATAAAAGGCTACAGAATAAACGGAGACTAACCAAAGGTAAGACGACGATATGAGTTGGAAGTCTTTCCAAGGTTGATGTGATCAAGCATCGCACGCTCCGTCTACCATCGGGATTGGTGTTAAACCTAAATAATTGTTATTCGGTGTTTGTGTTGAGCATAGACATGATTGGATTATGTGTATCGCAATACGGTTATTCATTTAAGGAGAATAATGGTTACTCTATTTATTTGAATAATACCTTCAATGGTCTTGCACCTGAAATGAATGGCTTATTGAATCCCGATCGTAGTGATACACATGTTCATGACAAAAGATATAAGATAGTAATGATATTACCACATACTTGTGGCACTGCAATTTGAGTCACAATGGTATAAAACGCATGAAGAAGCTCCATGTTGATGGATCTTTGGACTCACTTGATTTTGAATCACTTGAGACATGCAAACCATGCCTATTGGTATATGTGCATGAAGAAACTCCGTATAGATGGATCATCTGGGCTCACTTGATTTTGAATCACTTGAGGCATGCACATCATACCACATGGGCAAGATGACTGAAAGGCCTCGTTTTTCAGTAAGATGGAACAAGAAAGCAACTTAAGTAATACATCTTGATGTGTACAGTCCAATGAGTGCTGAGGCATGTAGTGGATATCGTTATGTTCTTACTTCACAGATGATTTGAGTAGATGCTAAGTGTATTTACTTGATGAATCACAAGTCTGAATTATTGAAAGGTTCAAGTAATTTCAGGGTGAAGTTAAAGATCGTCGTGACAAGAGGATAAAACATCTATGATATGATCATAGAGATGAATATCTGAATTACGAGTTTGGCATACAGTTAAGACATTGTGGAAATTGTTTCACAACTAATACCGCTTGGAACACCATAGTGTGATGGTGTGTCCGAACATCATGACTGCACCCTATTGGATATGGTGCATACCATGATGTCTCTTATCGAATTACCAATATCGTTTATGGGTTAGGCATTAGAGACAACCGCATTCACTTTAAATAGGGCACCACGCAATTCCGTTGAGACGACACCGTATGAACTATGGTTTAGAGAAACCTAAGCTGTCGTTTCTTAAAAGTTTGGGGCTGCGACGCTTATGTGAAAAAGTTTCAGGCTGATAAGCTCGAACCCAAAGCGGATAAATGCATCTTCATAGGACACCCAAAATAGTTGGGTATACCTCCTGTCTCAGATCCAAAAGCAATAGGGATTGTTTCTTGAATCGGGTCCTTTTTCGAGGAAAAGTTTCTCTCGAAAGAATTGAGTGGGAGGATGGTGGAGACTTGATGAGGTTATTGAACCGTCACTTCAACTAGTGTGTAGCAGGGCACGGGGAGTTGTTCCTCTGGCACTTACACCAATTGAAGTGGAAGCTTATGATAGTGATCATGAAACTTCGGATCAAGTCACTACCAAACCTCGTAGGACGACAAGGATGCGTACTACTTCAGAGTGGTACGTAATCCTGTCTTGGAAGTCATGTTGGTAGACAACAATGAACCTACGAGCTATGGAGAAGCGATGGTGGGCCCAGATTCCGAAAATTGGCTCGAGGCCATAAAATTCGAGAGAGGGTCCATATATGAAAACAAAGTGTAGACTTTGGAAGAACGACTTGATGGTCGTAAGGCTGTTAGGTACATATGGATTTTAAAAGGAAGACGGACAATGATGGTAAGTATCACCATTAGGAAAGCTCGACTTGTCGTTAAGATGTTTTCCGACAAGTTCAAGGAGTTGACTACGATGAGACTTTCTCACTCGTAGGGATGCTGAGAGTCTGTTGGAATTATATTAGCAATTACTGCATTATTTATGAAATCTTGCAGATAGGATGTCAAAACATTGTTTCCTCGACGATTTTCTTGAGGAAAGGTTGTATGTGATAAAACCAGAAGTTTTTGACAATCCTGAAAGATGCTAACAAGTATGCAAAGCTCCAGCAACCCTTCTAAGGACTGGAGTAAGCATCTCAGAGTTGGAATGTACGCTTTGATGAGATGATCAAAGATTTTGGTTTTTTTACAAAGTTTATGAGAAACTTGTATTTCCAGAGAAGTGAGTGGGAGCACTATAGAATTTTTGATGAATATATGTTGTTAACATATTGTTGATCATAAATGATGTAGAATTTCTGGAAAGCATACAGGGTTATTTGAAAAGTGTTTTTCAATGGAAAACCTGGATTAAGCTACTTGAACATTGAGCATCAAGATCTATGAGGATAGATCAAAAACGTTAATAGTACTTTCAAATGAATACATACCGTGACAAGATTTTGAAGGAGTTCAAAATAGATCAGCAAAGAAGGAGTTCTTGGCTGTGTTATAAGGTATGAGTATTGAGTAAGACTCAAGACCTAACCACAGCAGAATAGAGAGGAAGGACGAAGGTCGTCCCCTATGCTTTAGACGTAGGCTCTAAAGTATGCTATGCTGAGTACCGCACCTGATGTGTGCCTTGCCACATGTCTGGCAAGAGGGTACAAAGGTGATCAAGGAGTGGATCATCAGATAGCGGTCAAAATTATCCTTAGAGGAATAAGGATATGTTTCTCGGTTATGGAGGTGATAAAGAGTTCGACGTAAAGAGTTACGTTGATGCAAACCTAACACCTATCCGGATAGCTCTGAGTAGAGATACCGGATACGTATAATGGAGCAACAATTTGGAATAGCTCAAAGTGAAACGTGGTAGCAGCATCTACGATATGACATAAAGTTTTGCGAAATACATAGGGATCTGAATATTGCAGACCCGTAGACTACAACCTCTCTCACAAGCATAACATGATCAAACCCAGAACTCATTGAGTGTTAATCACATAGTGATGTGAACTAGATTGTTGACTCTAGTAAACTCTTTGGATTTTGGTCACATGGCGATGTGACCTGTGAGTGTTAATCACATGGAGATGTGAACTAGATTATTGACTCTACTGCAAGTGGGAGACTGTTGGAAATATGCCTTAAAGGCAATAATAAATTGGTTATTATTATATTTCCTTGTTCATGATAATCGTTTATTATCCATGCTATAATTGTATTGATAGGAAACTCAGATACATGTGTGGATACATAGACAACACCATGTCCCTAGTAAGCCTCTAGTTGACTAGCACGTTGATCAATAGATGGTTACGGTTTCCTGACCATGGACATTGGATGTCGTTGATAACGGGATCACATCATTAGGATAATGATGTGATGGACAAGACCCAATCCTAAGCCTAGCACAAAGATCGTGTAGTTCGTATGCTAAAGCTTTTCTAATGTCAAGTATCATTTACTTGGACCATGATATTGTGCAACTCCCGGATACCGTAGGAATGCTTTGGGTGTACCAAACGTCACAACGTAACTGGGTGGCTATAAAGGTACACTACGGGTATCTCCGAAAGTGTCTGTTGGGTTGGCACGAATCGAGACTGTGATTTGTCACTCCGTGTGACGGAGAGGTATCTCTGGGCCCACTCGGTAGGACATCATCATAATGTGCACAATGTGACTAAGGAGTTGATCACGGGATGATGTGTTACGGAATGAGTAAAGAGACTTGCCGGTAACGAGATTGAACAAGGTATCGGGATACCAACGATCGAATCTCGGGCAAGTATCGTACCGATAGACAAAGGGAATTGAATACGGGATTGATTGAATCCTCGACATCGTGGTTCATCTGATGAGATCATCGTGGAACATGTGGGAGCCAACATGGGTATCCAGATCCCGCTGTTGGTTATTAGTCGGAGAGTTGTCTCGGTCATGTCTGCATGGTTCCCGAACCCGTAGGGTCTACACACTTAAGGTTCGGTGACGCTAGGGTTGTAGAGACATTAGTATGCGGTAACCCGAAAGTTGTTCGGAGTCCCGGATGAGATCCCGGACGTCACGAGGAGTTCCGGAATGGTCTGGAGGTAAAGATTTATATATAGGAAGTCCAGTTTCGACCACCAGGAAGGTTTCGGGGGTAATCGGTATTGTACCGGGACCACCGGAAGTGTCCCGGGGGTCCACCGGGTGGGGCCACCTATCCCGGAGGGCCCAATGGGCTGAAGTGACGTGGTAACCAGCGCCTGGTGGGCTGGTGCGCCCCCCTTGGGCCTCCCCCTGCGCCTAGGGTTGGAAACCCTAGGGGTGGGGGGCGCCCCACTTGGCTTGGGGGGCAAGTTTCCCCCCTTGGCCACCCCCCCCTTGGAGATTGGATATCCTAGGGCCGGCGCCCCCCCCCTAGGGGCCCTATATATAGTGGGGGAGGGAGGGCAGCCGCACCGAAGCCCCTGGCGCCTCCCTCTCCCTCCCGTGACACCTCTCCCTCTCGCTGAGCTTGGCGAAGCCCTGCCGAGATCCCGCTACTTCCACCACCACGCCATCGTGCTGCTGGATCTCCATCAACTTCTCCTCCCCCCTTGTTGCATCAAGAAGGAGGAGATGTCTCTCCCAACCTTACGTGTGTTGAACACGGAGGTGCCGTCCGTTCGGCGCTAGGATCATCGGTGATTTGGATCACGACGAGTACGACTCCATCAACCTCGTTCACTTGAATGCTTCCGCTTAGAGATCTACAAGGGTATGTAGATGCACTCCCCTTCCCCTCGTTGCTAGATTACTCCATAGATTGATCTTGGTGATGCGTAGAAAATTTTAAATTTCTGCTACAATCCCCAACACTTCCTCCTCCACATCCACATGGCCCGCGATGATGATCTACATGCCATCAAGTACCTCCTGTTAAAACTTAAAGGACCAGCTCGGCATTGGCTGAACAGCTTGCTAGCAGACTCCTTTGGCTGTTGGGAGGACCTGGAAGACACATTCCTCGATAACTTCCAGGGCACTTATGTGCGACCACCAGGTGCCGATGACTTGAGCCACATAATTCAACAGCCAGGGGAATCAGCCAGGCAATTCTGGACACGGTTCCTAACCAAGAAAAATCAAATTGTCGACTGTCCAGATGCAGAGGCCTTTGCGGCATTTAAGCACAACATCCGTGATGAGTGGCTCGCCCGGCACCTCGGCCAGGAAAAGCCGAAGTCTATGGAAGCCCTCACGACACTCATGACCCGCTTCTGCGCGGGAGAGGATAGATGGCTGGCTCGCAGCAACAACATATCAAGAAACCTTGGCACTTCGGATACCAAGGAAAGTAACGGCAGGCCACGTCGCAGAAAACACAAGCGCCGCAACAACGGCGATAACGCCGAGGACACAGCAGTTAATGCCAGATTCAGAGGCTCTAAACCCGGTCAGCGGAAAAAGCCATTCAAAAGAAGCACTCCGGGCCCGTCCAGTTTGGACCGCATACTCGATCGCTCGTGTCAAATACATGGCACCCCCGATAAGCCAGCCAATCATGCCAACAGAGAATGCTGGGTGTTCAAGCAGGCCGCCAAGTTAAAGGCCGAAAACAAGGACAAGGGGCTGCACAGCGACGACGAGGAGGACCCACGACCGCCGAACACGGGAGGACAGAAGAGGTTCCCCCCGCAAGTGAGGACGGTGAACATGACATACGCAACCCACATCCCCAAGAGGGAATGGAAGCGTGCAGTAAGGGACGCATATGCGATGGAGCCTGTCGCCCCAAAGTTCAACCCGTGGTCCTCTTGTCCGATCACCTTCGATCGCAGGGACCACCCCACTAGTATCCGTCATGGCGGATCTGCCGCATTGGTCTTAGACCCCATCATTGACGGATTTCACCTCTCGAGTCCTTATGGACGGCGGCAGCAGCCTGAACCTGCTCTATCAGGATACAGTGCGCAAAATGGGTATAGACCCCTCGAGGATTAAACCCACAACAACGACCTTTAAAGGCGTCATCCCAGGTGTAGAGGCCCATTGTACGGGCTCAATCACACTGGAAGTGGTCTTCGGATCTCCGGACAACTTCCGAAGTGAGGAGTTAATCTTCGATATCGTCCCGTTCTGCAGCGGCTATCACGCACTGCTGGGGCGAACCGCATTTGCAAAATTCAAGGCGGTACCGCATTATGCATACCTCAAGCTCAAGATGCCAGGACCTAGGAGGGTCATCACAGTCAATGGAAACACAGAGCGCTCCCTACATACGGAGGAGCACACTGTGGCCCTCGCAGCGGAGGCACAAAGCAGCCTCTTAAGGCAATCCGCCAGTTCCGCGATAAAGCCCCCGGACACCGTCAAACGCGTCCGGAGTAACCTGCAACAGGACCGCCTGGCACGTTTAGAGCTCGCATAGCGATTCGGCCCCATAGCCTTAGAAAATACCATAGGTATAGGCGGGGGCACGATCACGGCATGTCCCACAATGCGGCTCAACCGCACTAGGGGCTTACTACCCTTTATCATTCTTTCTCTTTCAGGACTTTACTCTCTGGAAGCCCTATCCGGCAGTATGATTGTCGGACACATGATACAACATCCATGGAGGCAGGAAGCTACGTCACACAATGGAATCCCCAGGTGGTCTCTGATAATGAGTGAAATACCTGCTTTAAGATACCAGTCCACAGCTTGCCCTTGGATGGGACATGTCAAATAGTCCTATTTTTTGCTTACCGCACTACTTGTATCAGTACGCTTCGACGCATTTTTCAAATAAACAATGCATAACACTAGTCTATTATCGCATTCAATATTCTTTTATATATATATATATATATATATATATATATATATATATATATATATATATATATATATATATATATATATATGTCCTTTATGACAATCATCACCGTACACTCTGGCACGGCCAAGACGCCCGTGGGCTTCCATATACCCCATAATACGGCGTGAGAAGTCCGAACACTTTTGACAGTGCGGCACCCCGAACTTATAGCATTATATGCATCAGCTCCGAATCATGTCTTGGGCCAATAGTTGGGTTTGCCCGGCTCCCATGTTTTGGTACCTTACGTTCCGCTATATCGGCTAAGGTAGCATTGGGAGAACTACTGCGATTGTGCCCCGGTTCTTCCGGCCGAGCACCTCAGTAGAGAAAGCTAAAACTGACTGTCATGATAAGGCAAGAGCCGATCGCTGTTCGAGAGGTCTCAAGTCCCTAAAGACTTTTTCCGCTTCGGGCGAGGAGTCGGCCTTGCCCGACTTAGGCGTGTATAGCGCCCCAAATTCGGCCTTCTGAATACAAGGGGCTTCGCCAAAATTTAAAATTGTAGACTTCTATGGCTAAATGAGAGTGATAAAGCATTATAGTCCGATTGCCTAGTTCGTTGCGCTGAGAACCTCCCTCGAAGGACCCAAAAATGGGAAAAAGAGTGCTCAGATTCATCTCGAACACCCCAGCACTAGTTGCATGGAGGCAGAAGCCGACGACTAGCCAACTCTCAGATTTATAAACGGCCGCACAGAAGGTAATATTTAAAATACAAAAGCGTTGCATAGCGCACATGAATTAGTTTTCATAATTAAGGATCCCATGAGAAAGTTCATTCAAAGATCACATCTTTGGTACACTCGTCCGCCACGAGACGGGCACCCTTCAGGACACCTTCATAATACATTTCGGGGTGGCGATTCTCCTTGCCCTGCGGCGGCCCCTCCTTCACCAGCTTCTCGGCGTCCATCTTGGCCTAGTGCACCTTCGCACGGGCAAAAGCCCTGCGGGCACCTTCGATGCAGACGGACCGCTTTATGACTTCCAGCCGTTTGGCAGGCATCCGAAAGCCGCCTCACCAGGCCGAAGTAGCTGTTGGGAAGGGCATCGCCAGGCCACATCCGGACTATAAGGCCCTTCATGCCCTGTTCAGCCACCTTGTGGAGCTCGATCAGTTGCTTCAGCTGGTCGCTCAAGGTCATCGGGGGTTTGGTCCCAGTATACTGAGACCAGAACACCTTCTCTATCGAGCTCCCCTCCTCAGCCCGGTAGAACTCCGCGGCATCAGACACACTGCGGGGCAGATCTGCGAACGCCCCTGGATAGCTCTGAACTCGGGTAAGTAAATAGAAATTTTCTTTCACATGCTTGCTTTGCATAATGAATGCCTTACCCGCCGCTATCTTCTTCACCGCCTCAATTTCCTGGAGGGCCTTTTGGGCTTCGGCCTTGGCATGTTTTGCGCTTTCAAGGGCCTTGGCAAGCTCGGACTCTCGCGTCTTCGAGTCAAGCTCCAAGGCCTCGTCTTTCTTCACGAGCGCCTGGAGCTCTTGCTGCACCTCGCCTACTCGGGCTTCTTGTTTTTCTCGCTCGGTGCGCTCCTGGGCCGCTTTTTTTCAGCCTCGGACAGTGCCTGCTTCAGGGTCGCCACTTCGGTCGTGGTCCCTGGCACATTCATGTCGATCCTATTAATCTTGCAACCAAAATTTCCCCTTTTTCTTTATATACAAGGTATTGCTTACCTTTGTTCTCCTCGAGCTGCTTCTTGGCACGGCCGAGTTCTTCCTCGGACCGCTCGAGGTCCTGATTCAGTGCGGCGACCTCCGCAGTATGTGCGGCAATGCCAAGATGAAGCTCATCTGCTCTGACACATATTTGGATTAGACTCCTGCAGTTACTATTTGATCCTCTATTCGGCTTTTCTTCGCGAACGTTGAACCGAGCATCAAGGGCTACTGTCTATGCGGTAACATTTTCATATATTTCTATTACTCACCTCAAAGCCTGTTAGGAGGCTGGCACAGGCTTCAGTCAGTCCGCTCTTGGCGGACCGAACCTTTTTTACCACCGCACTCATAATAGTGCGGTGCTCCTCGTCGATGGAAGCGCTGTGAAGCACTTCCAGCAAGTTGTCCGGTGCCTTTGGATGGAGAGAGGTCACCGGCACGGACGGCTTGCCCCTCTTAGCAGGGGGCCACCTGCCGGAGTCCGGGGCCACTGGTGGTTCCGGTGCGGTGTTCGGCTGTGGGCCGAATTTGGAGCCCGTGGGAGTCTTGCTCCCTTTACGCCCAGGGTCCGGAAGGTCGCCTTGAGGCGCCTTCAGGACTACCTCCCCTCGGTTTGGTGCCCTTTGAGACAACACCTCGACGTTGTCCGTAGGGCGAGGGGTGGAGGCGGTCGGAAGTGAGCGGCTACTCATAGCCGACGGGTCCAAAGAACCGTCCGACGAAGATACGTCGATGCGGGCTCGAGGCGGACTGCATAATTATATTCGGCGTAAGGAGAAGCAGTGCAATAAAAGCGTACCATGAATTACTCTGGTATCCGAATACTTACGACTTTGCCAGGGGCTTGTCCCTAGTCAGCCACTCATCTTCGCTGTGAGCGGCAGTCTAGGAGCAGTCCGGAAGGAGAGTCCTTCCCTTCTTGGACCCTCCGGCCTCCTCGTTTGGGGCGGCCTTCCTTTTCTTGCCTCCCCTGGCTGGAGGGGGAGAACCTTCATCTTCCTCCTCCTCGTCTTCATGAGAGGAGTGCATCTCGGAGTTATCGGACGATGAATCCGATACCACCTGACGGCGGGAACTCTTTTGAGTCCCCGCGGCCTTCTTCTCCGGCACCTCATAAGGTGCCGGAGTCAGCATCTCCGTTAGGAGAGCATTGGCAGGATCTTCGGGCAGGGGGGGCCGGGCAGTCGATCTGCTCCGCTGTCTCCACCGAGTCCTGTCAAAGGCATGGGAGCTCAGATCCCGCACATGATTAAACAGGGGAAAGTAATTACCCTATAAGGTGTAGAGAACTTACCGGATTCGCAGGGCGCGTCGCGCTAAGCCCGCGGTCCTCGGTTAGGGAAGGGGGGACCTCGGCGCCCTTGAACATCACCCTCCAGACGTCCTTGTGCGTCGTGTCAAAGAGCTCGCGCAGAGTCTGGTGCTGGGCCAGGTCGAACTCCCATAAATTAAACGCCCGTTGTTGACACGGGAGGATCCGGCGGAAGAGCATGACCTGGACCACGTTGACAAGCTTAAGTTTCTTGCTTATCATGTTCCGGATACATTTCTGGAGTCCGGCCAGCTCCACCGATGGACCCCAGGACAGGCCCTTCTCTTTCCAGGAGGTGAGCCACATGGGGATTCCGGATCGAAACTCGGGGGCCACCACCCAGTTGGTGTTGCGCGGCTCGGTGATGTAGAACCACCCCGATTGCCACCCCTTTATGGTCTCCACATAAGAGCCCTTGAGCCATGTGACATTGGGCATTTTGCCCACCATGGCGCCTCCTCACTCTACTTCTTGGCCGCCTACAATCTTCGGCTTGACGTTGAAAGTCTTCAGCCACAGGCTGAAGTGGGGCTGAATGCGGAGGAAGGCCTCACACACGACGATAAACGCCGAGATGTTGAGGATAAAGTTCGGGGCCAGATCATGGAAGTACAACCTGTAGTAGAACATGAGGCCGTGGACAAATGGGTGGAGGGGGAACCCCAGTCCGCGGACGAAGTGGGTGAGAAAAACTACCCTCTCGTAAGGTTCTGGGATAGGGACGATCTGCCCCTCGACGGGCAGCCGGTGCGCGATATCCGCGGCCAAGTATCCGGCTCCCCGTAGCTTTTTGATGTCCTCCTCCGTGACGGAGGATTTCATCCACTTTCCTCCCGCTCCGGACATGGTTGGAGCGGTGTGAGGAGAAATATGCGAACTTGGGTGTTGGAGCTCGAGTGTGCGAATGGATGGGCAAGGAGGAAGAAGGTGTGGGTGAAAAAAGGTGAATCCTTATCCCTTTATAAAGGCGGACGCAACTATATGCCCCCACTAGCCTGGTAAAACCCGCTTATTCCCCAAGTGCCATAATTGATGGCGCGGTTGGGTTACCCACGCCCGTATTGATGAGAATCCCGTGATAAGGGGACACGATCTCTGCTTCGACAAGACGTGCCAAGGAAACCGCCTCGCGATATGCGCAAAGGCTGGTTGAGAAAAACGGTTCGAATAAAGACCGGGCCGTGGTATGATGTCATGATATCAAGTGTGTCAGCAGATTAGATTGGTGGAAATATTATTCTCTCTACGGTGGTATGTAGAACTTGTTTTGCAGAGCCGTACACTCTCCTTATGTTCAAGATCTTATATGGAGTATTCGGAGGAGGAACCCGCCTTGCAATGCCGAAGACAATCTGCGCGCCGGACTCATCGTCATTGAATCCTGGTTCAGGGGCTACTGAGGGAGTCCGGGATTCGGGGGTATCCGGACAGCCGGACTATATCCTTTGGCCAGACTGTTGGACTATGAAGATACAAGATTGAAGGCTTCGTCTCGTGTCCGGATGGGACTCTCCTTGGCGTGGAAGGAGAGCTTGGCGATACGGATATGTAGATCTCCTCCCTTGTAACCGAGTCTGTGTAACCCTAGCCCCCTCCGGTGTCTATATAAACCGGAGGGTTTAGTCTGTAGGACAACAACAATCATACCATAGGCTAGCTTCTAGGGTTTAGCCGCTACGATCGTGTGGTAGATCAACTCTTGTACTACTCATATCATCAAGATCAATCAAGCAGGAAGTAGGGTATTACCTCCATCGAGAGGGCCCGAACCTGGGTAAACATTGTGTCCCTTGCCTCCTGTTATCATCCGCCTTAGACGCACAGTTCGGGACCCCCTACCCGAGATCCGCCGGTTTTGACACCGACACGGGCCATATTTCTTCTATTACTCACTTTGCATAAATTATTAATTATGCAACAATTTTTTTAATTTATTATTATTCCTATTATCTCTGCTTGCACTATTTTCCGTGCACAGGTAAAGGATCTGGGTCGGGCAGCGCTGTCACCTCGGCGTACAGACGTACCACGTCACCTCGGCTGGACCGAGGGCTTCGTCATCACTTCATTAACCCACACCGGGGACTTTGGTGTCACACTGCCGGCCTGCATTGGTCGTGCTATGTCGCCACTTCGGAGTGCGGAGCTCTTTGCCCCGCTACCTCGGGACCGGCTTGGGGGCTGGGACCTTGTCCCGCCGTAATCTCGGGCCATGCATCGACACCGAGCACATTAACCAGCTAAGTCGCTTTTATGCTCAGAATTTTCAATTTTAAATTTTGTTCGGTTCGACCAAAGCATTATACTTTTTTGGCAAAAAGTTGTATGTGAAAAACTTCCTTGTCAAAACTTTGTTTGTGACACACAAATTCAAATACCCCGTCTACTTGGGGGGCTTCCTTTATGAAGCCTTTCCTCTTGCATATGATTATACTTGTATGGCTTCGTTCCTTGTTCGTGTATTACGCCACAATATGCACCATGTTGACTTAAGTGTTCCGCAAGCTGGGTTGCCTTGCTCCTGTGTTTACCCCCTATGTTCCCGATTGTTCGGCTAGGGAGTAAAGGGAGCACCTCTGCGATTGTCACGATCGGGTCATCCGAGCTCGGACCTCAGACTGGGTGAAGCCGCAAGCAAGCGCTCTTATTGTTTTCAATCATGGTCGGCACACAACGGAACTCATGAGTACAAAAAATCTATCGCACAAGTCTCACAGTAACAATGAGCAACCGAAGAAAGGTATCGGTGGGGGTACTATTTTCTTCGAAGATGCTTCTTACACTTCGTCAGTAATATAGCATAAGTTCCCTGAGCGCGCTTTGTCTATTACAGCCTTATGGCCTGATTGCCTGGTTATAGGAAACACCATTGATATTCTTGATAGGTGGAGTACATAACACTTTTCGGCCCTTGACCGAAGAGGGAGAAGCCGACGGTCGGTTAAGATGCGTTCAAAGTTCGTGTGAACACAGATATGATATAAGTACTTCGGTACATACAATCATCATACATAAAATTCTTTTACCCAAGTTACTTGGGGGCTCTTAAATTTACATGAGCCGTTTTATAGTAAGTATTTTCTTCTTGGTCGTTGCAAAATCTTTTTCTATCACTCCTTTTTTCGACACGAGTGTGTGGTCAATAGTCGGGGAGCCTAGTTTTCTCTCTCAAAGCTGTTCGATTTTAGTTCGCTAAACTGGCCTAACGAGCAGTACTCCGCCATGGGCTGACCCTCTTGAGGTCTTGAGATCGGATGTGTCATATTAATGCATGACAGAAGCACATTTTTAAAACCAATTTTGGATTGGCACCGAACACTTGATCTAGTTCGGACGTCAAGTTTTTACTGAAGTTTTTTGGTTTTCCAAGCCTATGGCACTTTTAAACTATTTGTGTGTTTCTAGCATAAGTCTCACAGTGCAACGTCGGACACCTTCAGATATTCGGCAAAAACATTCTCGGATATTGCTATATATGCATCGATTTCGAATTGTGTCTTCGGTCAATAGTTGGGTTGCCCGGCTCCTGTGCTTGCCTCCTACGTTCTGCTTTGTTCAGCTAGGTGTGCAAAGGGAGAACCACTGTGATTGTTCTTGCAGCTCGCATGGTTAAGCACCTTAGTGGAGAAAGCCGAAAACGGACTGTCACGACAAGCGTAAACTGGTCAGCGATCCGAAGACTGTGTTAAATGACGGGCCATTCATAACATTGGCCGAAGTGTTTACGGCTTGACCTCGGGTGTCGCCGAACACTAACCGGGGGCTAGTAACTAGCCTCCCAACTTTAAGCTCCTATGACTAAGTGAAAGTTATCAAGCCCGCATATCTGATTGCCTTGGTTCCGCTAACACAACCGCCTTCGGGCACCGAGGCGTCGGCTAAGGGTTGCCTTGTTATTGCGGAAACACCCTGCGTAGTATCTACAAAGGGGTAGAAGCCGACGATGGGCCACTTTCAAATGATAAACAGTCGCAAAGGAGTCAAAGTAAACATATGTTATCAGTGTTGTATTCACTATACAAGCGCTGCCTTTCGTAATTATCGTTATAAAGCCATAAATATGCATCGATTTGACTTAAGATTTTGGCCAAGCTGGGTTGCCTGGCTCCTGTGATTACCCCTACATTCCCTCGCCTAGGAGGTAAAGGGAGCACCTCTGTGATTGTTACTTCCGAGTCATCCGTGTTAGTACCTCAGACTGGGAGAAGCCGAAATCTAGCCATCTTAAAGAATATAATTGGTCGGCAACGACGGAAGTGAAAATTTTGGTTCATTTAGACCACATAGTTCGGAAACTTTCCTTGAACTAAATCCTCAATATTTTTCTCCCACATTGATCGGAGGTGAGGTTTCATGATCATGGTCGGCATGGCAACCCAAAGAAAGGAACTGATAGCGGACCTATTTTCTTTGGAAGATGTTTCTTCATATAACATATCTATCCGCATACCTTTGTTTATAAAACCATATGGCCGGATTGCCTCATTTGCCACAAATCTTTGCCCTCATAAAGGCTTTAAAAAGTGGGACAAACACTCCCTGACTACTAGCCGAGGAGGTTGAAGCTGATGGTCGGTCAACAAAGTTTTGTACAATGCGGATCCGAGCATTAATGATGTTAAGTACTTGGATACATAGAATCATTACACATAATTTGTGATTTTCCTCTGGATATCGATCCTTAATTCGGCCACTCGTGCCCACATTAAGGCTCGGGGCTACTGGGCTTCGGGCTCATCATTTACTAATATTAAAGGGGAACATCGATCCCCTGATCTGGTGTTGCCACCCGACCAGTGTCTGGGGGGCTACTGCATTGCCTATTCAATGCAGAAAATTCAAAGTGCTTAGTGTTTGGCTTGACGGAACTATGGGCAAACGCGTCTTCGGACAACAATAGGTACCATCTGGACCTATCTGGAATCAAGCTAATATATTACGTCAACTTCTCAAGACCCTCTCTCAAGGGCCCGTTTGCCGATCACTATTATCTCTCATATATTACACTGTGTTTCTATTCCTACGTATGCTGTCGAGCTAGGAGTTGATCCTCAGGGTGATTTCGCGCATCGACCTGAGTCTCAGGGGCTACTAGGATCAGCGGTTTCATGTTTTCCTTTAGGTGCATCTCGGGTTTTAGACCGACACACACCTTGAGGGCTACTGGTTATACATATTGACAGCAAATAAATTTACACGCATCAGAAATAGAATCTGTAAACAATCAGCCCAAGCCCGAGGTGGTGCATCACCTCAGAAGCAGTCCGGCATAAAGCTCGGATGCAAGTGGCTAGCTCTATAGAGGGCATTTTCGGCACTAAGCTCGGCTAACCTCCTTTAAACTTCTTCAAGCCAAGGTGATCTATGACACCTCGGATATAGTCCGGCGTTGGAGCTCGGATACATCCCGGCGTTGGTGCTCGGCTGCAAAAGATACCTCAAATGCAGTCCAACATTGGAGCTCGGATGCAAGAGGACACCGCCGCCCGGGAACAACTTCAGACCCGAGGTGGGCGTAAAAATAACAAGGCATTGGTAAAGGCTGATAACTTAAAGGGGCTCCTCGGATACCTGACGTGTAAACTCTTCGGATTTACTTCGGCGATCGTCAAGATCGAAGATAAGAAGATTTGTTGAACCAGTTTTCAAGACCGACGACCGAAGATGAAGAACAGTTCGGAAGAATCGAGGAGCGTCCCCAACTTGAAGACCAGTTCAGGGGGCTACTGACGGTGTCCTGGACTAGGGGGTACTCACCACGTCGTCTCCCGATCAGTTGGATTGGGCCGAGGACCCCCATGGCCATTTACTCATGGGCCAGTTCGGACAGCCGATGTATACACGAGGAAGATTCCACAAGACTTGGTGATCAAGACAAGGACTCCTCTCCACCAACGTATTCGGCTAGGACTCTTGTTATCCTAGGCCTCCGGTATGTTATATAAGCCGAGGCGAGGCTAGTCGATGGACATATGCTAGATCATTATGACATTACTCATCATACCCTGAGGTCTTAGATCACAACATATGATCTCGAGGTAGATCAACTCTTGTAATATCTATATTCATCAAGATCAATCAAGCAGGAAGTAGGGTATTACCTCCATTAAGAGGGCCCGAATCTGGGTAAACATCGTGTCCCCTGTCTCCTGTTACCCATCGATCCATGACACATAGCTTGGGACCCCCTACCCGAGATCTGCCGGTTTTGACACCGACAATTTACATTACATTGTTGTAAGTAGGCAAGGGTCCATCTGGATAGTCATGACGAGCAAAGCTTGCTTGCGCTTTTCAAAGAAGCATTGCAGCAGTATCGGTGTTACCCGAGGAAATCACACTTTGATGGCAAGTATATAAACGAATTTCTGGTGAAGTCTCTTGTGCTAAATTTAGAAGACATTGAATGGAAAACCCTTGTTATGAACTGGTCTCGTTCCCAGGATGAGGTACTGTCTATGATATCTCATGAAAATTTGAACTTCTACTTTTCCGCATGTGCCTTACAGATCTTTTTTGCAGGAAATCTGCTCGAAGAAGAATTCCAGTTTGAAAAGAACGACATGATATCACAAATAGGTTGCCCGCTGCTTTGCTCTTGTTAGTACCTGTTGTCCTGTATCACTGTACTTGCATCCATACCTGGTTCATTATGTGATAGCAGTATGCATGATAGCTTGCTTATCAATTGTTCACTCCAAATTATCTGACCTGTATGAATGGTTACATTAGTGTAGAATATATCCAATGCCAATGAATTTTTTTAGCTCTGCATTGTTCTTGTAAGTACCTGCTATCCTTTATCAGTGTACTTATATTGACAGGTAGTTGTTCATGTACCATCACTCTGCAGCTTATTTTCCTTTGCCCTCCATTTTCTACACATCAGATCTGTATTTACTCTTACCATAAGGTTAGATAACACTGATGGTACTGAAGAAGTCTAGCTCGGCATTGCTCTTGGTTGTACCTTTTGCCTATATCGTTGTACTTACATTTATAGCTACTTGGTTATGTAGCATCACTCTTCGTCTTATCTTAAATATTCTCCATTTTTTCTTATATTATCACATCTATATTTACTCGAAAAGCCTAACATTCACATTTTGAACTGAATCGGTCTGACCGAGTTTCATGATTCGGTCCCACCGAGTTTGGTGAATTGTGTGTAACGGTTAGATTTTCTGTGGAGGCTATATATACATACCCCTTCACCCACTCTTCATTCATGGAGAAAGCCATCAGAACGTGCCTACACTTCCAGCATTCATTTTTTGAGAGAGAACCACCTACTCATGTGTTGAGACCAAGATATTCCAATCCAACCACAAGGATCTTGATCTCTAGCCTTCCCCAAGTTGCTTTCCACTCAAATCATCTTTCCACCAAATCCAAATCTGTGAGAGAGAGTTGAGCGTTGGGGAGACTATCATTTGAAGCACAAGAGCAAGGAGTTCATCATCAACACACCATCTATTACCTTTTGGAGAGTGGTGTCTCCTAGATTGGTTAGGTGTTACTTGGGAGCCTCCGTCGAGATTGTGGAGTTGAACCAACGAGTTTGTACGGGCAAGGAGATCACTTACTTCGTGAAGATCTACCCTAGTGAGGCAAGTCATCCATGGGCGACGGCCATGGTGGGATAGACAAGGTTGCTTCTTCGTGGACCCTTCGTGGGTGGAGACCTCCGTGGACTCGTGCAACTGTTACCCTTCATGGGTTGAAGTCTCCATCAACGTGGATGTACGATAGCACCACCTATCGGAACCACGGAAAAAACCTTCGTGTCTCCAATTGTGTTTGCACACTCCAATCCCATCTCTTTACTTTCTTGAAAATTGCATGCTTTACTTTCCGCTGCTCATATACTCTTGCCATGCTTTCTTGAAATGTATTGTGAATGTTTAAACTTGTGCTAAAACTCCACCTCAACTTGAAGAACTTAAAAACTGCTACTTTTCTTTGTTGAGGGTCTAATCACCCCCCCTCTAGACACCTCTTATCGATCCTTTCAATTGGTATCAAAGCATTGGTCTCCATTGCTTTGGTTTAATCACCATTGGAGGAAGATGGATGAGTCTACGTTGGGGAGTCTTAGACGTAGAGTGCCTATACATTATGGAGAGTTCTTCCATGAGTAAAAAAATGAGATGCTTGTGATTTTCAATGAATATCATTTGAACAAGTACATTACTAGCCCTTGTGCACCCCATGTTGATCCTTTGCATCCTACCCTTGATGAGTCTATTGACATGATCCGTAACCTTAGAACTGTTAATCTTATCACTAGAGGTTTGCCTAGAAACTTGATTGGTTGCTTGCCTACTCTTGATTGTGCCTACACTATATGGAGATTTCTTGAGGAACGATTTCCAAACTATTCCTTGCTAAATCTAGATGTGATTCTTCATAAGTCTATTGCCTTGAGTAAGATGAATTCCAATGATCCTAAGTTTGGTGATTGTCTATTTGAGCTTACTAACCTCATGCGTGCCAAAGGAGATGTTGGAATAATTAGCAATACCATCTCCGAAGCCATTAGAATTCATAAAGATGAACATTGTGATGATCACTTATCTAATGAATCACCCTCTCTAGGAATTGATCCATCACAAGACGATGTTGAACATGGATACTATGATGAGGATGATGATAGTGACTTTGATCTCGATGAGTCTATGAGACACTTTGGTCTTATGGCTAATCTTCGTGGCTACATGGCTGGAGGAAAGGAATGGGTTCTTGATAGTGGATGTATCAATCACATGACCGGAGACAAGGATATGTTTCGTGAGCTTGCTGAAAACGACGGCCCTCGAAAGTATGTCACCTTTGGTGATAACTCAAAGGGTAAGGTGGTTGGCCTAGGTAAGGTGGCCATCTCACATGGTAGCTCCATACAAAATGTTATGCTCATTGAATCTCTTGGCTATAATCTACTTTCCGTATCTAGACTTGCTGACTTTAGCTTCAGTGTCCTATTTATTGAAGTAGATTGCCAAGTGTTTCGTAGAGATAATCACAATATGGTCTTTACCGGTATACGTAGAGGTGATCTTTACATTGTTGATTTCACTAAAAAGGATCAACCTAGAACTTGCTTAATTGCTAAATCCTCTAAAGGCTGGTTGTGGCATAGAAGGTTAGGTCATGTGGGCATGCGAAATCTTGATAAGCTTATTAAAGGTGATCATATCCTTGGAGTAAAAGATGTTATATTTGACAAGGATAGATTGTGCAGTGCTTGTCAAGCAGGAAAACAGGTTGGAGAAAGCCACCCCGTGAAGAACATCATGACCACGAGAAGACCGCTCGAGCTACTTCATATGGATCTCTTTGGTTCCAACGCCTATAAAAGTCTCGGTGATTTTTCAAGATTTACGTGGGTTTTCTTTCTTGATGATAAATCGCAGGTCCAAAAGATCTTCAAGAACTTCACTAGGAAGGCCCAAAATCAATTTGAAGTGAAGATCAAGAAGGTTCGCAGTGACAACAGAATGGAGATCAAGAACGCAAATGTGGATACCTTTCTTGACGAAGAAGGGATTTCACACGAGTTCTCGGCTATGTACACGCCTCAACAAAATGGAGCTGTTGAGAGGAAGAACTGTACTCTTATTGAGATGGCGAGAATGATGCTTGATGAGTACAAGACGCCAAAACACTTTTGGGCGGAAGCGGTTGAGACAGCTTGTCATGCAACAAATCGCTTGTATCTTCACAAGCTACTCGGCAAGACGGCATACAAGCTTCTCACCGGTAACAAACCCCAAGTTGGATACTTTCGAGTATTCGGCTCAAAGTGTTATATTCTTGATAAGCATCGTCGTTCTAAATTTGCTCCTAAATCTCATGAGGGTTTCCTACTTGGTTATGGCTCAAACTCTCACGCTTACCGTGTCTAGAACGGTTTCACCCGAAAGGTTGAAGAGACGGTAGATGTGAAGTTTGATGAATCTAACGGGTCACAAGTAGAGCAATTGCCAATTGATGTAGGAGACAAAGACCCTTCGGAAGCAATCCAAGACTTGTCTATTGGCAAGATTCGTCCAGCGGAGGTGAACGAGAGTACCTCGTCCGTCCAAGTGGAAGCTTCCACCTCACGACAAGGTGAACCAAGAGTTGACACGGAAGCATCCACAAGTGGAACACGCCAAGATGAAGAAAACGAGGAAGTACACCAAGATGAACCTCATCAACCTCCTTCTCCACCTCAACAAGAGAACGACAACGTCAACAATGAAGAAGGCCAAGAAGAAGGAAAAGGTGATGAAGAAGATGTTCCACCCCGACCCAAGCAAAAACTCTCATGAGTTCGAGCAAGAGTCTCAAGAGACCATCCCATTGAACAAATCTTCAATGATATACAAACCGGGAGAATCACTTGCTCTAAAATTCGTTTGGCTAATTTTTGTGAACATTATTAATTCATCTCTAGCATTGAACCTATGAAGGTTGAAGAAGCATTGGAAGATCCGGATTGGATAAATGCCATGCATGAAGAGCTACACAACTTTGAGAGGAACCAAGTGTGGACACTGGTCGAGAAGCCCGACAACAACCACAACATCATCGGTACCAAATGGGTGTTTCGCAACAAGCAAGACGAAGATGGACAAGTCGTTCACAACAAAGCATGTCTCGTCGCCCAAGGCTACACTCAAATCGAAGGTATGGACTATGATGAGACATACGCCCCCGTTGCTAGACTTGAGTCCATCCGCATCTTACTTGCCTATGCCAAGCACCATGATATTACCTTGTACCAAATGAACATTAAAAGTGTTTTCCAAATGGTGAAATTGAGGAGGAAGTTTATGTTAAACAACCCCCCGGCTTTGTCAATCCTAAGAAACCCGACCATGTTTGCAAACTTCACAAAGCTCTTTATGGTCTTAAACAAGCTCCTAGAGCGTGGTATAAATGCTTGACCAGGTTCCTTATTTGAAAAAGGCTTTGAGATTGGAAAGATTGATTCTACTCTTTTTACTAAAAGGGTTAATGGTGAATTATTTGTGTGCCAAATTTATGCTGATGATATCATATTTGGTTCGACTAACCCTCATTTTAGTGAAAAGTTTGGGAAGCTAACGCCGAAGAAGTTTGAGATGTCTATGATGTGTGAACTCAAGTTCTTTCTTGGTTTGCAAACAAGCAAACTACAGAGGGCACCTTTGTTTCTCAAACAAAGTACACCAAGAACTTATTCAAGAAGTTCAACACGCAAGAAAGCAAAGTATGAAAACACCCATGCCTACTAGTGGACATCTTGACTTGACTAAGGATGGCAAATCGGTTGACCAAAAGGTTTACCGCTCTATGATTGGTTCATTGTTATATCTATGTGACTCCCCTCCCGATATTATGCTAAGTGTGTGCATGTGTGCATGATATCAAGCGGCCCCCAAACAATGGCATCTTAAGGCTGTGAAAAGGATAGTGAGATACTTAATTCATACACCAAATTTTGGCATTTGGTATCCTAAGAGGTCCTCTTCGGACTATGCCGGTGACAAGGTTGATAGAAAGTCCACTTCGGGTACTTGTCAATTTCGTGGTAGACCTCTTGTGTCTTGGTCCTCCAAGAAACAAAACTCGGTATCTTTATCCACCGCCGAAGCGGAATACATTGTCGCCGGTTCATGTTGTGCTAAATTACTTTGGATGACCCAAACTCTTAAAGATTATGGGATCTATGTGAAACATGTTACATTGCTTTGTGACAATGAAAGTGCTATTAAGATTGCTCACAATCCCGTGCAACATTCTCCAACTAAGCACATTGAAGTTCGTCATCATTTCATTCGAGATCATGTTGCTAAAGGGGATATTGATCTTAAGCATGTTCGTACCAATCAGCAATTGGCAGATATATTCACCAAACCGCTTGATGAGAAAGTATTTTGTCATTTGAGAGGTGAATTGAACATCATTGATGCTTCAAACTTGGAGTAGATAGTACATTTGGATACATGCAAGGCATGAGCCTTTGACTAATCCTTGATATTTCTCTTATGATGATAATCATATGTCTTGGATATATTTGGACCCTTGCATGCTATCTAACCCTTGTAGGCACTTGGATGAATATAAATCTAAGAGATTGCAACTCACTCACATCTTGAGCAATCTCTACATCACCAAGCCTCTACAATATGGTGGTTGAAGACAAGGAAGCATGAAACCCTTCAACATATCCTTGACAATTCTTCTATATCAAATTTCATTTGGTATCAATTTCATGATTGTCATTTTGGATACACAAGTGCTCTTCCTTGCAAAACTAACCCATGTAGGTAGATGAACTCAAACTACAAGCCGTGCTCCCAACCATTGATGAGCTACATCAACCTTGAGCATCCCACACAAGTTCAACTACATGATCAAGTTCAACACCACCACCCAAGGTATGATATTCCATCTAAGAGAAGCTTTACCCCAAGTCATGGGACAAAGCAGCTCAACAAGATGTGAATACATCAAAGTGCTTACACGAAAAATGGTAACCCCATTTTGAGCTTAAACGATGAGTATGGCCTATGATCAAGTGTTCTCACTTGACTCCTCAGTCAATATACTCTAACATAGGTGACTTTGTCGCTGACCAATTCTAGATGAAGTTCTCTAGTGTTTTTTTGTGTTCTTGCATTTGTTTCTTGCGTATTTGTTCCCCTTCTTTTTCAAAAAAAAACTTCATCTAGATCTCTTTATTTTTTTCTCTATTATGTTCTGCATTCCCTGCATCCAATTCATTGCAAATCTTTTAGTTAATTCCTTGCAAATCTTTGTGAGATCTTATCTGCCTAGTGAGCTCAGATGACAATTGTTCTCTCTCTGTGTTGAACTCGGACACACCGGTTTGTCTCTTTCGGTAAAACCGAACCATTTCGGTGCCACCGAAGAAAACAACTCGGTGTTACCGATTCCAATACTGAAAATACAATTTGCCATTTGCATCCTGCATATTTGTTCCAGCTCCACTCGATGATTCTTGTCCTCTACCTGCATCACATTCTATATGCTGCTTTGTTAATGTGACTCAAGGACCAAACCTATTCGACTCACACTCCAGAAGTACCCTTCTTGGAAATTGAGATGTCAAAGGGGGAGAGAGAGATCACATCAAAGCTTAATCACATCAAAGGGAGAGTGATCCCAGATGCTTGGTATTCAAGAGGAGAGAAGTCACATGTCTTTAAGAGGGGAAAAGACATGTATATGTTATGATTTTTTTATTTTGTTTTCTCATGTTTCGCTCTGATTTTCTTTTCCCTACCTTTTTCCCAGTATCCCATATAAGATTTAGGGGGGGAAGACATCTAAGGGAAGGAAATCTTCGAATTCATTGCATATCTTTACCATTGGGGACATGTCTATATCAAATAGAGTACCCAGTACTCACTCTCTACATGTCATCCCAATCTTGGTACTCTTGTGGTTTGCCATTCTTGCTCTGTTTAGTAGATGTTTCTATGTTACCTAACCTTGTTTACTCAGGTTCATCTCTTCCTAAGCTAGCTCAAGACCACAAGGTAAGTATATGCATCACACTCATGTGCATGAAGATCTCTTGCTGATGTACATATTGTTTGCAAGAAGGACTCGTGAACATGAAGGTACATTTCCTATATTCACATCATTTGCTATGATGCATATAACCAAGATACATGGAACTCATTGCTTGCTCTGTCATGCTTATGCATTCACATGCTCTTATATTCAATATTTACATGATTGCCCACATGTAGGGGGAGTCTATGCATGTTACATGTCCTTCCAAAGCTTTACTTGCTATTCTTCATATCTTTATCTAAAGCTTTGATGTATGTTGTCATCAATTACCAAAAAGGGGGAGATTGAAAGCGCAAGTGCGCCCAGGATGATTTTGGTAATTAATGTCAACATATCTCTTGTTGGACTAATACTTTTATCTAGTATATTTCAGATGAGTTCAACAGTGGAGTGGCGTGGACAAGAGGATGTGGAACCCCTTCAAGATGCTAAGGACAGAAGATTGGAAAAAGCTCAAAAGTTCAAGACTCTACATTTTCATTTTAGTGATCCAAGATCACATTGAGTCCATAGGAAAGCCAATGCTATTAAAAGGGGGTGAGGTGTTTCTTAATGGCTTGCTTGCTCAAAGTGCTTAGTGATATGCTCCAAAGCCCTCAATCACTTTATCTTATCCACATATGTCCCATACCTAAATTCAAACTCGGCCCCACCGATTTGATCTATCCGGCGCCATCGAGTTCATTTGACATAGCCACTGCCAGAAACCCTAATCAGTTCGGTTTCACCGATGGGATCTCGGTCTCACCGAGATGGGTGATACGTCTCCAACGTATCTACTTTTCCTAACGCTTTTCCTCTTGTTTTGGACACTAATTTGCATGATCTGAATGAAACTAACCCCGGACTGACGATGTTTTCAGCAGAACTACCATGGTGTTGTTTTTGTGCAGAAATAAAATTTCTCGGAATGGAACGAAACTTTGCGAGGAATTTTTATACAATAAAAGAGAATTTCTGGAGCCAAGACCTGCCAACGAGGGGCACCTGGCTGGGCACAACCCACCAGGGCACGCCCCCCTCACCAGGCGCGCTCAGGTGGGTTGTCCCCACCTGGTGGCTCCGCATACCCTGAAACCGACGCTATAAAATCCTATTTTTCCAGAAAAAAATCAAGGAGAAAGAATTATCGTGATCCACGAGACGGAGCCGCCGTCACCTCATGTTCTTCATTGGGAGGCCAGATCTGGAGTCCGTTTGGGGCTCCGAAGAGGGGGATCTTCGTTCTTCATCATCACCAACCCTTCTCCATCGCCAATTCCATGATGCTCCCCAGCGGGAGTGAGTAATTCCTTCGTAGGCTCGCTGGTCGGTGAGGGGTTGCATGAGATTCATCATGTAATCGAGTTAGTTTTGTTAGGGCTTGATCCCTAGTATCCACTATGTTCTTAGATTGATGTTGCTATGACTTTACTATGCTTAATGCTTGTCACTTTGGGCCCGGGTGCCATGAACTCAGATCTGAACCGTCTATGTTATCATAATTATATCCATGTAATAGACCCGATCTTGCAAGTTATATTCACCTACTACGTGTTATGATCCGGCAACCCCGGAGTGACAATAGTCGGGCCTACTCCCGGTGATGACCGTAGTTTGAGGAGTTCATGTATTCACTATGTGTTAATGCTTTGTTCTGGTTCTCTATTAAAAGGAGGCCTTAATATCCCTTAGTTTCCAATATGGACCCCGCTACCACGGGAGGGTAGGACAAAAGATGTCATGCAAGTTCTTTCCATAAGCACGTATGACTATTTACATAATACATGCCTACATTATATTGAGGAACTGGAGCTAGTGTCGTATCGCCCTAGGTTATAACCGTCCCATGATTAATATCATCCAACAAGTCGCCGATCCAATGCCTACGAATTTATCTTATATTGTTTCTGCTAAGTTGCTACTGCTATCATCACTGTTATACTTGCTACAAAATTACTTCTATCACTGTTACCGTTACTATTGCTGCTGATTACTTGCTGCAGATAATTAATCTCCAGGTGTGGTTGAATTGACAACTCAGCTGCTAATACCTTCAAATATTATTTGGCTCCCCTTGTGTCGAATCTATAAATTTGGTTTAAATACTCTACCCTCGAAAACTGTTGCGATCCCCTGTACTTGTGGGTTATCAAGACCTATTTCTGGCGCCGTTGCCGGGGAGCATAGCAATGTCTATAGAGTCACTTGGGATTATTATCAATTTATCACTATGAAGAATCTGAAGGATCATAAGACTAAGATTTATCCCTCTAAGACAAGGGGAGGTAAGGAACTGCCATCCAGTTCTGCTTTAGATCCACCTTCTGTTATGAGTAAACTTGCAGCACCACCACATGCTATCAATTATAATATGTCGCAAGTTATTGATGATGCTACTTCTGCTATGGATAATGCTTATGATGATGCTAGTACCTTGCTTGATAATGATGATGTGCCACTTGGTGAATTTCTTGATGAACAAATTGCTAGAGTAATACAACATGATGTTGTTGAATCTAATGATGAGCCTGAAACTGAAACTCCTGAAACACCTGCTAGAACTAGCCTTCCTAGATATGAATTGCCTAAGGTACCGGAAGGTACTGTTAGAATGAGGAAACAACTAGAGATATTCTTTCTTGTAAGGATAGAGATGATCTAGAGAAATTACTATGCAAGTATAAAGAAAAATCTCTGAATGCTAGAATGAAATGTGATCCTAAGTTTGCTACTTCACCTATTTTTATTGATGATAAGGATTATGAATTCTCTGTCGACCCAGAGTTAATTACTTTGGTTGAATCTGATCCTTTCCATGGTTATGAAACTGAAACTGTTGTGGCACATCTTACTAAGTTGAATGATATAGCCACCCTTTTTACTCATGATGAGAAAACTCGCTATTACTTTATTCTCAAATTATTTCCTTTATCATTAAAGGGTGGTGCTAAAGCTTGGTACAATACTCTTGCTCCTGGTTGTGTGCGTAGTCCCCGGGATATGATTTATTACTTCTCTGAAAAATATTTTCCTGCTCATAAGAAACAAGCTGCCTTATAGGAAATATTTAACTTTGTGCAAACTAAAGAAGAGAGTCTCCCACAAGCTTGGGGGAGGCTTTGCCAATTACTTAATGCTTTGCCTGATCATCCTCTTAAGAAAAATGAAATACTTGATATCTTCTGTAAATGGAGTTGTTAATGAATATGCTTCATTCGCTGACTCTATTCCATTCCCTGACTCTATATGATGATATTTCTATTTCATGATATTTTTATTTCTTTGAAGCAAAAACTCTATAGGGACTTCGTAGATAGTTGTGCTGGTTGTGTTTTCAGGGAACGAACTATTGGGCAGGATGAAGAATTATTGAATAACATACTGAAAAAATTTAACATCCCAAATTTTCAATTTGGAATGTTTTACAATTATTAGCTAAGCATCTATGCATTTTGTTTGAATTGAGTGGCATTTGGAAATCTCACAGGCATTTGAGTTTTATTTGAATTTGAATTTGAATTTGGCAATTGAAAATTATTTCAAAAATACCTGACAAATACTTGTGCAAAAGTATGAGAGGAGCAAACATGACACTCCAAAAAAAATTCAGAAGGAAATATTGCCAAACGGTTTGAATTCAATTTTGAATTTTATTTGGAATTTGCAGAAAATGTTTTTTTAGTTTCCGTTTTGCCTCTGAAAAAAATGTTCACGTTGTAGGGTTTATTTCTTTCTGATTTTATTAATATATATGTCCTATGTAAAAATAATATAGGTTTCTCTATAATTAGTTTTATCTCTCTGCCTTAAATCAAAAAAAGGGAAAAGCCCCAGAGTCGCGGTGTGCCGACGGCCCGACCAAAGAAGGTCATAACCAACCAGCGCCGAGCCGCCAGCCCAAAGACAGCGTCCTTTTGAGAAGTCCCTCTCCGTTTCGGTCGACCGACAGAAACCACCCCTTCCCCTCTCACTGACCTGCGGGGCCCGCGCCATCCCCAACCTCCTGATCCTCCCGCGCAAGGATTTGCTCGCGCCCGACGCTCTCGACATCCGCGCTCTCCCAAAACCCTACCCCGAGCCTTCCCCTCACGCAAGAAACCTGCCCTATATATACCCCTCGTCCTCCTCTCCCGAACCCCCTAAAACCCTAGCCCAAAACCCACCGCAGCTTGCACCCTCGCCAATCGCATCTCGCCGCCGCCGCCTCCACCGCCGGTGAGCAACAGCACAACTCCCTCTTCCACCTATGAGCTTTCCTCGATGATTGCGCATCGTTTTGACAAGGTTTTGACCTCGTTCTCCCATCACAGGATCGACCGAACTTAATAAATTAATTGAGGGGTTATTTAATAATTGGGAATGATACATTGGTTGGCGGAACCATCTCAATAACAACCAACATTTTGTAGTAGTTGCAAACAAGTCCTTTGTTGTAGGAAAAAATTGGCTTTTTCACAAAAACAGAAAACTTAGAGCCCCACAGCCAAATTGCATATAGAGTTAGTAATTTTATTGTAATTCTCTCTTCATAACTTGCCAGCATATTCAAAAATGCTGACCTACACGGCTGCAATGTCTTATGTTGCAGAGTAGTTTTCCGACCAGGAGTGAGGTACGATCTATGCTTGGTGATTGCCCTATGGAGTCGGATGGACTCGCTTATCGTCTATGCTTCCGCGGCTTTATTTAGTTTATTTCTCATGAGTTGGCCTTTGGCCGAATTTATTATGATGTAATAAAGACTCGATATGAGAATCGTCTAATAAATTCAGGTGTGATTGAACTTTGAATCTTTTCATCAATGTACTGTGTGTGCCAGCATGATCTTGGGATGGTACAGCTACACAGAGACTTGGCCGATTTTGGTCGGGTTGCTACAAAAATTATGATGATTGGACTCTTCCTGAACCACCGGCTAAACCCACTCCAAAGAAGAGGGGTATATTATATCCCAGTCCTGGAGATATGCAAGAGGCAAGAAATCTATGAAGGAAAAAGGTATTAAAGGTGAGGATGTTAAAAATTTACCTCCTATTGAAGAAATACATGGGCTTAATACACCACCATTGCCTATGGTGGTAGAGGTAAATTCTTTAATGAAGTTCAATGATAATGACAATACTCACAATATGCATCCTAGTCAATGCCTTTATGAGTTTGAAAACTACATTAGAAAACAAGATCACTTCAATGCAAATGTTACGAAACAAGTGAAATACAACTCTGATATGATTGCTCGCTTGAGTGACTTGTTATTTAGAATTTCAAATGATGTTAGAGGTGTCGGAAAACATGCTTCTATGGTACAAACCCAGTTAGAACAAGTTGCTAAATCTCAAAGAGAATTACATGATGAAATGAATAATAATATGCATGACTTTGTTGTTAGAGTTGCAACTAGAGGAGGTAAAATGACATAGGAACCTCTTTATCCCGAGGGACACCCAAAAAGAATTGAACGAGATTCACAAAGAAATAAGACTAGTGCACCTAGTCCTTCTAAAAAGAAAAAGAAGAAGAAAAATGATAGGACTTTGCATGCTTCTAGTGAACCTGAAATAGAGAAACCTCCTGATAATGAAAATGAAACTTCTATCTCCGATGCTCAAACTCAGTCTGGTAATGAACATCAACCTAGTGATAATGAAAAAGGTAATGCTGATGTTCATGAAGATTCTCAACTAAACAATGAAAATAACCAGATAATGATGTTGAGATAGAACCACCCGTTGATCTTGATAACCCACAACCTAAGAATAAAAGATATGATAAAAGAGACTTCATTGCTAGAAAACACGATAAAGAAAGAGAACCGTGGGTTCAAAAACCTATGCCTTTTCCACCCAAGTCAACTAAAAAGAATGAAGATGATGAATTTGACCGCTTTGCTGAAATGCTGAGGCCAGCCTTTTTGCGTACTCGCTTGACTGATATCCTGAAAATGCCTCCTTATTCAAAGTATATGAAAGACATCATCACTAATAAGAGAAAGATACCGGAAGCTGAAATATCCACTATGCTTGCTAATTATACTTTCAAAGATGGAGTACCTAAAAAACTTGGAGATCCAAGAATACCAACTATACCTTTCTCTATCAAAAAGAATTATGTGAAAACTGCTTTGTGTGATTTAGGAGCTGTTGTTAGTGTTATGCCTTTCTATTTATATAAAAGACTTGACTTGAATAAACTCACACCTACTGAAATATCTTTGCAAATGGCTGACAAATCAACTGCCATACCACTCGGCATCTGTGAGGATGTGCCCGTTGTTGTTGCTAATGTTACTATTTTGACTGAATTTGTTATACTTGAGATGCCCGAGGACGACAACATGTCGATTATCCTTGGTAGACCCTTCTTGAATACTGCAGGGGCTGTTATTGATTGCAATAAAAGAAAGGTCAAGTTTCATATTAATGGTAATGAGCATAAGGTGCACTTTCTGAAGAAATAATTCCAAGTGAATGGTATTAATGTTATTGAAAAATCTCCGACAATCACTATTGGAAGTTTTCAAATACCTCTACCTACTGTCAAAAAGAAATATGAAATGCTTATTGTTGGGGACATTCATATCCCCATTGAGGTGACTTAGTGATTTACGAAAGTTCTTCGGTTTCATGCTAATCGAAAGTGGTTGTTAATAAGACCTTATCAACCTTATTAATGAATAATTTTTGAGCTGTATGAAGTTGATAAATTTAGTAAGCACTACCTTCTGTCCTTACTTTTCGTTTTCTGTTTTTATTAGTTAAATAAAATAAAATGCCATGTTTTGTCTGTTTTCTGAATTTCCGAGCAATAAAAAATGACCCAAAAATAAAAGTTCTTAGAATGCTCTGAAAATTTAATACGATTTTTTTCTGAATATTTCTGAATTTCTGGTGCAAATAATATCAGAGGGAGGTGCACGGTGGGCACAACCCACAGGTGCGCCAGAGACCCCAGCGCACCTGGTGGGTTGTGGGCCCCCTCACTTATCTCTTCATCCCACATCATCACTTACCTCCAGAAAAAAATCTCCATTGCTCTCTCTCCCGTGTTCTTGCTCTCAAACCCGCGGATTTCGATCTCTTTGCTCGAAGCTCCGTTTCTGAAACTATTTCAGGGGATTGTTGCTTGGTATGTGACTCCACCGTTTGTCCAATTAGTTTTTGTTTTAGTGGTTTATATTTTGAATAATTAGCTACTCTTGGTGCTGCTGTAGATGAGCTTGCATGTTGAATTCTTAGAGTTCTAAGTAGTTTGAATGCTTGCTATGGCCTCTATGTATCCCTATGAGTAGTTGCTATCAATTTTGTTGAGAAAAAATGTGGACTAAAATTTCAGATTTTTGTTCATAGGAAAATCAAGAATATCTTTAGGAAGTTTGCTTCTAAGAAGAACTCCAAGGGTGTTATTGAGGAATCTTTTGACAGTGATCTCCACCCTCGGAAGTTGGCGGAGGTGCGGCCGTGCGAATGGCCGCACACTTAGTTCATGGAAGAGGCTGGAATTCTTCAGGAGTTCACACAATATGCTGCTAATGCCGGCCTCACCGACTTCATCGCAGATGAGTGTGACCAACATCAAATCCTCACAAACATCTTTGTTCAAAGTTTTACTTTCTTGCCTAGGAATAATTCTCTTGAAGTGAGCTTTGATTTATATGCTGAAAACCATCAGATACCACTTACTGAATTTTGTGACATATGCATGATCTCGTCTGATGGGTGTTTAGCTGAGCCGAGGTCGGCTGGGTTTTAGGCATTTTATCGCACTTTGACAGCGGGATATGAGAGAGGGGTGTTAGCTACCACTGCTGCTAGCATACACTTTCCTGCAGTGCATTATTTTGCTTTATTTGTTGCTAAGTGTTTGCTTGCTAGAAAGAAAGTAGGTGCGCTCAGCGCACCAGAATTTGCTATTTTACGCCGTGCACTAGAGGGCGACAACACTCATAGTTTGGGAGCTATTGTGGCTCGTCGCCTCCATCTTAATAAATCTCAAGATGAAATACATGGTGGGATTTTTGCTACTCGTTTGGTGGCTCACTTTAATGTTGAGATACGCCATCGTGATTACCCTCTGACCAAGGTTTACCTAGACCGTGCACCCATGGAACACCATCATTTTCTTGCACGAGATTATCCTAACATCCCCATTCCTTATAACCTGGTCTTTAGCGTTAAAACTCGTGATATTATCCCTTTGCCTACACCTACTTTGTTTGATTCTATTGCCAGGGGTGGATATAGGATTATGCCTGCGGACATCATCGCCTACCGGAACACTCAGGTTGCTGCAGAGGCAGAGGAGGAGCCTCAGCAGTGGGATGAGTGGATGCCTGCTCCTCAGTATCCCTACTACCATCAAGGCTACTGATTGACTACCAAGCTAGGCCAAAAGAATAAGCTTGGGGGAGTACGTGTTTCTCACCAACATTACATTCATATTCACACATATCATTCTATTTGTCGGTGTTCACACTTTTTCATTGTATCGTCCATGTTTGGATTTATTTCCTTGCTTTCTTCTTGTGTGTTTGAAAAACTTTAGAAAAACCAAAAAAAATAGTTGTAGTAGTTTACTTTCCATGCATGCTTAGGAGTAGCAGTAAAAAGAAAATCCAAAAAGATTTCCTTGTTCTTCTTTTGCTTGTTGGGAGCTTTCCCGTGTAAATAGTCTTTCTCGTATTTGCTTTTCCCTTTTTTATTTGCTTGTTCAAGAAAACCAAAAAACTCCAAAAATATTTCAGTGTGTTTCTGTGAATTTCTTTTCTTTTTATTCGAGTTGTATCAAGGAGAAGACCACGATGAAAATGTTGAGTGACTTTCATATGAATAAATGTTAATCTAATAAAGAGCACAGTTTACCTTGTCTTCTCCTGTTGAATAAAGTGTTTGCAGATTCCAGCTTAGTCCACGACATTCTTGCACTATTATTATTTTCATATATTTCGGTCATGCAAGTGAAAGGCAATAATGACGATATTCGATGAACTGGTTGTGGCAGAGAGAAACGGGTATGAACTTGACTTGTTCTGTTTGTGTAAATATGTTTAACCTGGAATCCATGATTCAGCCCATTATGATTAAACATTTTTGCAATGACAATTAGAGATTATAGTTTCTCATGCCATGCATAAGTAGCTAGGAGTGGATACTGATTTATCTTGGATATCAACATAGCGTTAAAATGATTACGATGTAGTATGATGATATGGTATTCTCCTCTGAATGTTCGAGTGGCTTGACTTGGCACATGTTCATGCATGTAGTTGAATCAAAACCAACATAGCCTCTATGATATTTATGTTCATGGTGTTCATATCCTACTCATGCTAGTGTCCAATGTTACTTATGCATAATGCATGGTTATGACCGTTGTTACTCTCTAGCTAGCCGCTTCCCAATCTAATTGCTAGCCTTCGCCTGTACTAAGTGGGAACTCTGCTTGTACATCAAACACCTTGAACCCAAAGTTATTCCAGATGAGTCCACCATACCTACCTATATGCGATATTACCCTGCCGTCCTAAGTAAATTTGCATGTGCCACCTCTAAAAACTTCAAATAAATATCCTTTTTGTGTGCCTGGATCGTTCATGGAACAACAGGAGGTGGTCGGTATCTTCCATGCTAAGCGGGTTATTCTCAGGTCGAGTGTTTATTCACTCGCCATCGCACGAGAAAAGGGCGGTAATAGGGATGCCCGGTCCCAAACTGGAAACATGAAAAAGAGTTAATCTCTTAAATAATCAAACAAAAACTCCCAATGGAGTCAAAACCTTTACTTTTATTGCTTGGGAACCGCCACTAGCGTGTTTAGCATGGAAGATATTGATAACTGATGGTCGTGAAGTAAATGAGAAGGGTGCATGTCTCAAAATATCATTTACCTCTGTTTTAAAACTTGAGCTCTGGCACCTCTGCAAATCACTGCTTCCCTCTGCGAAGGGACTTTCTATTTATTTTTATGTTGTGTCATCACCCTCTAAAATAAGCGCTATAACCTGAGAGCACAGCTGTCATGACTTATGCATTGTGTGTAGCTAATGTTGAGTGCATCATGACTGGATCTTTTCTACCATGAATTACAATGGTTAGTCGCTGCTTGAACTTTGGTGGTACTCTGCATTTATGTTTTGCGGTCTCAGAAAGGTCTAGCGAGATACCACTATTGTCATATTATATCATGGTTGTTTTGACAACGTGTTGCCATTTGAGATATCTTATTATTGCTCGCTGGCTAATTATGTCATTGATATGAGTTAATATAATTTTTAAGAGTTATTGTCGACATGGTTAGTTATAATGTTGGCTGAAAACCTGGGTGCTGTTTGAGCTTATTTATGCAAATAAGAGCAAAAGAGTTCGTAAAAGTTTTTCTTTTTCACTTTCAGTTTACCAATTGAATTGCTTGAGGACAAGCATGTTAGAGTTGTGTCGAATATTATTGTACAAGGTAGGTTACAATTGGACTTGGTTTTGGACTGTGTGTAGACAGGTTAGGAGTTGTGTCCTAATAGGACACTTGTATCCTAGGCCTCTCATATATATCGGGGGTAGACACACGATGTAACCTATGCCAACATAATAGCACGGGTACACGGGGGAGCCGGCGGCGTGTGCCGGCACCCGGGCGGCCGGGTGCGGTATTGTAGCGGTGTCATGGGGAGGAGCGCCCGTAGTCATGCCCCGGGGATGTAGCCATATCGGTGAACCTCGTTAACAAATCTCGGTATCGTGCTTGTGTGATTGCTTGGTCCTCAGTAGATCGACGGTGGCCTCGGATTTATTCTATCAAGCGGTATCATGAGCAAGGTTCGAGAAGGGCGCTGATTGTTGATCTAGAGGAGAGCGCGATGGAGACCGTCTGCAGATGAGCACGATGTGCGTGCGGGACGTCGGGCAGTGATCGGAGATTGTCATGGTGGAGAGCAATCGGGAAGCAGGAAGAATCAGCGGAAGGCAGTAGGTTATTGTCGACTTTGGTGATCGTCAGATTTCGGCCAATCGGTGGCATAACGCGATGCGGCGGCTGGCGAGGGCACACAGGCAGACGATAGGGGCTGACGCAAGCGTCCTGCAGGGTCGAGCAAACGGCGTGTGCGTTGATGGGTGGCAGCCGAGGCAGATCGATCGATCTGTCAGATCGATCGAGAGCAGGGCGCTAGTGCCCTAGTGCGTGCAAGGCTGAAGGCCCATGTGTGGGTGTTGGTGGGCCAGAAACGCAGCAAGTCTGAGCGGAGGGTGCAGCCACAGGATGGGCGTAATGCAGTTTGGTTGGCCAGCAGGAAGCTTGATCGGACAGAGATTTTGTTATGAAAAAAAGGATCCGATTCCCAGGAGAGGCGTTGCAGGGTGTCGAAATTGCTGGTTCGATGCGAAGCGTGGGAAGTAAAGTAGAAGTAAATAGATAAAGAGAATCATGTGTTACAATAGAGCATTACTTGGACGTGTTTGCTACAGGTACACCGATGGAATACTTTGGATTGTTTTTCTGGTGTTCTTTGCTTCATATGCGCAGGACATGGTAGCAGCAGGTGTTGACTGGGATTGCACCCAAGGGGAATCGGTATGGGTGGCATGCGTATAAGGCTCAGAGGAGTCTGGAGCACGTGATAGCGGGAGCATGCATACACACGGCGTCAAGCAATGCACAGATGTGCGGGGCAGACAAGATGCAAGGTGGAGCATGGTTGCAGTCGGACTGTATAGTATGATGGATCGGCATGGATGTCGGTCAAAGCAAAAGACGGCGATGATTTCAACGAGGACGACATAGGAGCCTGATGCTGATGGTGGCCGACTTCTGGGGTGTAGAAACACGTGGTGCAGGCTTGAGAGCTTGTGCGGCTTCGACATGACTATGGTGCAGGGTTGATTCAAGGCAGTGTACACATGAGAGCTTGAAGTCGATAGGGCGTGGGGTAGCATAGCGCAGCTACATGGAGTCATGTTGAAGGTGGATCTGGAGTCTGATGGATGACTTCACTCTATGCTGATGGAGGGGCTACGGCGTAAGAATTCGGAGAGTCGGAGCCTATTTCAGCGGGATAGCGAGAGACACGTGGATCGGACTAGGGCCCAATGGTCTGATGGAGACGTGATACTCGGCATCGGTCGGTGATGATCGGTGGTTCTCTGCAGTGGGGGTTGAGGCAGTGTGGGCTAGCTACCCGGGAGACTCGACCAGGACAGCAGAGGCTCGGCGTGGTGATAGCGGCGAGGCGTGCCGTAAGCATGGGACACAGCGACAGACCAACGCACTAATGGTGAGACATGTGGTCATACAAAGTGTGCAGGGGTGCTGAAGCAGTGTTGACAAGTACCAGATTCAAGTTGGTGACTGGGTCTATCGGTGTCGGTTGATGGACATGAGTTGACCATGGAGAATCTGAGAAAGTGGTGGAAAGTCTGAAGTTGTCAAAACAGAGAGCGTAAATGGCCGTATATTCTATGGTCCTCGGTGCACATGGCAAAGTGCGGATGACAAGACAAAAGTAGGCGGAGTGCTATAGTTGTGGGACATACCAGAGACTATCCGGGAAAAGGGTGAGACAACTGTGAATTTGACTCAGAGTGACACAGGGCAACAGTGAAATTCCTTCAAGTTTCAGACAGACAGTCAAGAAAGGGTGGTGATGTTGAGTTCTGGTAACTCTTATGTGTGGCGTCCAATATGTGAGTTGTTCATTTTCACACAGATAGTGGTGCGGTGTGTGATGGTGTTGAACGGATTCTCCGGAAGTTGGGAGCACAAGGTAGAGTAATGAGGAACTTAATTTTGCTCGAGTATTGACTGTGAGGAAGCCAAGAAGGGACTACAGTTGCAGGTGGAGTTACATGGAGTCTGGGAGTAGCAGCGGTGCTCATGGTGTATCTCAAGTCTAATGTACATGGAGGTTTGACACATGGATGAATTCAAGGTGGTGAAGAATATTCGCCAAGGTGGAGTTTGTTAGAGTTGTGTCGAATATTATTGTTCAAGGTAGGTTACAATTGGACTTGGTTTTGGACTGTGTGTAGACAGGTTAGGAGTTGTGTCCTAATAGGACACTTGTATCCTAGGCCTCTCATATATAGCGGGGGTAGACACACGATGTAACCTATGCCAACATAATAGCACGGGTACGTGGGGGAGCCGGCGGCGTGTTCCGGCGCCCGGGCGGCCGGGGTGTGGTATTGTAGCGGTGTGTAACATCCCAAATTTCCTATTTGGAATGTTTTACAATTATAGCTAAGCATCCTATGCATCCTGTTTGAATTTGAATGCCATTTGAAGTTTGAGTTATTTGAATTTGAATTCCAAACTTTGGCATGTGGGAAACAATTCAAAACTAAGCCCGATAAATACTTGATCAAAAGTATGAGAGGAGCTAACATGACACTCCAAAATATCAGAGGAAACATTGCCAAAAGAATTGGATTCAAATCTGAAATTTTATTTGAATTTGAAAAAATGAATTTTTATAAAGTTTGGATTTTGCCTTTGGAAAAATGTTCAAATGAAAGGAATATTCCCGATCATTTTGGTATATATATACCCTATATAAAATATTTATAGTTTAGGTTTTATTTTTGTTTTGTTTTAATTAAAAATAAAGAAAAACCTTTCAGGCGCCACCAGAGCCACCCAGCCCAGCCAGCGCCACCTCACCCTCCGACTCCCTTTTGGCCCAAAGCCGGCCCACTGAGGCCAGCCCAGCCAGCGAGCCAGCCCAGACCTCTCGCCCCTCGCTTGAAACCCCAGGATTCGGCCACCCGACCAACCCCCTCTCTCCTCGTGACCAGTGGGACCCCCGTCGTCTTCCCCTCGCCCACGCCATGAACCTCGCTGGAGATCCACCGGATCCCAAGGATCCGGATCCCCGACGCCCCGATCCCTTCGAAGAGGAGCCGAGGCCTGCTATAAAGAGCCGAGCCCCGCACCCCATTCCCCGAGAGCTCGCCGCACCCCCTCACCCTCCCGCTCGACGTCACCGAGCACCGAGCTCACCACCGCCGCCAAAACCGTCGCCGTCGCCGCTCTGGTGCACCCCGACCCTCCCCAACACCACCGAACCCTCCCCCGAGCTCCCGATCTCCCCGACGTCTCCCCGAAGCTCGCCGACGTCCCAACGCCTGAGCACTCTCGCCCGCCCGCCGTCGCCGAGTCCGGTGAGTCCCTGAAAACACCTCCACTGTTCGATCCTAAACCTAGGGTTAGGATTAGAAGCCCCAAGGGGTATGTTTTATTAGAAAACGCCGCCCGAACGGTTTTATTTTAGTTTAGGTTTTATTTATTAGGCGGTTCATTAGTTAAACCCTAGGCCCGTTTAGACTAAACTACGCCTAGTGCATGATATAGGCCCATTGGGCTTTTCTTTTTATTTTGATTTTCTGTTTTAGCGATTTGTTTCAAATTTCAAAATGTATATCTTTTATTCTGTTTAATATTTTTGAGTGATTCTTTTTTTGTTGGATTGCAAATTTTATGTAGTTTCTGAAAAACATATATTTAGCTATGTTAAAATAATTAAAAATGCTTTAATATTGTTTTAGTCAGAATAGCAAATCTGCTATAGTTTTAGTTAGAAAAATTATTTTTGCATGATTCTTTTGCCATCACTTTATTTTGATATTGCCAAACCCTAGAAATTAACTTTGGTATTTTAGGATTAATAAATAATTAATTCTAGGCAGAATCCTATTAATCCTAATTAATTGATTAGTTCTGTTTTCCTAATTAATTAATTAGTAAATTAATTTATTTTTAACTTGTGATTAGTTATTCTAGGTTAGTTTCTGTCACTCCATTAGATGAACTTTTATTTACAATTAATAAAAGTTTTAAATTAATTTTCTTAATAGAAATTGGATTAGGCCTAAAGTGAGTTTTATAATAGCTATTTAATTAATTCTTTTGCTCCTAGTTGCTTAGTTAATCCTTTTCTGTTAAGTTAACCTAAAACCATGATTAGGTTATATTAGGGAATTTTTGTTATATAAAAACTATTTTTGTTATTGTTTGGAATAGGGAAAAACTTTGAATTTGATTTCTTTGAGTTTTCCTTTTTGATTTGGTTTTGATTGTTTTGTTGTGCTATGTTACTTTTGTTATCTTGTGTGATCCTCTTGCTTTGTGCTTATTATGTTATTGTTTGTCTCGGTAGAGTTCCCTGAGTCTGAAGCTTGCTACTCGACTCTTTAGCTTACGAGGATCATCAGCAAGGCAAGTTTTGATCATGTTATTTCTATACCTATGTTTTTGTGCATTAGTAGTTGTCACCACCCCACCATTGCATGCAGTAGTGAGTTCTTGAAGTCAATAAACTTGAGTAGTATCATGTGGTAGGATGAACCAATCCCCTTGTTACCATGACCCCGGGACGTAGTAGTTATTTTGCTATGCTCGTAGACGGGATTTGGGATGAGTGAAGTTCATAAGCAAGATGTGAGAGTCAATGATGATGACAACCCATGGACTACAATGATCAAGATGGACTTCGGAAAATCACTACTGGGTGGAGGACGGTTGACGGGCACCCTGGAGCACCAGTGGTGGCGGGATGCATGGAGAAGCGCCATGACATCCTGCGGAAAGCTTCACCCAGCCACGAAGAGAAGGATGGATGCCCCATGACCGGAAGCTTACTGTGCAGCCGCAAGCCATTATGGGCTCTGGCTGGGTTGACCCTTGTAGTGAAGTGGGCTGGGCGGTACTACGAGAAGTAGACGAACGGTAGGATTGGATGGGTACCGCGGGGCGGAAGAACTCTTTGGAAGACCTGTTTCATTCGTCCGCCTTCAAACACCATGAAGTGCGAAGACTTTAAAAGGAGGGAATGATTCTTGCGGGAAAGTCATAAACCTCTGCAGAGTGTTATAACCTAATCGATTAGCCGTGTCCCGATTCACGGACATTTGAGCATCTGGACCTTGGAAGTATTCGGATATCTCAACACTTAAAACTAATGAAGAAATTTGAGGGTTATGACTTAATAATAATTTGGGAACGAGATATTGGTTGGCGGAACCATCTCAATAACTACCAACAATTTGTAGTAATTTGCAAATAAGTCCTTTGTAGTAGGATAAAATTGGCTTTACATAAAATGATGAAACTTAGAGCTCCACAGCCAAAATGCATATAGAGTTAGTAACTTTATTATTGTTATTCTTCATGACTTGCCGACTTATTCCAAAAGCTGACCTACATGGCTGCAACGTATTATGTTGCGTAGATATATTCGATCGGGGTGAGGCTACGCTCGCGCTTAGCGATTGCCCTTTGGAGTCGGATGGACTCGCTTATCTTCGACGCTTCCGCAGCATTTTAGTTTATTTCTCATGAGTTGGCCTTGAGCCGAATTTATTCCCTTGTAATAAAGACTCTATATGAGAATCGATTAATGATATTCAGGTGTGATTGAACTTTGATTACTTTATCGATGTCTTTGTGAGTACCAAAGATGATCTTGGGATGGTACAGCACCACGTAGATTTGACCGATTTTGGGTCGGTCGCTCTGAGATGGTATCGAGCACACGCCGACCGTGAGGATCGTAACCCCTAGGATCGGAAAGCCATAGCGAGACCATTTACTTTGAACCTCCTTTCATTCTATAATTCTTCCTGATCTATTCGACTCTTCTCTCCTTTGCAACATTCTAGATGGCGTCGAGTTCACCCCAGTTTGCTACCGGAGTTCGCCACCCGATGAGGCGATGCCCTTTGGAAGGAAGCTGGTCCAGATGGTGAAGCTGCTGAAGATTGCTCGCCCTCGATCACTTTGAAACCCACTAATGCACTTCCGACGGACACCCGCTCTGAGTTGAGGTGCATATCCTGTGGAGGACCTTTGGAGGACGACGGAGCCTATCAACTTTGAGTTCACCGAGTTCAACTGGATCATTGGAAGGGACGTGGCGATCTACCGAGCACTTGGACATCTCCGAGAGGAGTACAGGACCGAGCTCGATCACTCGAGACCTCGCCATGGTTTCTCGCAGGCAAGGAATGGAGATATCATCCGTACCATCGAGGACGATTCCACTCTCTCTTACATCCAGGACTTGGAGTGTCTTCTCGAAGCGGAGATTCGGGCTCGCCGTAACTCAAGACACACCGAAGCTTTGTTCCGCGAATCGAACTGGAGGAGAAGGCACGCGCAGACTTCCTTGGCCATGAGGAAGAAATCACGGACTTCATGGAGATAGTCGACGACCTGAAGATGAAGCTTGCCGCGATTGAGGAAAAGATGGACTTGGGTGAGGACCTTTACCCGAGTGGAGATGAAGCACCCCTCGTGAGCAATGATCAAGATTTTGAAGGGAGTACCACTGAAGGAAACCCCAAGAGGAGGCGCCACTGATGAAGACTTTTTAGTCGACCACCATGTTATCTTTTATTTCTTTTTCGTCGATCAGTTAGGCCGATGTTTTCCTTCGATTAGTCATGAGCTTTTGTAATCGAGTTTGAACCATGTTTGAGTGGAATGAATAAATGTTTGGTGTGTTATGATTGTGCATTCATATGGGTAGTGTTATTTCTCATAGACCATTGTTCTATTCTAAATTTCTCATCCACTCCAAAACACCAGATGCCTCCGAGACGTGACCTTTGGTTTCCCGCCGAGCTCACCCAGCTGCTCCAGCAGCAGAATGCATCGATGCAGCTCCCGATTCGAATCGTAACAACCCCGCCAACAATCCACCGCCACCACCACCCACTGTGGACAATTTGACTCGATTTACGAGGTTGAATCCGCCATGTTCTCTAGTAGCACCGAGCCGATTGTGGTGACGATCGGCTCCGCAAGATTGGAAGAGAGCTAGTCACCGTTGGATGCACCGATCTTTGAGAAGGTGCGCTTTGCAGCGCATCAACCGGATGGACCTGCAGCTTCTTGGTGGGAGAATTACACCGCCACTTTTCCTTGGGTGGCATCACTTGGGAACAATTCCAGCAGGCCTTCAGACCGCTCATGTCTCATCTGGAGCCATGAGTCTCAAGAAGCGTGAGTTCCGCAACTTACGCCAGGGAACCGTCTTGTGGCACGAAGACGTGGAGGAATTCAGCAAGCTTGCTCGCTATGCCCTGATGATGTGGCCACCGATGCCGCCAAGCGGGAGAAGTTCTGGAGGGACTCAATGATGAATTGAGCATGCAGCTTATTGTGGCTACTTTCAACAACTACCGGAGCTGGTAGACAAGGCCACCATTCGGAAGGCAAGCAGCAGCAGATAGAGAGCCGCAAGAGGAAGTACAGCCGGGGAAGCACAATTCAGAGCTCAGTGAAGCCCGCTATGCACCGTACTCGGGAGGGCACACCCATCATAACCATGGAGTTCATAACCATGGTGGAAATGGAAACAACCGCAGCCAGACAACAAGTCGGGCCATGGCAATGGCAATGGCAATGGTAATAGCAATCAGCACCGTTCTGCCCGGCCCAAGGATCTGAGCCACATCACCGCTTCAAGTGCCGAAGACAGGGCACTACGCCACCGACTGCCCGGAGGCCAAGCGGAGGAATGGGAATGGCAATGGAGGCTCGTGAAGAAGCCCAATCCTTTCCTCGTGCTCAAGTGAATCACATCGACGTGGAGAACGTCTATGATCAGCCGGAACATCGTGGTTGGTAAGTTTTATTGAATTCACGTTCAGTTTTGGTTCTGTTTGATTACGGTGCAACGATTCATTCATATCAAGGGTAGTTGTGGATAAGTACGGATTACGCACTAGAACCCTTAGAAGCCCCCTCGCGTCGGTTCCGCAGAGGAGAAATGATGGCAGGTTTAAGCTGTCCCGCAAACCTCAACATCGGGAACCACAAATTTCCGTAGAACTCATAGTGTTGGAAACTCAGACCTTGGATGTAATCCTAGGCATGGATTGGTTGTCAAAGTATGAAGGAACCATTGATATGCCGGCAAGTCTATTCTGCTCACCACCCCGGAGCGAAGAGGATCAAGTATGTAGCCAGCACAGCCGGATGAAGAATCAGTGCATTCCCTCACGGGAGTTGTTCAGAGGAAGTGCCATGGTGCAAGAATTTCCCGATGTGTTCCGGAGGAATTACCAGAATGCCACCGGACAGGACATTGAGTTTCGATTGAGTTATTGCCGGCACAGCCCCAATATCCAAGAGACCTTATCGGATGCCACGAATGAGTTGAAATAAATCAAGGAGCAAATAAATGAGTTATTGGAGAAAGGATATATTCGTCCAAGCTCATCACCTTGGGGAGCCCAGTTCTTTTGGTAGAGAAGAAGGATGGAAGCTTGAGGATGGTTGTGGATTATCGTGCATTGAACGAAGTAACCATCAAGAACAAGTACCCTCTGCCGATGATCAATGACTTGTTTGATCAGCTTGTTGGAGCCAAGGTATTCTCTAAGATCGACCTTCGATCAGGGTATCATCAGTTGAAAATTCGTGAAAAGGATATACCCAAAACAGCTTTCACCACCAGGTATGGTTTATACGAGTATACCGTCATGTCATTTGGATTGACTAATGCTCCTGCATACTTCATGAATTTGATGAACAAGGTGTTCATGGAGTATTTGGACAAGTTTGTCGTGGTGTTCATCGATGACATATTGATATTTTCCAAGAGCGAGGAAGAGCATAAGGAACATTTGCGTCTAGTTCTGGAGAAACTTCGAGAACATCACCGTATGCCAAATTCAGCAAATGTGAATTTTGGTTGAAGGAAGTTGGATTCCTCGGACATGTTATTTCAGGAGAAGGAATAGCAGTTGATCCCGCCAAGGTTGAATCATCACCGATTGGCGGTCACCCACCTCGACCAAGGAGATCCGCAGTTTTCTCGGACTTGCGAGGATATTATCGGAGGTTCATTGAGAACTTCTCGAAGATTGCCAAGCCCATGACTGAGTTGTTGAAGAAGGAAGCCAAGTATGTTTGGACCGAGGAATGTGAAGCCAGTTTTCGGAGTTGAAAAAGCGGTTGGTCACAGCTCCAAAGTTGATATTGCGGACATACACAAGGAATACCAGGTTTATTAGACGCTTCTCGTCAAGGACTCGGAGGAGTATTGATGCAGGAAGGCAAGGTTGTAGCTTATGCCTCAAGACAGCTACGGCCTCATGAGATGAATTATGCCACGCATGATTTGGAGTTGGCAGCTGTTGTGCATGCACTCAAGACCTGGAGACATTTCCTCATTGGAAATCGTTGTGATGTCTATACGGATCACAAGAGTTTGAAATATATCTTCACGCAGAAGGAATTGAACCTCAGGCAGAGGAGATGGCTAGAGTTGATAAAGGACTATGACATGAGATTGCATTACCACCCCGGTAAGGCCAATGTTGTAGCAGATGCTTTGAGTCGTAAGAGTTATGTGAATACTCTTACCACAGGAGGATTACCCCAGGAGTTGGTCGATGACCTCAGAGATCTCCGACTGGAGATAGTTCCAAAGGATTTGTCGCAACTCGAAGTTCAGTCCACCTTGACCGAAAGGATTCGTGAAGCCGTAAGTCGGACAAGGAAATCGATGAGATTAAGCAAAAGATGGAGGAAGGAAAAGCTAAAGGATTCGAAAGGATGAACATGGAACTATTTGGTTTGAGGATCGTATTTATGTGCCCAATGATCCCGAGCTCAGAAGCTAATTCTTGAGGCTCATGATTCACCGTACTCGATTCACCCCGCAACACCAAGATGTACCGGATTTGAAGCAAAGTTTCGGTGGACCGTATGAAGAAGGACATTGCCGAGTACGTGGCCGTGTCGATGTTTGCCAGCGTGTAAAGGCGAACATCGAAGCCAGCAGGTTACTTCAACCTTTGCCGATTCCCGATTGGAAATGGGAGAAACTTGGTATGGATTTCATCACGGGATTACCCAGACCCGTTCAGGTTATGATTCTATCTGGGTAGTAGTTGATCGTTTGACTAAGGTAGCTCACTTCATTCCGTGAAGACTACCTATACCAGTGCCAAGTTGGCCAAGATATACATGACCAGGATCGTATATCCGCATGGAGTTCCGAGGAAAATCGTGTCGATAGAGGAACGCAGTTTACCTCAAAGTTTTGGAAGCAATTGCATGAAACTTTGGGTGCGAGGCTGGAATTGATACAGCCTTTCATCCGCAGATGATGGACAGACCGAGAGAGTCAATCAGATTCGGAGGACATGTTGAGAGCTTGTGTGCTAGACTATGGGTCTAGCTGGGATGACAATTTGCCGTCGCAGAATTCTCGTACAACAATAGTTATCAATCCAGTTTGAAGATGGCCCTTCAAGCTCTATACGGAAGGAGGTGCGAACACCATTGTTTGTGGGATAGTGTTGGAGATCGATCACTTTTCGGTTCCGATCTTATCAAGGATTCCGAAGAGAAAGTCAAGCTAATTCGAGACCGGCTCAAGATAGCACAGTCGAGACAGAAGAGTTATGCCGACAGTAAGCGCAAGGAGGTGACTTACGAAGTGGAAGACCCTGTTTCATTCGTCCCGTCTTCAAACACCATGAAGTGCGAAGACTTTAAAAGGAGGGAATGATTCTTGCGGGGAAAGTGCGCAAACCTCTGCAGAGTGTTATAACCTAATCGATTAGTCGTGTCCCCGGTTACGGACATTTGAGCATCTGGACCTTGGAAGTATTCGGATATCTCAACACTTAAAACTAATGAAGAAATTTGAGGGTTATGACTTAATAATAATTTGGGAACGAGATATTGGTTGGCGGAACCATCTCAATAACTACCAACAATTTGTAGTAATTTGCAAATAAGTCCACTTTGTAGTAGGATAAAATTGGCTTTACGCAAAATGATGAAACTTAGAGCTCCACAGCCAAAATGCATATAGAGTTAGTAACTTTATTATTGTTATTCTTCATGACTTGCCGACTTATTCCAAAAGCTGACCTACATGGCTGCAACGTATTATGTTGCGAGATATATTCGATCGGGGTGAGGCTACGCTCGCGCTTGGCGATTGCCCTTTGAGTCGGATGGACTCGCTTATCTTCGACGCTTCAGCAGCATTTTAGTTTATTTCTCATGAGTTGGCCTTGAGCGAATTTATTCCCTTGTAATAAAGACTCTATATGAGAATCGATTAATGATATTCAGGTGTGATTGAACTTTGATTACTTTATCGATGTACTATGAGTACCAAAGCATGATCTTGGGATGAATGCAGACGAGATTTGACCGATTTTGGGTCGTCGCTCAGAGATGGTATTAGAGCATACCTTCGTGTGTCTCACTTCGTGGAATCAAGAGGTTTGGAGTCAAGGAAAGTTAGCACCCGATTCATTGGCCCTACAAAATCCTCGAGCGTCGTGGAGAAGTTGCATACAAGTTGGAATTGCCGGAAGGATTGTCCGGAGTTCATGATGTCTTTCACGTTTCTCAGTTGAAGAAGTGCCATGCCGACATGGCCGATGTTCCGTTGAGAGACACAGTGCCCCTAGAGGCCATACAGCTTGACAGTGATTTGACTTACAAGGAGAAACCCGTCAAAATTCTCGAGACTGCAAGCGAGTCACCCGCAGCAAAGTCATCAAGTTTTGCAAGGTCTTTGTGGAGTCACCACACCGAGGAAGAAGCCACACAACGCGAAGAAGATCTTCGTCGAGACCATCCGCACCTATTTGCTAGCCAACCCGAATCTCGAGGGCGAGATTCATCTTAAGGTGGGTAGGTTTGTAACATCCCAAATTTCCTATTTGGAATGTTTTACAATTATAGCTAAGCATCCTATGCATCCTGTTTGAATTTGAATGCCATTTGAAGTTTCAGAGTTATTTGAATTTGAATTCCAAACTTTGGCATGTGGGAAACAATTCAAAAACTAAGCCTGATAAATACTTGATCAAAAGTATGAGAGGAGCTAACATGACACTCCAAAAATATCAGAGGAAACATTGCCAAAAGAATTGGATTCAAATCTGAAATTTTATTTGAATTTGAAAAAAATGAATTTTTATAAAGTTTGGATTTTGCCTTTGGAAAAATGTTCAAATGAAAGGGAATATTCCCCTGATCATTTTGGTATATATATACCCTATATAAAATATTTATAGTTTAGGTTTTATTTTTGTTTTGTTTTAATTAAAAAATAAAGAAAAACCTTTGAGGCGCCACCAGCCACCCAGCCCAGCCAGCCACCACCTCACCCTCCGCACTTCAAGACTGCCAGCCAAGCCGCCCACTGAGGCCAGGCCAGCCAGCGAGCCAGCCAAGACCTCGCCCCTCGCCCGAAACCCCGAGATTCGGCCACCCGACCAACCCCCTCTCTCCTCGCTGACCAGTGGGACCCCCCGTCGTCTTCCCCTCGCCCACGCCATTTAACCTCGCGGAGATCCACCGGATCCCAAGGATCCGGATCCCCGACGCCCCGATCCCTTCCGAAGAGGAGCCGAGGCCTGGCTATAAAGAGCCGAGCCCCGCACCCCATTCCCCGAGAGCTCGCGCACCCCTCACCCTCCCGCTGACGTCACCGAGCACCGAGCTCACCACCGCCGCCAAAACCGTCGCCGTCGCCGCCTGGTGCACCCGACCTCCCAACACCACGAACCTCCCCGAGCTCCCAAGATCTCCCCGACGTCTCCCAAGCTCGCCGACGTCCCAATGCCCGGAGCACTCTCGCGCCCGCCGCCGCCGTCGCCGAGTCCGTGAGTCCCGAAAAACACCTCCACTGCTCGATCCTAAACCTAGGGTTAGGATTAGAAGCCCCAAGGGGTATGTTTTATTAGAAAACCGCCGGCCCGACGGTTTTATTTTAGTTTAGGTTTTATTTATTAGGCCGGTTCTGTTAGTTAAACCCTAGGCCCGTTTAGACTAAACTACGCCTAGTGCATGATATAGGCCCATTGGGCTTTTTCTTTTATTTTGATTTTCTGTTTTAGCGATTTGTTTCAAATTTCAAAATGTATATCTTTTATTCTGTTTAATATTTTTGAGTGATTCTTTTTTGTTGGATTGCAAATTTTATGTAGTTTCTGAAAACATATATTTAGCTATGTTAAAAATAATTAAAAATGCTTTAATATTGTTTTAGTCAGAATAGCAAATCTGCTATAGTTTTAGTTAGAAAAATTATTTTTGCATGATTCTTTTGCCATCACTTTATTTTGATATTGCCAAACCCTAGGAATTAACTTTGGTATTTTAGGATTAATAAATAATTAATTCTAGGCAGAATCCTATTAATCCTAATTAATTGATTAGTTCTGTTTTCCTAATTAATTAATTAGTAAATTAATTTATTTTTAACTTGTGATTAGTTATTCTAGGTTAGTTTCTGTCACTCCATTAGATGAACTTTTATTTACAATTAATAAAAGTTTTAAATTAATTTTCTTAATAGAAATTGGATTAGGCCTAAAGTGAGTTTTATAATAGCTATTTAATTAATTCTTTTGCTCCTAGTTGCTTAGTTAATCCTTTTCTGTTAAGTTAACCTAAAACCATGATTAGGTTATATTAGGAATTTTGTTATATAAAAACTATTTTTGTTATTGTTTGGAATAGGGAAAACTTTGAATTTGATTTCTTTGAGTTTTCCTTTTGATTTGGTTTTGATTGTTTTGTTGTGCTATGTTACTTTTGTTATCTTGTGTGATCCTCTTGCTTTGTGCTTATTATGTTATTGTTTGTCTCGGTAGAGTTCGAGTCTGCTAAGCTTGCTACTACGACTCTTTAGCTTACGAGGATCATCAAAGGCAAGTTTTGATCATGTTATTTCTATACCTATGTTTTTGTGCATTAGTAGTTGTCACCACCCCACCATTGCATGCAGAGTGAGTTCTTGAAGTCAATAAACTTGAGTAGTATCATGTGGTAGGATGAACCAATCCCTTGTTACCATGACCCGGGACGTAGTAGTTATTTTGCTATGCTCGTAGAGCGGATTTGGGATGAGTGAAGTTCATAAGCAAGATGTGAGAGTCAATGATGATGACAACCCATGGACTACAATGATCAAGATGGACTTGGAAAATCACTACTGGGTGGAGGACGGTTGACGGGCACCTGGAGCACCAGTGGTGGCGGGATGCATGGAGAAGCGCCATGACATCCTGCGGAAAGCTTCACCCAGCCACGAAGAGAAGGATGGATGCCCCATGACCGAAGCTTACTGTGCAGCCGCAAGCCATTATGGGCTCTGGCTGGGTTGACCCTTGTAGTGAAGTCGGCTGGGCGGTACTACGAGAAGTAGACGAACGGTAGGATTGGATGGGTACCGGCAGTGGCCAGAAGAACTCTTTGGAAGACCCTGTTTCATTCGTCCCGTCTTCAAACACCATGAAGTGCGAAGACTTTAAAAGGAGGGAATGATTCTTGCGGGGAAAGTGCGCAAACCTCTGCAGAGTGTTATAACCTAATCGATTAGCCGTGTCCCCGGTTACGGACATTTGAGCATCTGGACCTTGGAAGTATTCGGATATCTCAACACTTAAAACTAATGAAGAAATTTGAGGGTTATGACTTAATAATAATTTGGGAACGAGATATTGGTTGGCGGAACCATCTCAATAACTACCAACAATTTGTAGTAATTTGCAAATAAGTCCACTGTAGTAGGATAAAATTGGCTTTACGCAAAATGATGAAACTTAGAGCTCCACAGCCAAAATGCATATAGAGTTAGTAACTTTATTATTGTTATTCTTCATGACTTGCCAGCTTATTCCAAAAGCTGACCTACATGGCTGCAACGTATTATGTTGCAGAGATATATTCGATCGGGAGTGAGGCTACGCTCGCCGCTTGGCGATTGCCCTTTGGAGTCGGATGGACTCGCTTATCTTCGACGCTTCCGCAGCATTTTAGTTTATTTCTCATGAGTTGGCCTTGAGCCGAATTTATTCCCTTGTAATAAAGACTCTATATGAGAATCGATTAATGATATTCGGTGTGATTGAACTTTGATTACTTTATCGATGTAATGTGAGTACCAAAGATGATCTTGGGATGGTATGCATACGTAGATTTGACCGATTTTGGGTCAGGTCGCTACACGGTGTCATGGGGAGGAGCGCCCGTAGTCATGCCCCGGGGATGTAGCCATATCGGTGAACCTCGTAAATAAATCTCAGTATCGTGCTTGTGTGATTGCTTAGTCCTTGGTAGATCGACGGTGGCCTCGGATTTATTCTATGCAAGCAAAGGTTTAAGCTTGGGGGAGTTGATACGTCTCCAACGAATCTAGTTTTCCTAACGCTTTTCCTCTTGTTTTGGACTCTAATTTGCATGATTTGAATGAAACTAACCCCGGACTGACGCTATTTTCAGCAGAACTACCATGGTGTTGTTTTTGTGCAGAAATAAAAGTTCTCAGAATGGAACGAAACTTTGCGAGGAATTTTTTATACAATAGAAGAGAATTTCTGGAGCCAAGACTTGCGAGAGAGGGGCACCTGGGTGGGCACAACCCACCAGTGCGCGCCCCCCTCACCAAGCGCGCCCAGGTGGGTTGTCCCCACCTGGGGGCCCCGCAGACCCTGAAACCGACGCTATAAAACCCTATTTTTCCAGAAAAATCAAGGAGAAAGAATTATCACGATCCACGAGACGGAGCCGCCGTCACCTCCTGTTCTTCATCGAGAGGCCAGATCTGGAGTCCGTTTGGGGCTCCGGAGAGGGGGATCTTCTTTCTTCATCATCACCAACCCTTCTCCATCCCCAATTCCATGATTCTCCCCACAAGGAGTGAGTATTTCCTTCATAGGCTCGCTGGTCGGTGAGGAGTAGGATGAGATTCATCATTTAATCGAGTTAGTTTTGTTAGGGCTTGATCCCTAGTATCCACTATGTTCTTAGATTGATGTTGCTATGACTTTGCTATGTTTAATGCTTGTCACTTTGGGCCCGGGTGCCATGAACTCAGATCTGAACCGTTTATGTTATCATAATTATATCCATGTTTTAGATCCGATCTTGCAAGTTATAGTCACCTACTACGTGTTATGATCCGGCAACCCCGAAGTGACAATAGTCGGGCCTACTCCCGGTGATGACCGTAGTTTGAGGAGTTCATGTGTTCACTATGTGTTAATGCTTTATTCCGGTTCTCTATTAAAAGGAGGCCTTAATATCCCTTAGTTTCCAATATGGACCCCACTAACACTCATGGGTAGGACAAAAGATGTCATGCAAGTTCTTTCCATAAGCACGTATGACTATTTACGGAATGCAAGCCTACATTATATTGATGAACTTCAGCTAGTGCCGTATCGCCCTAGGTTATAACTGTCTCATGATGAATATCATCCAACAAGTCACCGATCCAATGCCTATGAATTTATCTTATATTGTTTCTGCTAAGCTGCTACTGCTATCATCACGGTTACACTTGCTACAAAATTACTGCTATCACTGTTACCGTTACTATTACTGCTGTCACTACTATCAAAACTATTATACTACTTTGCTACTGATTACTTGCTGCAGATAATTAATCTCCAGGTGTGGTTGAATTGATAACTCAGCTGCTAATACCTTGAAATATTCTTTGGCTCCCCTTGTGTCGAATCTATAAATTTGGGTTAAATACTCTACCCTCGAAAACTGTTGCGATCCCCTATTCATGTGGGTTATCAATGGGCTTGCAAACTCTCTGTTGCGTGTTGCAAATATTTCGGTCTCACCAAGATATGCAATCGGTCCCACCAAGTTTGCTTGACCAACTCTCTGTTTTGCTTATTACCAAAATCGCTCTCACCGAGTTTGTGTAATCTGTCAAACCGAGTTGAGGTTTTACCCTAACCCTAGCACATCGGTCCCACCGAGTTCACCATATCGGTCCCACCGAAAAGCCTAACATTCACATTTTGAACTGAATTGGTCTGATCGAGTTTCATGATTCGGTCCCAATGAGTTTGGTGAATTGTGTGTAACGGTTAGATTTTCTCTGGAGGCTATATATACCCCTTCACCCACTCTTCATTTGTGAAGAAAGCCATCAGAACATGCCTACACTTCCAGCATTCATTTTCTGAGAAAGAACCACCTACTCATGTGTTGAGACCAAGATATTCCAATCCAACCACAAGAATCTTGATCTCTAGCCTTCCCCAAGTTGCTTTTCACTCAAATCATCTTTCCACCAAATCCAAATCTGTGAGAGAGAGTTGAGTGTTGGAGAGACTATCATTTGAAGCACCAGAGCAAGGAGTTCATCATCAACACACCATCTATTACCTTTTGGAGAGTGGTGTCTCCTAGATTGGTTAGGTGTTACTTGGGAGCCTCCGTCAAGATTGTGGAGTTGAACCAAGGAGTTTGTGCGAGCAAGGAGATCGCCTACTTCGCGAAGATCTACCCTAGTGAGGCAAGTCATTCGTGGGCGGCGGCCATGGTGGGATAGACAAGGTTGCTTCTTCATGGACCCTTCATGGGTGGAGCCCTCCGTGGACTCGTGCAACAGTTACCCTTCGTGGGTTGTAGTCTCCATCAACGTGGATGTATGATAGCACCACCTATCGGAACCACGGAAAAAATATCCGTGTCTCCAATTGCGTTTGCACACTCCAATCCCATCTCTTTACTTTCTTGCAAATTGCATGCTTTAATTTCCGCTGCTCATATACTCTTGCCATGCTTGCTTGAAATGTATTGTGAATGTTTAAACTTGTGCTAAAACTCCACCTCAACTTGAAGAACTTAAAAACTGTTACTTTTCTTTGTTGAGGGTCTAATCACCCCCCTCTAGACACATCTTCTCAATCCTTTTAGAGGCTATAAATAATCATGCATATAAGAGATCAAAGAAGACTCAAATAGTATTCATGGATATAGATCTGATCATAAACTCAAGGTTCATCAGATCCCAACAAACACACCGCAAAAAGAGTTACATCAAATTGATCTCCAAGAGACCATTGTATTGAGAATCAAAAAGAGAGAAGAAGCCATCTAGCTACTGCCTACGGACCCTTAGGTCTATGGTGGACTACTCATGCATCATCGGAGAGGCACCATTGAGGATGATGAACCCCTCCGTGATGGTGTTAGATTGGATCTCGTGGTTCCGAAACTTGCGGCAGCTGGAATTGTGTTTCATCGACTCCCCTAGGGTTTCTAGAATATTTGGGAATTTATAGGGCGAAGAGGCGATGGAGGAGACCCCCATGGGCCCCACAACCCTCCCCTGGGCACGCTTGGGCTCCTGGGTGTGCCTTGGTGGGTTGTGGTCCCCACGGGCCTCCCCCAGGTGCTTTCTTGGTCCCCAAGGTGTCTTCTGGTCCAAAAAAATCTCCAAAAAGTTTCACCGCGTCTCCGTTTGATATGGATATTCTTGAAGTAAAAAACAAGCAAAAAATAGCAACTAGCACTAGGCCCTATGTCAACAAGTTAGTACCAAAAAATGATATGAAGTTGCTACAAAATGATTGTGAAACATCCAAGAATGATAATATAACAGCATGGAATAAGCAAAAATTATAGATACGTTGGAGACGTATCACTCAACAGTAATTTGTTCACCCACCGTATGCGTTCTTTCAAGAGAGAAGCCTCTAGTGAAAACTATGGCCCCCGGGTCTATTTCTCGTCATATATTTTTAGATCTGTAAAACCAAAAACACAAAAATACCTTGCTGCAATTTATTTACCTTTACTTTATTTGCACTTTTATTTATCTTTATACGTATCTCCGTTAGATCTCATCCTTGCAATTAACCGTGAAGGGATTGACAACCCCTTTTTCGCGTTGGGTGCAAGTATTTGTTTGTTGGTGTAGGTGCAATTATTGGAGACTTGGGTGTTTCTCTTACTGAATTGGTACCTTGGTTCTTAACTGAGGGAAATACTTATCTCTACTTTGATGCATCATCCTTTCCTCTTCAAGGAAAAAACCAACGCAAGATCAAGAAGTAGCAAGTGGCCGACGACGATGAGCGTTATTTCACCACGCTTCACGTAGTGAACACCCACGTGAGGGAGAAGGACCTCTCGGTGGTGTACACCAACAAGCCAGTCTGGATGGATAGCTCCATCAACACCATGGATCAATTGCTTGCTAAGGACAAGTACCAAGTGGTCAGCTTCGACCTCGAGTACATCGGTGGTCGTGTCGGGTATGATCAGAAGGTTGTTGTCGCCCAGTTGTGTGTGCGCCATCACGTCCTTGTCTACCACTACTGCCTGCCCACAAGGCCTTGCTAGCACTTCGCCAAGTTTGTCAACAGCCCCGACTATAGGTTCACTATGGTGGACACCATCAACGATCTAAAGGGGCTCGAGACTTTGGGCTTGGCATGTCAGAAGCTTGTCGACATCCAAGGCCAGTACAGGGTCTGGGGTAGCACGAAGGAGAAGGACTCCCTGGTTGACTTTGCCGTGGCCATCATCGACCCCTACTACAGTAACATAAAGGATTAGTGCAACAAGAACAAGACTGTCTAGCACAGTGCCCTGAGTGCAGAGACTGGATGAAGAACTTGTAAAGTGCGCGACCAAGGACGCATATAGTAGCTATGAGATGTACAAGCAGATCGTTGACATGAGTAAGTGCCTTCCTCCTGCCCCGAGCGAGGGACCGAGCCACAAGCTGAGTTGTGGTGGCATGCGTCACGAGAAGTAGATGATTTGATGGTCGTTTCTCCTAGTTTAGTATGCATGTAATTGTTTATTGAGGTGTGTGCAAATGTTATCTGTAGTTAGTTATGTAATTGGACGTTTATTTTGGTTATGCAATGATGTTGTTATAAGTATATATGTTATTGTTCTGTAGACAAAGCATAGATTTTGTGTAGACAAAGCAAATCACATCGCATACGGATTAAACTACGGAACCCGTCGGTGATGATCTCATCAATCACTGACAATTGTTTACCAGAAAACGCTTGCCCACAACACACACAGCTTATTAACAGGAATCATCTGTGTTATTATTGGTCTTCCCACACAATTCTGATTACTGGCCTGTTTACCAGGTATCACATACATCTCGTTAAGCTGAATCGTTTGTGTTCTTCTGGATCATCGCAAACAGTTCATGTGAGTGGCCTATATGCCATCTATCGCACACATCTTGTCCTAGGCAATCATTTGTGTTATTTTGGCTCATCGCAAATAGTTCATCCGAGTGACCTGTATGCCGTCTATCGCACACATCTTGATCTAGGTAACCGTTTGTGTTTTTTGGCTCATCGCAAACAGTTCATATGGATCAATTGCATGCCACGATTTGCACACCAACTCTAATCTGAATCGTGCTTGATGGATCCTCCATCACACACAATTCAGATTATTGGTGATGATTTTATTACCATACCGTTTGCGATTAATGCATCATACAAAGTTGGTCGATTGGTCCCCTATACATGTGTCGTCTTAGGACCTTCTTGCAGTAGTGGGTAGATCTTCGTAAAGTAGGCGATCTCCAAGCCCTTACAAACTTCTCGGGTTCTTCACAAATTTGAAGACTTTGAAGCACCTAGTCGATCTAGGAGGCACACACACCCTCCAAAAGTAACAAGATAGTGGTTGCTTGTTGATGAATGCATTTCTCTTGTGCTCAAACTCTAAAGATATGGCTATTGGATTGGAGAAGTAGGAATGGAAAGCAAGAGGGGATTAGATCTCAAGGATTGGCTTGAATGGTTGGAGCAGAAACCCCTTCGAATTCAACACAAGTAGATGGAGTATCTCTCAAAACATATGATGGGGTGGGGTTTGCTTCCGGTGGGGTATAAATAGGAGGGACCAGATATATCACCATTACCAACTTTATTACACATCTCGGAAGCTCCAAATGAACAAAGGTAACAACTTCCAAACAATTTGGAGTGTCCTATGAAAGATCACTCGGAGGCTCTAAGGGGTATGCTTCAGTAGTGATGAACTTTCTATTATCGCCTCAGAAATGGATCAGTTTGATTTATAATTTCTGACATGACAATAGAAGGTTTTCTAGACGCTTTGGTGGTTCAGAATTGAAAGGGTTATGCAATAGATATATCTAGTGAACGACTCAGCGATTCTGACTGGAAGAGCTCAGAAGCTCCATGTTGAATGTAACTAGGTAGATACCATGGAACATTTGAAGGAATCTTGGGGTTTTGGATTTTGATATTTAAGCATGTGGGGAAGAAACTTATCATTACACCCTCACCCCCTTTTTATAGTATGGTCATGCCTATGGACTCAATGTGATCTTGGATCACTAAAATGAAAAGAGGAAACCTTCAGCTTGTCCAACACTTGTCTTGATGCAGTTTAGAGGGGGTCACCTTCTATTACTTTGTTGCATGCACAAGGAACTTTTCTGAGATAAACTTGTTGGAGGCATTAGTTCCTTGAGACACATTGACATTAATTACTAAAATCCACCAAGGGGATTAGATGCAGTTTTAGAAACCCGCATGTATGTGAATATTGCATGTGTTTTTGAAACCGCTTGTGTTGAGATGAGCATTAGAGATGATGGCTTAGTGGTAGGATGGAAAACCATCTTCCGTCCATGTACAAAAATGACCTCCAATGGTTGTTTTTGTAATAGTGTTTCTTTTCAAATTTGGATTTACGAGATATGATAGTTTTCCTAAAACGTAGCTACGATGAGCACAACATATATGATGCTTGTAAGCTTAAGGGACCAAAGTAAACAAAAAGTAGACGAGCTCGATAAGAAGTAACCGAAAGCACGCAAAGATGAAGGTGTATCCCAATGTTCACTTCATTGGATGGAAGCTAGTCACCATTGGATATTGCGAGACTACAAAGGTTTATCAACACCACCAAGGCTCATCTTCTTCTCCTTGATCATTCACCACAAAGGAGAAGCCCAACTGCTCGTGGTGGACCTTGAGGAGGCCTCAAACCTTCACAAACATTGGGGCAATCCACAAACTTGGATTCTCACTAGTGACTCCTACCACCTAGGAGTCTCCAGCCTCCAATAGAATCAAGATTGAAGGAGAAAACTTGAGACTTGCTCAAATAACATAAGTGGTTGGTGAAAAAAGACTGGAAGCTTGGATATTCATTAGGGATAGCTCTTCTACCAATTCACTCACAAATCTCCCAGGGAATTAAGGGATCACTTTTGGAGAGTCTAGGAATTGTTCTTCTGATATTTGTAATATTTGGAATGAAGTAGTCAATCCCATGCCTAAGGGGTAGGGTGACTTGGCGGTAGCCATTCTTGAGCTGAAAAAGGGATTGTCAGACATTTTGGCTGAAAATGGCATGGATAGCCCAACCAGCTATAGCAAGCATGATCAACAATAGAAAACAGGGGAAGCATAGTGCATTGGCTCGAGGCTGGATAATGTGGCCCTTGGCTGCCCAGACAGGCTGGAACCATCCCAAGGTCTAAAATTGTCAAACAAGACCTTAGACAGCCCGACGTGTGTGAGGCAATACCAGGAGCAGTCAAACTCCAACACATATCTGACTCAAACCAAGAATTTTTGAACAACATGCGGGAATGTCCAACCCGTGTCTGGCCTAGGAATCACCGAAGTCCAGTGCAAAAGAACACACCCGGACTGCTGAGCCAAAATTGGCTCGGGTAGTATGTCCAGCTAAAAAATGTCCCTTTAACTACTTTGACCTTGCATTGGGGACTAAAATATGTTCATACACTGTGGTTTCATTAGTCCCTTCAATTTGTCGCCATCAATACTAAAAGTTACTTATATGCCTAGATGCATTTTCACAATGAAGGGAGGGATAAAAAAATCAAGGGTTATGAATTATGAAGTCATTTGTTTGATTTAGATGAATTGAACATGACAAATTTTATTTCTTACTGATTTAATAATAGAGGCGGAGGCTGAGAATGGAAAGAGGCATGTTTTATTGAAGATTTTTACTATAGTTTGGACACCATAATTTATGTTATCCTTAGCCGACCCTTGTGAATTTATCACCAAACAACCAAACAAGGAACAACTCTCTCAACTTTCCGTACATTCTTATTCTCGGATACCAATCAAAGGATTAACTAAAATGATATACCTCAGATCTAAGCATTCTATAACCCCCTTCTTGAAATTCTTGTCTCATTGTCAAATAGTTACTAAACTTAATTCCCCGAAACCCACTCCCAAAACCTAACTCCCAATAAATTCAACTATCATGAGAAATATTTCCAATCATTCCCCAAATTTAACTCCTGGAATTTTTCCTTCACGGTTGTGTCATCCTATGAAATATGTAAACCTCATTTGATTTTTTACAACATGCAACAATATAAAGCAAAGTCCATCGAGAAGAAACAGAGGCAACACTGAGCATAGACCAAGCACCCAACATTGCAACTCTCACTTATTGTTTTTATTCTAAACACACTTTATTATCATTCAAAAATGTTCATGGGGGATACAATGAAGATCTGATGGGTTTAAAAGCCACACATGGCACCCAAAGTCCAGACCAAAAGCATGCTTAGCAAGGCTATGTGCCTCGAGATTAGTAGCTCTACCCTCGAAGATGAAGGTACATTCATTGATGGTTCTTGCGGTCTCAACAATCTCCTTAACAGTACTCGCATACACACCTCCAACTTGCTATATCATTGACCATGCTCTGGCAATCAGAGGCTGTGATGACATGTGATACTGCTAAATCCAACGCTAGAGCTAGCGGACATGCTAGAGCTTCAAGCGTTGATGGGTCTGTGATACCTCCTATTCTGATGACTGAAGAACCTAGATAAAGACCAAACAAGTCTCTGCATACGGCACTGAACGAACCCTAATTCTGGTTCCTGGAAACTGATCCATCCACCGTGATTTGGACATAACCAGGCATGGGTGGTATCCATCTTGGAGCATCTCGTGGATTTGCTGTTGTACTTGCTGGATTTCTCTGTGGCTTACAATCTTCCATCTCTGGGATATATGATACGTCTCCAATGTATTTATAATTTTTTATTGTTCCATGCTATATTATATTCTGTTTTGGACATTATTGGGCTTTATTATACACTTTTATATTTTTTTAGGACTAACCTATTAACCGGAGGCCCAGCCCAGAATTGTTGTTTTTTTGCCTATTTCAGAGTTTCGCAGAAAAAGAATATCAAACGGAGTACAAACGGAATGAAACCTTCGAAATGTGATTTTCGAACGAACGTGATCCAGAGGACTTGGACCCTCGTCAAGACATCAACCAGAGGGCACGAGGTAGGGGCGCGCCTACCCCCCCAGCGCCCTCCACCCTCGTGGGCCCCATGTTGCTCCACTAACGTATTCCTTCCTCCTATATATACCTCGCACCCCAAACTACCAGACACGGAGCCAAAACCTAATTCCACCGCCGCAACCTTCTGCATGCGTGAGATCCCATCTTGGGGCCTTTTAGGAGCTCACGGAGGGGCATCGATCACGGCGGGCTTCTACATCAACACCATAGCCTCTCCGATGATGTGTGAGTAGTTTACCTCAGACCTTCGGGTCCATAGTATTAGCTAGATGGCTTCTTCTCTCTTTTTTGGATCTCAATACAATGTTCTCCCCCTCTCTTGTGGAGATCTATTCAATGTAATCTTCTTTTGAGGTGTGTTTCTTGACACAGATGAATTGTGGGTTTATGATCAAGTTTATCTATGAACAATATTTGAATCTTCTCCGAATTCTTTTATGTATGATTGGTTATCTTTGCAAGTCTCTTCGAATTATCAGTTTGGTTTGGCCTACTAGATTGATGTTTCTTGCAACGGGAGAAGTGCTTAGCTTTGTGTTCAATCTTGCGGTGTCCTTTCCCAGTGACAGTAAGGGCAGCAAGGCACATCTTGTATTGTTGCCATCGAGGATAACAAGATGTGTTTATATCATATTGCATGAGTTTATCCCTCTACATCATGTCATCTTGCTTAAAGCGTTACTTTGTTCTTATGAACTTAATACTCTAGATGCATGCTGGATAGCGGTCGATGTGTGGAGTAATAGTAGTAGATGCAGGCAGGAGTCGGTCTACTTGTCTCGGACGTGATGCCTATATACATGATCATACCTAGATATTCTCATAACTATGCTCAATTCTATCAATTGCTCAACAGTAATTTGTTCACCCACCGTAATACTTATGCTCTTGAGAGAAGCCACTAGTGAAACCTATGGCCCCCGGGTCTATTTTCCATCATATTAATCTTCCAACACTTAGTTATTTTTATTGCCTTCTATTTTACTTTGCATCTTTATCATAAAAATACCAAAAATATTATCTTATCATATCTATCAGATCTCACTCTCGTAAGTGACTGTGTAGGGATTGACAACCCCTTATCGCGTTGGTTGTGAGGATTTATTTGTTTGTGTAGGTGCGAGGGACTCGTGCGTGGCCTCCTACTGGATTAATACCTTGGTTCTCAAAAACTGAGGGAAATACTTACGCTTTCTATCGCATCACCCTTTCCTCTTCAAGGGAAAACCAACACAGTGCTCAAGAGGTAGCAAGAAGGATTTCTGGCGCCGTTGCCGGGGAGGCTTACGCAAGGTCAAGTCGAGATTTGGACTCCCGACAACGAGCCATTTCTGGCGCCGTTGCCGGGGAGTCTTCGCAAAAGTCAACACACCAAGTACCCATCACAAACCCTTATCTCCTGCATTACATTATTTGCCATTTGCCTCTCGTTTCCCTCTCGCCCACTTCACCCTTGCCATTTTATTCGCCCTCTCTTTCCATTCGCCTCTTTTTTGTTTGCTTCTTGTTTGCTCGCGTGTTGGATTGCTTGCTTGTCACGATGGCTCAAGATAATACTAAATTGTGTGATTTCACCAATACCAACAACAATGATTTTCTTAGCACTCCGATTGCTCCTCTTACTGATACTGAATCTTGTGAAATCAATGCTGCTTTGTTGAATCTTGTCATGAAAGATCAATTGTCGGCCTTCCTAGTGAAGATGCCGCTACCCATCTAAATAGCTTCGTTGATTTGTGTGATATGCAAAAGAAGAAAGATGTGGACAATGATATTGTTAAATTGAAGCTATTTCCTTTTTCGCTTAGAGATGGTGCTAAAGCTTGGTTTTCGTCTTTGCCTAAAAATAGTATTGATTCTTGGAATAAGTGCAAAGATGCTTTTATCTATAAGTATTTTCCTCCCGCTAAGATTATCTCTCCTAGAAACGATATTATGAATTTTAAGCAACTTGATCATGAACATGTTGCACAAGCTTGGGAGAGGATGAAATTAATGATACGTAATTGCCCTACGCATGGTTTGAATTTGTGGATGATTATAGAAAATTTTTATGCCGGATTGATCTTTTCTTCTAGAAATCTTTTAGATTCGGCCGCGGGAGGCACTTTTATGGAAATCACTTTAGGAGAAGCTACTAAACTCCTAGATAATATTATGGTTAATTATTCTCAATGGCACACTGAAAGATCTACTAATAAAAAAGTGCATGCGATAGAAGAAATTAATGTATTGAGTGGAAAGATGGATGAACTTATGAAATTATTTGCTAATAAAAGTGTTTCTTCTTATCCTAATGATATGACTTTGTCTACTTTGATTGAGAATAATAATGAATCTATGGATGTGAATTTTGTTGGTAGGAATAATTTTGGTAACAACGCATATAGAGGAAACTTTAATCCTGGGCCGTACCCTAGTAATTCCTCTAATAATTATGGTAATTCCTACAACAATTCTTATGGAAATTTTAATAATATGCCCTCTGAATTTGAGACTAGTGTTAAGGAATTTATGAATTCGCAAAAGAATTTCAATGCTTTGCTTGAAGAAAAATTGCTTAAAGTTGATGAATTGACTAGGAACGTTGATAGAATTTCCCTTGATGTTGATTCTTTAAAACTTAGATCTATTCCACCTAAGCATGATATCAATGAGTCTCTCAAAGCCATGAGAATTTCCATTGATGAGTGCAAAGAAAGAACCGCTAGGATGCGTGCTAAGAAAGTTTGCTTTGTGAAAGCGTGTTCTTCTAGTTTCTATGAAAATAAAGATGAAGATCTAAAAGTTATTGATGTGTCCCCTATTAAATCTTTGTTTTGCAATATGAATCTTGATAATGATGGGACTGAATATCATCCACCTTTACCTAGAAGGCGTTCCAAAAATTCGGAGTTTTTAGATCTTGATGCTAAAATTGATAAAAGTGGGAATGAAGAGGTAAAAACTCTAGATATTAATGAACCCATCATTTTGGATTTCAAGGAATTTAATTATGATAATTGTTCTTTAATAGATTGCATTTCCTTGTTGCAATCCGTGCTAAATTCTCCTCATGCTTATAGTCAAAATAAAGCCTTTACCAAACATATCGTTGATGCTTTGATGCAATCTTATGAAGAAAAACTTGAGTTGAAAGTTTCTATCCCTAGAAAACTTTATGATGAATGGGAACCTACTATTAAAATTAAAATTAAAGATCATGAATGCTATGCTTTATGTGATTTGGGTGCTAGTGTTTCCACGATTCCAAAAACTTTATGTGATTTACTAGGTATCTGTGAATTTGATGATTGCTCTCTAAACTTGCACCTTGCGGATTCCACTATTAAGAAACCTATGGGAAGAATTAATTATGTTCTTATTGTTGCAAATAGGAATTATGTGCCCGTAGATTTTATTGTTCTTGATATAGATTGCAATCCTTCATGTCCTATTATTCTTGGTAGACCTTTCCTTAGAACGATTGGTGCAATTATTGATATGAAGGAAGGGAATATTAGATTCTAATTTCCGTTAAGGAAAGGCATGGAGCACTTACCTAGAAATAAAATAAAATTACCTTATGAATCTATTATGAGAGCCACTTATGGATTGCCTACCAAAGATGGCAATACCTAGATCTATCCTTGCTATTATGCCTAGTTAGGGGCGTTAAACGATAGCGCTTGTTGGTAGGCAACCCAATTTTATTTTTAGTTTTTTGCTTTTTGCTTCTGTTTAGGAATAAATCTTTGATCTAGCCTCTGGTTAGATGTCTTTTATGTTTTAATTAGTGTTTGTGCCAAGTTTAACCTATAGAATCTTCTTGGATGATAGTTATTTGATCTTGCTGAAAATTCCAGAAACTTTATGTTCACGAAAATAATTTTTAAAAATCACCAGAAGGTGATAAAATATTGATTCCAATTTTTTATGATCAATAAACAAATTTTCTAGGTCTTCCTATTTTGGTATATGTTTTGGAGTTCCATAAGTTTGCGTTAGTTACAGATTACTACAGACTATTCTGTTTTTGACAGATTCTGTTTTTCGTGTGTTGTTTGCTTATTTTGATGAATCTATGGCTAGTAAAAGAGTTTATAAACCATATATAAGTTGGAATACAGTAGGTTTATCACCAATATAAATAAAGAATGAGTTCATCACAGTACCTTAAAGTGGTCTTTTGTTTTCTTTCGCTAACGGAGCTCACGAGATTTTCTGCTGAGTTTTGTGTTGTGAAGTTTTCAAGTTTTGGGTGAAAGGTTTGATGGATTATGGAACAAGGAGTGGCAAGAGCCTAAGCTTGGGGATGTCCATGGCACCCCCAAGATAATCTAAGGACACCTAAAGGCCAAAGCTTGGTGATGCCCCGGAAGGCATCCCCTCTTTCGTCTACTTCCATCGGTAACTTTACTTGGAGCTATATTTTTACTCACCACATGATATGTGTTTTGCTTGGAGCGTCTTGTATGATTTGAGTCTTTGCTTTTTAGTTTACCACAATCATCCTTGCTGTACACACCTTTTGAGAGAGACACACATGATTCGGAAATTATTAAAATAATCTATGTGCTTCACTTATATCTTTTGAGTTATATAGTTTTTGCTCTAGTACTTCACTTATATCTTTTAGAGCACGGTGGTGGTTTTGTTTTATAGAAACTATTATTCTCTCATGCTTCACTTAGATTATTTTGAGAGTCTTAAACAGCATGGTAATTTTCTTAAATAATCCTAATATGCTAGGTATTCAAGACTAGTAAAAACTTTCTTATGAGTGTGTTGAATACTAAGAGAAGTTTGATGCTTGATGATTGTTTTGAGACATGGAGGTAGTGATATCAAAGTTGTGCTAGTTGAGTAGTTGTGAATTTGAGAAATACTTGTGTTGAAGTTTGCAAGTCCCATAGCATGCACGTATGGTAAACGTTATGAAACAAATTTGAAACATGAGGTGTTCTTTGATTGTCCTCCTTATGAGTGGCGGTCGGGGACGAGCGATGGTCTTTTCCTACCAATCTATCCCCCTAGGAGCATGCGCGTAGTGCTTGGTTTTTGATGACTTGTATATTTTTTCAATAAGTATGTGAGTTCTTTATTACTAATGTTGAGTCCATGGATTATACGCACTCTCACCTTTCCATCATTGCTAGCCTCTTCGGTACCGTGCATTGCCCTTTTCACATTGAGAGTTGGTGCAAACTTCACGGTGCATCCAAACCCCGTGATATGATACGCTCTTTCACACATAAACCTCCTTATATCTTCCTCAAAACAGCCACCATACCTACCTATTATGGCATTTCCATAGCCATTCCGAGATATATTGCCATGCAACTTTCCACCGTTCCGTTTATCATGACACGTTCATCATTGTCATATTGCTTTGCATGATAATGTAGTTGACATAGTATTTGTGGCAAAGCCACCATTCATAATTCTTTCATACATGTCACTCTTGGTTCATTGCATATCCCGGTACACCGCCGGAGGCATCCATATAGAGTCATACTTTGTTCTAATATCGAGTTGTAATCATTGAGTTGTAAATAAATAGAAGTGTGATGATCATCATTTTCTAGAGCATTGTCCCAAGTTAGGAAAAAAAAGAGAAAGGCCATAAAAAAAGAAGAAGGCCCGAAAAAAATGAGAGAAAAAGAGAGAAGGGACAATGTTACTATCCTTTTTACCACACTTGTGCTTCAAAGTAGCACCATAATCTTCATGATAGAGAGTCTCTTGTTTTGTCACTTTCATATACTAGTGGGAATTTTTCATTATAGAACTTGTCTTGTATATTCCAACAATGGGCTTCCTCAAATGCCCTAGGTATTCGTGAGCAAGCAAGTTGGATGCACACCCACTTAGTTTCTTTTGTTGAGCTCTTATGCATTTATAGCTCTAGTGCATCCGTTGCATGGCAATCCCTACTCCTTGCATTAACATCAATTGATGGGCATCTCCATAGCTCATTGATTAGCCTCGTTGATGTGAGACTTTCTCCCTTTTTGTCTTCTCCACATAACCCCCATCATTATATTCTATTCCACCCATAGTGCTATATCCATCGCTCACGCTCATGTATTGCGTGAAAGTTGAAAAGGTTTGAGATTACTAAAGTATGAAACAATTGCTTGGCTTTCATCGGGGTTGTGCATGATGAGAGCATTCTTGTGTGACGAAAATGGAGCATGACTAAACTATATGATTTTGTAGGGATGAACTTTCTTTGGCCATGTTATTTTGAGAGGACATAATTGCTTAGTTAGTATGCTTGAAGTATTATTATTTTTATGTCAATATTGAACTTTTATCTTGAATCTTTCGGATCTGAATATTCATACCACAATTAAGAAGAATTACATTGAAATTATGCCAAGTAGCATTCCACATCAAAAATTCTGTTTTTATCATTTACCTACTCGAGGACGAGCAAGAATTAAGCTTGGGGATGCTTGATACGTCTCCAACGTATCTAGAATTTATTATTGTTCCATGCTATATTATATTCTGTTTTGGACATTATGGGGCTTTATTATACACTTTTATATTATTTTTGGGACTAACCTATTAACCGGAGGCCAAACCCAGAATTGCTGTTTTTTGCCTATTTCAGAGTTTCGCAGAAAAAGAATATCAAACGGAGTCCAAACGGAATGAAACCTTCGGGAACGTGATTTTCGGAACGAATGTGATCCAGAGGACTTGGACCCTACGTCAAGACATCAACCAGAGGGCACGAGGTAGGGCGCGCTACCCCCTCAGCGCGCCTCCACCCTCGTGGGCCCCATGTTGCTCCACCGACGCATCCTTCCTCCTATATATACCTCACGCACCCAAACTACCAGACACGGAGCCAAAACCTAATTCCACCGCCAAGAACCTTCATGCCCAAGAGATCCCATCTTGGGGCCTGTTCGAGTTCACCGAAGGGGAATCCACCATGGAGGGCTTCTACATCATCACCATAGCCCCTCTGATGAAGTGTTTGTAGTTTACATCAGACCTTCGGGTCCATAATTAGTAGCTAGATGGCTTCTTCTCTCTTTTTGGATCTCAATACAATGTTCTCCCCCTCTCTCGTGGAGATCTATTCGATGTAATCTTCTTTTGCAGTGTGTTTGTTGAGACCGATGAATTGTGGGTTTATGATCAAGTTTATCTATGAACAATATTTGAATCTTCTCTGAATTCTTTTATGTATGATTTGTTATCTTTGCAAGTCTCTTCGAATTATCAGTTTGGTTTGGCCTACTAGATTGATCTTTCTTGCAACGGGAGAAGTGCTTAGCTTTGGGTTCAATCTTGCGGTGTCCTTTCCCAAAGGATGAGGGGCTGCAAGGCACGTATTGTATTGTTGCCATCGAGGATAACAAGATGGGGTTTATATCATATTGCATGAGTTTATCCCTCTACATCATGTCATCTTGCTTAAAGCGTTACTCTATTCTTATGAACTTAATACTCTAGATGCATGCTGGAGAGCGGTCGATATGTGGAGTAATAGTAGTAGATGCTGGCAGGAGTCGGTCTACTTGTCTCAGACGTGATGCCTATATACATGATCATACCTAGATATTCTCATAACTATGCTCAATTCTATCAATTGCTCAACAGTAATTTGTTCACCCACCGTAATACTTATGCTCTTGAGAGAAGCCACTAGTGAAACCTATGGCCCCCGGGTCTATTTTCCATCATATTAATCTTCCAACAATTAGTTATTTTTATTGCCTTCTATTTTACTTTGCATCTTTATCATAAAAATACCAAAAATATTATCTTATCATATCTATCAGATCTCACTCTCGTAAGTGATCGTGTAGGGATTAACAACCCCTTTTCGCGTTGGTTGCGAGGATTTATTTGTTTGTGTAGGTGTGAGGGACTCGTGCGTGGCCTCCTACTGGATTGATACCTTGGTTCTCAAAAACTGAGGGAAATACTTACGCCGCTTTACTGCATCACCCTTTCCTCTTTAAGGGAAAACCAACGCAGTGCTCAAGAGGTAGCAATATATCTCATGATGAGATTATGCATGGAAAGCGGGCTCTAAAAGATGTTTTCATGCAGCGCTTGTCTCCTTGAGTACCAGAGAGCGCAGAGAGTCACAACAACCTGAATAAATTCAGTCGAAGAAAGCATGTCTAATAGAGCAGACAACCATCTTTTCGCATTGGGTGCCCTCGTGTTGTTCAAAGCTTCGACTAGATCATCATCCTATAAAGCGCACACACAGCAAGCAACCGTGCAATGGAGCATAGAATGTTGCCATGAGTCCTCAGACCCACACAACCCACATCTGGTGCTGGTAGACATGTTGCCTTGGTGTAGTAGATCCGTCGTTGGGATAGATTGCTGCGCCAACCTCCACAAGAAAATCTTGACTTTGGACGACACGTTCACTTTCCATAAATTTCCCCGAGACTTGGCCTCTTTTTCTCTGTTTGAATTGTCTGAGCGGCCTTCGAGCCATGCTTCTCTCCTCATCTTCATTTCCACAAGCATACGATAGGCCCACCGTATAGAGAATACTTCATTCTTTTCATGCACCCATGACCAAAAATCATCAATCTGTCTCATGCACAGGGGGTATAGACATAATGACTTTCACATATGTAGGTATAAATATTTGAGAAATTCTACCTCTGTCCCATTTAAGGATGGCAATGGGTCGGGTTTGGATCGGGTTGAACAATATCAAATCCATATCCATATCCATGAAGACAGTCTTTGCCCGCCCATGAAAAAATCCATGGGTGAAAAATTGTATCCACGTCCAAATCCGATGGATATCCATATCCACTGGATATCCATTGGGTCCTCTCGAGACATATAAATAAGACTTAACACAATATTAACATAAACTCTTCCATTCTTCACCTCGTGGCAGGCTAGGCTTCACTTATGGTAAATCAACATCCAGTAACAACCTAAGACCATTTAGTATTTTTCTAACAGATGAGAATGGCGAGTCATTTAAGAAGGAGATAAAAATAAGGGAAGGGGTGTGGAGTATGTTTCGGAGGGGATTGACTGTCAACTTATAAAAGTTACGATGGGGATTGTGTAATTTCTTATGCATGTTTTAGATAAAAAAAAGTGTAAAATTGCCATGGGACATGTGAACATGGGGCAGGGGTAGCAGATTTTTTCCCATTAAGTCATTCTATGGGGTCGGGTTTGGGTATATCCATGGGTACAAGATTATATCCATGCCCTACCCACGAACAATCGGGTCGGGTTTGGGCGCCACCCATGGACACAAAAGCATATCCAAACCCTATCCATTCGGTGGAAAAAATTGCCATCCTTAGTCCCATTATGCACCCTACAATATTAACTCGCCCACCAACTGATGTGGATTTACTGTCCTAGACATGACTGGTCTCATGTTAGATGGTCTTGGAACCCAATTATGTTGCCAGATATTTGTAGTTTGGCCATCACCAATACGGCGAATCATCCCCTGTGTCAGCACATTTCGGTCCTCTCGTAGCGACCGCCATATCTAAGATGGGGCCGATCCAAGTTCATCTTGCAAGAATTCAACATTTGGGTGGTATTTGGCCTTTAGGATCCTCGCGCTTAGGGATTTTGGATCCATCAAGACTTTGTAAGCTTGTATTGCTAAGAGGGCTAGGTTAAAAAGTTCAACATCATGAAAACCCAGCCCTCCACAACATTTCAGCCTCGTCATCGTGCTCCAAGAAATCCAACTAGGCTTCCTTTGTCCTTCTTTACTACCCCACCAAAATTTTCTTATCAATGAGTTTAAGTGCTCGCTTAGACCACGAGGTAATTTAAAGCAAGACATTGAGCAGATAGGGATAGCCTGAGCAACCAATTTTATCAATAGCTCTTTCCCTCTAGCAGAAAGGAGTTTCTCCATCCACCCCTTTATCTTGTTCCATACCCTATCTTTCGGAAGTTTAAAAGCTCCATTCTTGCTTGTTCCGACATCCGATGGCACCCCAAGATATCTATTTGTGAGAGATTCATTGGGAATATTTAGGGCTGTCTTTACCTTAGTTATAATTGAGTTGAGACATCCTTTGCTGAAAAAGACCGAGGATTTTGATAAATTTATTCTCTGACTTGAGGCATTGCAATAGATATCAACCAAGGAAGACAATTCATTAGCTCCAGTAGCACTGGCTTTGACAAATACCAGGCTATCATCCGCGAAGAGCAAATGGCTCACCGACAGGGCCGAAGGAGCTCCTCAAATTCCATTGAGCTGGGATGATTCCTCTTGGGTTTTTAAGAGGCACGAAAGGCCCTCCGTTGCAAGCAAAAACAAGTATGGAGAAATTGGGTCTCCCTGACGGATCCCTCTGGATGGTATAAATTCATCTAGCTTCGCGCCATTGAGCAGGACTGAGAATTTAACCGAAGTTACCATTCTCATGACTAATTCAACCCAGGACGGTGCAAAGCCCATCTAGGTCATAATAGCTCGGAGGTATTTGAAGGAAATATTCCCTAGAGGCAATAATAAAGTTGTTATTTATATTTCCTTATATCATGATAAATGTTTATTATTCATGCTAGAATTGTATTAACCGGAAACTTAGTACATGTGTGAATACATAGACAAACAGAGTGTCACTAGTATGCCTCTACTTGACTAGCTCCTTGAATCAAAGATGGTTAAGTTTCCTAGCCATATACATGAGTTGTCATTTGATTAACGGGATCACATCATTAGAGAATGATGTGATTGGCTTGACCCATCCGTTAGCTTAGCACGATGATCGTTTAGTTTGTTGCTATTGCTTTCTTCATGACTTATACATGTCCCTATGACTATGAGATTATGCAACTCCCGAATACCGGAGGAACACTTTGTGTGCTATCAAACATCACAACATAACTAGGTGATTATAAAGATGCTCTACAAGTGTCTCTGATGGTGTTTGTTGAGTTGGCACAGATCAAGATTAGGATTTGTCACTCGATTGTCGGAGAGGTATCTCTGGGCCCTCTCGGTAATGCACATCACTATAAGCCTTGCAAGCAAAGTGACTAATGAGTTAGTTGCGGGATGATGCATTACGGAACGAGTAAAGAGACTTGCCGGTAATGAGATTGAACTAGGTATTGAGATACCGACGATCGAATCTCGGGCAAGTAACATACCGATGACAAAGGGAACAACGTATGTTGTTATGCGGTTTGACCGATAAAGATCTTTGTAGAATATGTGGGAGCCAATATGAACATCCAGGTTCCGCTATTGGTTATTGACCGGAGATGAGTCTCGGTCATGTCTACATAGTTCTCGAACGCGTAGGGTCCGCACGCTTAATGTTCGATGATGATCGGTATTATGAGTTTATGTGTTTTGATGTACCGAAGGTAGTTCGGAGTCCCGGATGTGATCACGGACATGACAAGGAGTCTCAAAATGTCGAGACATAAAGATCGATATATTGGAAGGCTATGTTTGGACACCGAAATGGTTCCGGATGAGTTCGGGCATTTTCCGGAGTACCGGGAGGTTACCGGAACCCCCCGGGGAGTCAATGGGCCTTATTGGGCCTTAGTGGAAGAGAGGAGGAGGCGACCAGGTGGAGGGCGCCCCCCCCAAGCCCAATCTGAATTGGGGTGGGGGCCGGCCCCCTTTCCTTCCCCTCTCTCCCTCTTCCTTCTTCTCCTACTCCTACTAGGTGAAGGAAATATGCCCTAGAGGCAATAATAAAGTTATTATTTATTTCCTTATATCATGATAAATGTTTATTATTCATGCTAGAGTTGCATTAACCGGAAACATAATACTTGTGTGAATACATAGACAAAGAGAGTGTCACTAGTATGCCTCTACTTGACTAGCTCGTTGATCAAAGATGGTTATGTTTCCTAGCCATTGACATGAGTTGTCATTTGATTAACGGGATCACATCATTAGGAGAATGATGTGATTGACTTGACCCATTCCGTTAGCATGACTATGAGATTATGCAACTCCCGTTTACCGGAGGAACAATTTGTGTGCTACCAAACGTCACAACGTAACTGGGTGATTATAAAGGTGCTCTCTGGTGTCTCGAAGGTACTTGTTGGGTTGGCGATTTTGAGATTAGGATTTGTCACTCCGATTGTCAGAGAGGTATCTCTGGGCCCACTCGGTAATGCACATCACTATAAGCCTTGCAAGCATTGCAACTAATAAGTTAATTGCGGGATGACGTATTATGGAACGAGTAAAGAGACTTGCTGGTAACGAGATTGAACTAGGTATTGAGATACCGACGATCGAATCTCGGGCAAGTAACATACCGGTGACAAAGGGAACAACGTATGTTGTTATGCGGTTTGACCGGTAAAGATCTTCGTAGAATATGTGGGAGCCAATATGAGCATCTAGGTTCCGCTATTGGTTATTGACCGGCATGTCTCGGTCATGTCTGCATTATTCTCGAACCCGTAGGGTCCGCACGCTTAAAAGTTCGATGACGGTTATATTATGAGTTTATGTGTTTTGATGTACCGAAGATAGCTCGTAGTCTTGGATGTGATCACGAACATGACGAGGAGTCTCAAAATGGCCGAGACATAAAGATTGATATATCGGAAGCCTATATTTGGATATCAGGAGTGTTCCGGGTGAAATCGGGATTTTACCGGAATACCGGGGGTTACCGAAACCCCCCCGGGGGTTTAATGGGCCAATATGGGCCTTAGTGGAGAAGAGGAGGGGCGGCCAGGGCAGGCCGCGCGCGCCCTCCCCCTCTAGTCCGAAATTGACAAGGAGGGGGCGGCGCCCCCCTTTCCTTCCCCTCTCTCTCCTCCTTCCCCCTTCTCCTACTCCAACTAGGAAAGGAGGGAGTCCTACTCCCGGTGGGAGTAGGACTCCTCCCTGGCGCGCCTCCTCCTGGCCGGCCACCTCTCCCCCCTTGCTCCTTTATATACGGGGGCAGGGGGCACCTCTAGACACAACAATTGATCTCTTTGATCTCTTAGCCGTGTGCGGTGCCCCCTCCACCATAATCCACCTAGATAATATCGTAGCGGTGCTTAGGCGAAGCTCTGCGTCAGTAGAACATCATCATCATCACCATGCCGTCGTGCTGACGGAACTCTCCCTCAAAGCTCAGTTGGATCGGAGTTCGAGGGACGTCATCGAGCTGAACGTGTGCTAAACTCGGAGGTGCCGTATGTTCGGTACTTGATCGGTCGGATCATGAAGACGTACGACTACGTCAACCGCGTTGTGCTAACGCTTCCGCTTTCGGTCTACGAGGGTACGTGGACACACTCTCCCCTCTCGTTGATATGCATCACCATGATCCTGTGTGTGCGTAGGATTTTTTTTGAAATTACTGTGTTCCCCAACACTAGGAAGGGGGGAAACCTACTCCTAGTGGGAGTAGGACTCCCCCCCTTGGGTGCGCCCTATGAGGGCCGGCCCTCTCCTCCTCCCCTCCTTTATATACGAGGGAGGGGGACACTCCATAGACACACAAGTTGACAGTTGTCTTAGCCATGTGCGGCACCCCCCTCCACAGATTACCACCTCGGTCATATCGTTGTAGTGCTTAGGCGAAGCCCTGCGTCGATAACTTCATCATCACCGTCATCATGCCGGCGTGCTGACGAAACTCTCCCTCAGCCTCAGCTAGATCAAGAGTACGAGGGATGTCACCGAGCTGAACGTGTGCAGATCGTGGAGGTGTCGTGCGTTCGGTACTTGATCGGTTGGATCGCGAAGACGTTCGACTACATCAACCGCGTTACTTAACGCTTTCGCTTTCGGTCTACGAGGGTACGTGGACACACTCTCCCACTCATTGCTATGCATCACATAGATAGATCTTGCATGATCGTAGGTAATTTTTTTGAAATACTGCGTTTCCCAACAGTGGCATCTGAGCCAGGTCTATGCGTAGATGTTATATGCACGAGTAGAACACAAAGAGTTGTGGGCGATAATAGTCATATTGCTTACCAGCATGTGATACTTTGATTCGGCGGTATTGTTGGATGAAGCGGCCCGGACTGACATGACGTGTACACTTACGCGAGACTGGTTCTACCGACGTGCTTTGCACACAGGTGGTTGGCGGGTGTCAGTTTCTCCAACTTTAGTTGAATCGAGTGTGACTACGCCCGGTCCTTGTTGAAGGTTAAAATAGCACACTTGACAAAAAATCATTGTGGTTTTGATGTGTAGGTAAGAACAGTTCTTGCTCGGCCCGTAGCAGCCATGTAAAACTTGCAACAATAAAGTAGAGGACGTCTAACTTCTTTTTGCAGGGCATGTTGTGATGTGATATGGTCAAGACGTGATGCTAAATTTTATTGTATGAGATGATCATGTTTTGAAACAGAGTTATCGGCAACTGGCAGGAGCCATATGGTTGTCGCTTTATCGTATGCAATGCAATCGCCCTGTAATTGTTTTTACTTTATCAGCGATAGTCATAGAAGCAATAGTTGGCGAGACGACAACGATGCTTCGATGGAGATCAAGGTGTCAAGCCGGTGACGATGGTGATCATGACAGTGCTTTGGAGATGGAGATCAAAGGCACAAGATGATGATGGCCATATCATATCACTTATATTGATTGCATGTGATGTTTATCCTTTATGCATCTTATTTTGCTTAGTTCGGCGGTAGCATTATAAGATGATCTCTCACTAAATTTCAAGGTACAAGTGTTCTCCCTGAGTATGCACCGCTGCGAAAGTTCATTGTGCCGAGACACAACGTGATGATCGGGTGTGATAAGCTCTACGTTCACATACAACGAGTGCAAGCCAATTTTGCACACGCAGAATACTTGGGTTAAACTTGACGAGCCTAGCATATGCAGATATGGTCTCGGAACACTGAGACCGAAAGGTCGAGCGTGAATCATATAGTAGATATGATCAACATAGTGATGTTCACCATTGAAAACTACTCCATTTCACGTGATGATCGGACATGGTTTAGTTGATTTGGATCACGTGATCACTTAGATGATTAGAGGGATGTCTATCTAAGTGGGAGTTCTTAAGTAATATGATTAATTGAACTTTAATTTATCATGACCTTAGTACCTGATAGTATTTTGCATGTCTATGTTGTTGTAGATCAATGGCTCGTGCTACTATTCCTTTGAATTTTAATGCGTTCCTAGAGAAAGCTAAGTTGAAAGATGATGGTAGCAACTACACGGACTGGGTCCGTAACTTGAGGATTATCCTCATTGCTGCACAGAAGAATTACGTCCTGGAAGCACCGCTAGGTGCAAGACCCGCTGCAGGAGCAACACCAGACGTTGTGAACGCCTGGCAGAGCAAAGTTGATGACTACCTGATAGTTCAGTGTGCCATGCTTTACGGCTTAGAACCAGGACTTCAACGACGTTTTGAACGTCATGGAGCATATGAGATGTTCCATGAGTTGAAGTTAATATTTCAAGCAAATGCCAGGATTGAGAGATATGAAGTCTCCAATAAGTTCTATAGCTGCAAAATGGAGGAGAATAATTCTGTCAGTGAGCATATACTGATGTCTGGGTATCATAATCACTTGACTCAGCTGGGAGTTAATATTCCGGTTGATAGTGTCATTGACAGAGTTCTTCAATCACTGCCACCAAGCTACAAAAGCTTCGTGATGAACTATAACATGCAAGGGATGGATAAGACGATTCCCGAGCTCTTCACAATGCTAAAGGCTGCGAAGGTAGAAATCAAGAAGGAGCATCAAGTGTTTGATGGTCAACAAGACCACCAGTTTCAAGAAAAAGGGTAAAGGGAAGAAGGGGAACTTCAAGAAGAACGGCAAGCAAGTTGCTGCTCAAGTGAAGAAGCCCAAGTCTGGACCTAAGCACGAGACCGAGTGCTTCTCTTGCAAGGGATCGGTCACTTTGGCGAACTGCCCCAAGTGTTTGTAGGATAAGAAGGATGGCAAGGTGAACAAAGGTATATGTGATATACATGTTATTGATGTGTACCTTAGTAATGCTCGCAGTAGTGCCTGGGTATTTGATACTGGTTCTGTTGCTAATATTTGCAACTCGAAACAGGGACTATGGATTAAGTGAACACTGGCTAAGGACGAGGTGACGATGCGCATGGGAAATGGTTCCAAAGTCGATGTGATCGCCGTCGGCACGCTACCTCTACATCTACCTTCGGGATTAGTTTTAGACCTAAATAATTTTTATTTGGTGCCAGCGTTAAGCATGAACATTATATCTGGATCTTGTTTTATGCGAGACGGTTATTCATTTAAATCCGAGAATAATGGTTGTTCTATATATATGAGTAATATCTTTTATGGTCATGCACCATTGAAGAGTGGCCTATGTTTGTTGAATCTCGATAGTAGTGACACACATATTCATAATATTGAAGCCAAAAAGATGCAGAGTTGATAATGATAGTGCAACTTATTTGTGGCACTGCCGTTTGGGTCATATTGGTGTAAAGCGCATGAAGAAACTCCATTCTAATGGACTTTTGGAATCACTTGATTATGAATCACTTGGTACTTGCGAACCATGCCTCATGGGCAAGATGACTAAAACTCCGTTCTCCGGAACAATGGAGCGAGCAACAGATTTATTGGACATCATACACACTGATGTATGTGGTCCGATGAATATTGTAGCGACCTGACCCAAAATCGGTCAAATCTACGTATGCATACCATCCCAAGATCATCTTTGGTACTCACAAAGACATCGATGAAATAATCAAAGTTCAATCACACCTGAATTTATTACACGATTCTCATATAGAGTCTTTATTACAAGAGAATAAATTTGGCTCAAGGCCAACTCATGAGAAATAAACTAGTAATGCTGCGGAAGCGTAGAAGATAAAGCGAGTCCATCCGACTCCAAAGGGCAATCGCCAAGCGAGCGTAGCCTCACTCCCGATCGGAATAAATCTACGCAACATAAGGCGTTGCAGCCGTGTAGGTCAGCTTTTTGAATAAGCTGGCAAGTCATGAAGAGAATAAGAATAAAAAAATTACTAATACTATATGCATTTTGGCTGTGGGGCTCTAAGTTTCATCATTTTGCGAAAAGCAAATTTTTCCCTACTACAGTGGACTTGCTTGCAAATTACTACAAATTGTTGGTAGTTATTGAGATGGTTCCGCCAACCGATATCTCATTCCCAAATTATTAAGTCATAACCCCCTCAAATTAATTCATTAGTTTTAGTGTTGAGATTTCCGAATACTTCCAAGTTCCAGAGGCTCAAATTGTCCGTAACCGGGGACACGGCTAATCGATTAGATCTTTAACTCTGCAGAGGTTTGCGCACTTTACCCGCAAGAATCATTCCCTCCTTTTAAAGTCTTCGCACTTCATGGTGTTTGAAGACGGGTCGAATGAAACAGGGTCTTCCAAAGAGTTCTTCTGGCTACTGCCGGTACCCATCCAATCCTACCGTTCTTCTACATCTCGTAGTACCGTCCAGCCAGCGTCACTACTAAGGTTAACCCAGCCAGAGCCCATAATGGCTTGCGGCTGCATAGGTAAGCTTCCGGTCAATGGGGCATCCATCCGTCTCTTCGTGGCTGGGTGAAGCTTTCCGCAAGATGTCATGGCACTTCTCCATGCATCCCGGCCAACCACTGGGTTCTCCAGGGTGCCCGTCAACCGTCCTCCACCCAGTAGTGAGTTCCGAAGTCCGTCTTGATCTTGTAGTTCATGGGGTTGTCATCATCATTGACTCTCATATCTTTCTTATGAATTTCACTCAACCAAAACCCGCTCACGAGCATAACAAAATAAACTACTTCGTCCGGGGTCATGGTAACAAGGGATTGGTTCATCCTACCACATGATACTACTCAAGATTAATAACTTCAAATTTCAACTCTGCATGCATGGTGGGGTGGTGATAATTTCTAATGCACAAAATCATAGGTATTGAAAATAACATGATCAAAACTTGCCTTGCTTGATGATCCTCGTAAGCTAAAGATTCAGAGTAGCAAGCTTCAGACTCTGAAACTCTACCGAGACAAACAATAATCGCAATAAGCATATAGCATAGGATCACATAATACAATAGCAATAGCAACATAACACACCAAAACAAACAAATCAAAATCCAAAGGAAAACTCAAAGAAAATCCAATTCAAAGTTTTCCTACTTCAAGCAACAACTAAAATAGTTTTATATATAACAAAAAAATTTCTAACATAACCTAAGCATGGTTTTATGTTAACTTAACAGAAAAGAATGCATTAAGCAACTAGGAGCAAAAAGAAACAATTTAAAATCTATTATGAAACTCCTATTAGGCCTAATTCAATTTCTATTAAGAAAAATAGAATAAAACTTTTATTTATTATAAATAAAAGTTCATCCTATAAAGTGACAGAAACTATCCTAGAATAATCAATCACATGTGAAAAATAAATTGATTTACTAATTAAAATAATAGGAAAACAGTAGCTAGTTAATTAATTAGGATTAACAAGATTCTGCTTAAAACTAATTTTTTATTAATACTAAAATACCCAAATTAATTCCTAGGGTTAGGTAATGTCAAAACAAAGTTGGGACAAAAAGAATTATTTAAAAATAATTTTCCTAGCTCATTTTATGACAGATTTACTATTCTGACTAAATCTAAAATAAAGCAATTTTAATAAATTTTAACATAGCTAAATATATTTTCTACAGAAACTATAGAAAATTTGCAAACCAACAAAAAAAGAATCACCTAAAAATATTAAGTAGAATAAAAGTTATGAATTTTTCAAATCAGGAACTATTCTGTTAAAACAGAAAATGAAAATAAAAGAAAAATGGCCTAATGGGCCTAACCTACGCACTGAGCGTAATATAAACTAAACGGGCCTAGGGTTAAACTGAATCGGGCCGGGCTAAAAAAAATAAACTCTAACTTAAATTAAACCGGACTAAACCGGAGCGAACCGGTTTTATCTAAAAGAACCTACCCCTTCGGGGGTGTTCTAATCTACACCGCACAAAATGAATCGGATGGGGGGGGGGGGAGATGCTCCGGTGGCTCACCGGAGTTGGACGGCGGCGGCGGCTCGGTGGCGAGTGTGCCGACGGCTCCGGTCGTCGGGGAGGTCGGCGGAGAGCTCCGGCGGGTGCGGGGCGACGAGGAGGGTGGTCTGGTGGAGTGAATGGAGCTCGGGGAGGTCTAGGGCGACGACGGTGAGGCAAATGGCGGCGGTGGCGGCTCGGCAAGTCCGGCGAGCTCGTGAGGAGGGAGGAGGGTTCGGCGAGGCGAGGGGGAATGGGGTGCGGGGGTATAAATAGGGGGCGCCTCGGCTTGGCAGAGGGGCGATCGGGAGGATCGAATCCGGATCCGTCGGGATCCGCGATCGTGGGCGCGCGCCAAGCGTGGGCGAGGGGTTGAAGACGGGTGGTGGCCCACCCGCGAGAGAGGGAGGAGGCGCGCGGTCGGGCGACCACTCGGAGAGGTTTCGGAGGGAGGGAATGGCTCATGGGGGCGGCTCGGTCGCTGCTGGTGGGCAATTGGGCACTGGCCTATGGGTGCCTCTCACTGGCTGGGCAATGCTTTGTGAGGCGCTGAGGGGGGGTTTTTTTTTAATTTATTTTTTTAATAAAAACAAAAACAGAGATAATTTATAAAATATAAATATTTTATATAGGACATATATATACCAAAATGATCAGGGGAATATTCCCTATCATTTGAACATTTTTCCAAAGGCAAAATCCAAACTTTATAAAAATTCATTTTTTTCAAATTCCAATAAAACTCAAGTTTGAATTCAAAACTTTTGGCATTGCTTTCCTCGATATTTTTGGAGTGTCATGTTTACTCCTCTCATACTTTTGCTCAAGTATTTATCAGTATAGTTTTTGAAATGATTCCCACTTGCCAAAGTTTGAATTCAAATTCAAAACTCAAAATCTTCTGAAACTCCAAATGGCACTCAAATTCAAACAGGATGCATAGATGCTTAGCTATAATTGTAAAACATTCCAAATAGGAAATTTGGGATGTTACAAACCTACCATTTAAGATGAATCTCACCCTCGAGATTCGGGTTGGCTAGCAATAGGTGCGGGTGATCTCGAAGAAGGTCTTCTTGGCGCTCCCAGTGGCTTCTTCCTCGAGTGGTGACTCCACAAACCTTGCAAAATTTGATGACCTTGTGCGGGTGACTCTGCTCAGATCTCGAGAATTCGGACGGGTTTCTCCTTATAAGTCGAGATCCGCTGTCAAGCTGTATGGCCTCTAGGGGCACCGTGTCTCTCAACGGAATATCGGCCATGTTGGCATGACACTTCTTCACCGAGAAACATGGAAGACATCATGAACTCCGGACAATCCTTCCGCAATTCCAACTTGTAAGCAACTTCTCCACGACGTTCGAGGATTTTGTAGGGCCAATGAATCGGGTGCTAACTTTCCTTGACACCAAACCTCTTGATTCCACGGTGGGGACACACGAAGATATGCTCGGTCTCCCGCCGTAAGTCACTTCCTTGCGCTTCTTGTCGGCATAACTCTTCCGTCTCGATCGGCTATCTTGAGTCTGTCCCGAATCAGCTTGACCTTCTCTTGAATCTCGATAAGATCGGAACCAAAAGTGATCGATCTCCAACACTATCCCACAAAGAATGGTGTTACGCACCTCCTTCCGTATAGAGCTTCTAAGGGCCATCTTCAAACCGGATGATAATCGTTGTTGTATGAGAACTCTGCGTATGGCAAATTATCATCCCAGCTAGACCCATAGTCTAGCACACAAGATCTCAACATGTCCTCCGTAATCTGGTTGACTCTCTCGGTCCATCCATCTGCTGCGGATGAAAGGCTGTCTTGAATTCCAGCCTCGTACCCAAAGTTTCATGCAAGCGCTTCCAAAACTTTGAGGTAAACTGTGTTCCTCTATCGACACGATTTTCCTCGGAACTCCATGCGGACATACGATCCTGGTCATGTATATCTTGGCCAACTTAGCACTGGTATAGGTAGTCTTCACGGGAATGAAGTGAGCTACCTTGGTCAAACGATCAACCACTACCGGATAGAATCATAACTGAACGGGTCTGGGTAATCTGTGATGAAATCCATTCCAAGTTTCTCCCATTTCCAATCGGAATCGGCAAAGGTTGAAGTAACCTGCTGGCTTCGATGTTCTCGCCTTTACACGTTGACAAACATCGCATCTCGCTACGTACTCGGCAATATCCTTCTTCATACCGCCCACGAAACTTTCCTTCAAATCCAGGTACATCTTGGTGTTACCGGGTGAATCGAGTACGGTGAATCATGAGCCTCTGAAGAATTAGCTTCCGAGTTCGAGATCATTGGGCACGTAATCGATCCTCGAACCATATAGCTCCGTGTTCATCCTTACGAAATCCTTTAGCTTTTCCTTCATTCATCTTCGCTTTATCTCATCAATTTCCTTGTCCGACTTCGGGCTTCACGAATCCTTTCGCCAAAGTGGACTGAACTTCCAGAGTTGCAACATATCCTCTCGAACTATCTCCATCGGAGATCTCGAGGTCATCGACTAACTCTGGGTAATCCTCCTGCTGTAAGAGTATTCACATAACTCTTACGGCTCAAAGCATCTGCTACAACATTAGCCTTACAGGTGGTAATGCAATCTCATGTCGTAGTCCTTGATCAACTCTAGCCATCTCCTCCGCTGAGGTTCAATTCTTCTGCGTCAAAATATACTTCAAACTCTTGTGATCTGTGTAGACATCACAACGGTTTCCGATGAGGAAATGTCTCTGTGTCTTGAGTGCATGCACCACGGCCGCTAACTCCAAATCATGTGTGGCATAATTCATCTCGTGAGGTCGTAGCTGTCCGGAGGCATAAGCTACAACTTTACCTTCCTGCATTAGTACTCCTCCGAGTCCTTGACGAGAAGCGTCACAATAAACCCGGTATTCCTTGTGTATGTCCGCAAAATCAATCTTGGGCTGTGAACAACCGTTTCTTCAATTCCTGAAAACTGGCTTCACATTCCTCGGTCCGGACATACTTGGCTTCCTTCTTCAACAGCTCAGTCATGGGCTTGGCAATCTTCGAAAGTTCTCAATAAACCTCCGATAATATCCTGCGAGTCCGAGAAAACTGCGGATCTCCTTGATCGAGGTGGGTGATCGCCAATCGGTGATGATTCAACCTTGGCGGATCAACTGCTATTCCTTCTCCTGAAATAACATGTCCGAGGAATCCGACTTCCTTCAGCCAAAATTCACATTTACTGAACTTGGCATACAACTGATGTTCTCGAAGTTTCTCCAGAACTAGACGCAAATGTTCCTTATGCTCTTCCTCGCTCTTGGAGAAAATAAATATATCATCGATGAACACCACGACAAACTTGTCCAGATATTCCATAAATACCTTCTTCATCAAATTCATGAAGTATGCAGGAGCATTAGTCAATCCAAATGGCATGACGGTATACTCATATAAACCATACCTGGTAGTGAATGCTGTTTTGGGTATATCCTTTTCACGAATCTTCAATTGATGATACCCTGATCGAAGATCGATCTTAGAAAATACCTTGGCTCCAACTAGCTGATCAAACAGATCATTAATCATTGGCAGAGGGTACTTGTTCTTGATGGTCACTTCGTTCAACGCACGATAATCCACAACCATCCTCAAGCTTCCATCCTTCTTCTCTACCAAAAGAACTGGGGCTCCCCAAGGTGATGAGCTTGTCCAAATATATCCTTTCTCCAATAACTCATTAATTTGATCCTTGATCTCTTTCAACTCATTCGGGGGCATCCGATAGGGTCTCTTGGATATTGGGGCTGTGCCGCAATAACTCAATCAAAATTCGATGTCCCCGTCCGGTGGCATTCTGGTAATTCCTCCTAAACACATCGGAAAATCTTGCACCATGGCACTTCCTCCTAACAACTCCGTGAGGGAATGCACCGATTCTTCATCCGGCTATGTCCGGATACGTACTTGATCCTCTTACGCTCGGGGTGGTGAGCGAGAATAGACTTCTGAGCACGATCTATGTTCCCTTCAAACTTCGTCACCAATCCATGCCTAGGATTACATCCAAGGTCCGGGTTTCCAACACTATGAGGTCTGCGGAAATTTATGGTTCCCGATGTTGAGGGTTGCATGACAGCCTAAACCTGCCATCATTTCTCCTCCTGCGAACCGACGCCAAGGGGGCTTCTAAGGGTTTTAGTGGGCAACCTGCATTTTTCCACAACTACCCTTGATATGAATGAATGCGTTGCACCGTAATCAAAGAGTACCAATATCGAACGTGAATTCAATAAAACTTACCAACCACGATTATTCGGCTGATCATAGGCGTCCTCCACGTCAATGTGGTTCACCCGAGCACGAGGGAACAGGTTGGGCTTCTTCGCCGAGCTCCCATTGCCGTTTCCATTCCTCTGCTTGGCCTCCGGCGTCGGTGGCATAGTGCCTGCCTTCCGGCACTTGAAGCGGTGATGTGGCTCAGATCCTTGAGCCGTGGCAGAACGATGCCGATTGCCATTACCGCTTCCATTGCCATTGCCATGGCCCGACTTGTTGTCCTGGCTGCGGTTGTTCCCATTTCCTCCATGGTTATGGCCTCCATGGTTATGATGGGTGTGCCCTCCGAGTATGGTGCATAACGGGCTTCTGCGAGCTCCCGAGTTGTGCTTCCCTGGATGTACTTCCGCTATGCTTTCAATCTGCTGCTGCTTGCCTTCAAGTATGGTGGCCTTGTCTACCAGCTCCTGGTAGTTGTTGAAGGTAGCCGCAATAAGCTGCATACTCAGCTCGTCGTTAAGTCCCTCGAGAAATTTCTCCTGTTTTGCGGCATCTGTGGCCACATCATCCGGGGCATAGCGAGCTAGCTTGCTGAACTCATCCACGTACTGTGCCACAGTACGGTTCCCCTGGCGTAAGTTGCGGAACTCACGCTTCTTCGCACTCATGGCTCCAAATGAAACATGAGCGGTGCGGAAGGCTCTTTGAACTGATCCCATGTGATGGCACCAATGGGATAAGTGGCGGTGTAGTTCTCCCACCAAGAAGCTGCAGGTCCATCAAGTTGATCGCTGCAAAGCGCACCTTCTCTGCATCGGTGCATCCAACAGTGATTAGCTCTCTTCCGACTTTGCGGAGCCAATCATCACCACAATCGGCTCGGTGCTACTAGAGAACACTGGCGGATTTAGCCTCAGGAATCGAGTCAAGTTGTCAACAGGGGGTGGTGGCGGTGGATTGTTGGTGTTGTTGTTCTGATTCTGGATAAGTATCTGCATGAGGGCATTCTGCTGCTGGAGCAGCTGGGTGAGCTCTGGTGGAAAACTGGTGTCACGTCTCGGAGGCATCTGGTGTTTTGGAGTGGACGAGAAAATTAGAATAGAACAATGGTCTATGAGAAATAACACTACCCATATGAATGCACAATCATAAACACACCAATCATTTATTCATTCCACTCAAACATGGTTCAAACTCAATTACAAAAGCTCATGACTATTCGAAAATATCGGCCTAACTGATCGACGAAAAAGTAAAATAACATGGTGGTCGACTAAAAGTCTTCATCAATAATCCTTGCGTCCTCTGGTGCGATGTCCTCTGTTGTGGCGCCTCCTCTTGCGGCTTCCTCCAGTGGAACTCCCTTCATAATCCTGATCATTACTCTCGAGAGGTCCATCATCTCCACTCGGAAAAAGGTCCTCTCCCAAGTCCATCTTTTCCTCTATCGCGGCAAGCTTCATCTTCAGGTCTTCGACTGTCTCCATGAAGTCCGCGATTTCTTCCTCATGATTAAGGAAGTCTGCGTGTGCCTTCTCCTCCAGTTCCAGTTCACGGAACAATAGCCTCCCGTGTGCCTTCGAGTTACGGCGAGTCTGAATCTCCCGTTTCCTGAGGAGACACTCCAAGTCCTGGACATAAGAGAGAATGGAGTCGTCCTCTACGGTACGGATGATATCTCCATTCCTTGCTCTGCGAGAAACCATGGCGAGGTCTAAGGGATCGAGCTCGCCTCAGACTCCTCTCGGAGATGTCCAAGGGCATGATAGATCGCCATGTCCCTTCCGATGATCCAGTTGAAGTCGGTGAACTCAAAGTCAATAGGCTCCGTGTGTCCTCCGAAGGTTCTCCACGAATATGCACCTCAATCTCAGAAGCGGTGTCCGCTTGAAGTGCATTGGTTGGCTTCCGGTGATCGATGGTAGAGCAATCTTCAGCTTCTTCACCATCTGGACCAGCTTCTGCCAAGGGCATCGCCTCATCGGGCTGGCAAAACTCCGTAGCAAACCGGGGTGAACTCGACGGCCATCTAGAATGTTGAAAATCGGAGAGGAGTTAGAAATGAACAGGGAGAATTACGGAATGATAAGGATATAAAGTAAATAGTCTCTTCCTATGGCTTTCCGATCCTAGGGGTTACGATCCTACGGTTAGCGTAGGCTCGATACCATCTCTCAGAGCGACCGACCCAAAATCGGTCAAATCTACGTATGCATACCATCCCAAGATCATGCCGGTACTCACAAGACATCGATGAAATAATCAAAGTTCAATCACACCTGAATTTATTACATGATTCTCATATAGAGTCTTTATTACAAGAGAATAAATTCGCTCAAGGCCAACTCATGAGAAATAAACTACTAATGCTGCGGAAGCGTAGAAGATAAAGCGAGTCCATCCGACTCCAAAGGGCAATCGCTAAGCGCGAGCGTAGCCTCACTCCCGATCGAATAAATCTACGCAACATAAGACGTTGCAGCCGTGTAGGTCAGCTTTTGAATAAGTGGCAAGTCATGAAGAGAATAAGAATAAAAAATTACTAATACTATATGCATTTTGGCTGTGGGGCTCTAAGTTTCATCATTTTGCGAAAAGCAAATTTTTCCCTACTACAAAGGACTTGCTTGCAAATTACTACAAATTGTTGGTAGTTATTGAGATGGTTCCGCCAACCGATATCTCATTCCCAAATTATTAAGTCATAACCCCTCAAATTAATTCATTAGTTTTAGTGTTGAGATTTCGAATACTTCCAAGTTCCAGAGGCTCAAATTGTCCGTAAATCGGGACACGGCTAATCGATTAGATATTTAACTCTGCAGAGGTTTGCGACTTTACCCGCAAGAATCATTCCCTCCTTTTAAAGTCTTCGCACTTCATGGTGTTTGAAGACGGACTAATGAAACAGGTCTTCCAAAGAGTTCTTCTCTCTGCCGCCGCACCCATCCAATCCTACCGTTCTTCTACATCTCGTAGTACCGTCCAGCCAGCGTCACTACTAAGGTTAACCCAGCCGAGCCCATAATGGCTTGCGGCTGCACAGTAAGCTTCCGGTCAATGGGGCATCCATCCGTCTCTTCGTGGCTGGGTGAAGCTTTCCGCAAGATGTCATGGCACTTCTCCATGCATCCCGCCAACCACCGGGTTCTCCAGGTGCCCGTCAACCGCCCTCCACCCAAGAGTGAGTTCAAGTCCGCCTTGATCTTGTAGTTCATGGGGTTGTCATCATCATTGACTCTCATATCTTTCTTATGAATTTCACTCAACCAAAACCCGCCTCTGAGCATAGCAAAATAAACTACTTCGTCCGGGGTCATGGTAACAAGGGGATTGGTTCATCCTACCACATGATACTACTCAAGATTAATAACTTCGAAATTTCAACTACTGCATGCATGGTGGGGTGGTGATAATTTCTAATGCACAAAATCATAGGTATTGAAAATAACATGATCAAAACTTGCCTTGCTGATGATCCTCGTAAGCTAAAGATTCGTAGTAGCAAGCTTCGCACTCCGGAAACTCTACCGAGACAAACAATAATCGCAATAAGCATATAGCATAGGATCACATAATACAATACAATAGCAACATAACACACCAAAACAAACAAATCAAAATCCAAAGGAAAACTCAAAGAAAATCCAATTCAAAGTTTTCCTACTTCAAGCAACAACTAAAATAGTTTTATATATAACAAATTTTTTTCTAACATAACCTAAGCATGGTTTTATGTTAACTTAACAGAAAAGAATGCATTAAGCAACTAGGAGCAAAAAGAAACAATTTAAAATCTATTATGAAACTCCTATTAGGCCTAATTCAATTTCTATTAAGAAAAATAGAATAAAAGTTTTATTTATTATAAATAAAAGTTCATCCTATAAAGTGACAGAAACTATCCTAGAATAATCAATCACATGTGAAAAATAAATTGATTTACTAATTAAAATAAAAGGAAAACAGAGCTAGTTAATTAATTAGGATTAACAAGATTCTGCTTAAAACTAATTTTTTATTAATACTAAAATACCCAAATTAACTCCTAGGGTTAGGTAATGTCAAAACAAAGTTGGGACAAAAAGAATTACTTAAAATAATTTTCCTAGCTCATTTTATGACAGATTTACTATTCTGACTAAATCTAAAATAAAGCAATTTTAATTAATTTTAACATAGCTAAATATATTTTCTACATAAATTATAGAAAATTTTCGAACCAACAAAAAAAGAATCACCTAAAAATATTAAGTAGAATAAAAGTTATGAATTTTTCAAATCAGGAACTATTCTGTTAAAACAAAAAATGAAAATAAAAGAAAAATGGCCTAATGGGCCTAACCTACCCACTGAGCGTAATATAAACTAAACGGGCCTAGGGTTAAACTGAATCGGGTCGGGCTAAAAAAAATAAACCCTAACTTAAATTAAACCGGACTAAACCGGAGCGAACCGGTTTTATCTAAAAGAACCTACCCCTTCGGGGGTGTTCTAATCTACACCGCACAAAATGAATCGGACGGGGGGGAGATGCTCCGGTGGCTCACCGGAGTTGGACGGCGGCAGCGGCTCGGTGGCGAGTGTGCCGACGGCTCCGGTCGTCGGGGAGGTCGGCGGAGAGCTCCGGCGGGTGCGGGGCGACGAGGGGGGTGGTCTGGTGGAGTGAATGGAGCTCGGGGAGGTCTAGGGCGACGGCAGTGAGGCAAATGGCGGCGGTGGCGGCTCGGCAAGTCCGGCGAGCTCGTGAGGAGGGAGGAGGGTTCGGCGAGGGCGCGGGGGGAATGGGGTGGGGGGGGTATAAATAGGGGGGGGGGCGCCTCGGCTTGGCAAGGGGGGGCGATCGGGAGGGGATCGAATCCGGATCCGTCGGGATCCGCGATCGGCGGCGCGCGCGCGGCGTGGGCGAGGTTGAAGATGGGGTGGCCCACCACGGCAGAGAGAGGAGGGAGGCTGGCGGGTCGGGCGACCGGCTCGAGAGGTTTCAGGCGAGGTGGGGGAATAGCTCATGTTGGTCGGCTCGATCGCGCTGGTGGGCAATTTGGCCACTGGCGCCAAGGGTGCCTCTCAGGCTGGGCTGGGCGATGGCTTTGGCTTGCTCTGAGGGGGGTTTTTTTTAAAATTTATTTTTTAATAAAACAAAACAGAGATAACTTATAAAATATAAATATTTTATATAGGACATATATATACCAAAATGATCAGGGAATATTCCTATCATTTGAACATTTTCCAAAGGCAAAATCCAAACTTTATAAAAATTCATTTTTTTCAAATTCCAATAAAACTCAAGTTTGAATTCAAAACTTTTGGCATTGCTTTCCTCTGATATTTTTGGAGTGTCATGTTTACTCCTATCATACTTTTGCTCAAGTATTTATCAGGTATAGTTTTTGAAATGATTCCCACTTGCCAAAGTTTGAATTCAAATTCAAAACTCAAAATCTTCTGAAACTCCAAATGGCACTCAAATTCAAACATGATGCATAGATGCTTAGCTATAATTGTAAAACATTCCAAATAGGAAATTTGGGATGTTACAAATATTGAGGCTCGCGGCGGGTATCATTATTTTCTGACCTTCACAGATGATTTGAGCAGATATGGGTATATCTACTTGATGAAACATAAGTCTAAAACATTTGAAAAGTTCAAAGAATTTCAGAGTGAAGTGGAAAATCATCGTAACAAGAAAATAAAGTTTCTGCGGTCTGATCGTGGAGGAGAATATTTGAGTTATGAGTTTGGTCTTCATTTGAAACAATGCAGAATAGTTTCAAAACTCACGCCACCCGGAACACCACAGCGTAATGGTGTGTCCGAACGTCGTAACCACACTTTATCAGATATGGTGCAATCTATGATGTCTCTTACTGATTTACCGCTATCGTTTTGGGCTTATGCTTTATAGACGGTTGCATTCACGTTAAATAGGGCACCATCTAAATCTGTTGAAATGACACCTTATGAACTATGGTTTGGCAAGAAACCCAAGTTGTCGTTTCTTAAAGTTTAGGTCTGCGATGCTTATGTGAAAAAGCTTCAACCTGATAAACTCGAACCCAAATCGGAGAAATGTGTCTTCATAGGATACCCAAAGGAGACTGTTGGGTACACCTTCTATCACAGATCCGAAGGCAAGACATTTGTTGCTAAGAATGGATCCTTTCTATAGAAGGAGTTTCTCTCGAAAGAAGTGAGTGGGAGGAAAGTAGAACTTGATGAGGTAATCTACTGCTCCCTTATTGGAAAGTAGTTCATCACGAAATCAGTTCATGTGACTCCTACACCAATTAGTGAGGAAGCTAATGATGATGATCATGTAACTTCGATCAAGTTACTCTTGAACCTCGTGGGTCAACAAGAGTAAGATCCGCACTGAGTGAGTGCGGTAATCCGGTTCGGAGGTCATGTTACTTGACCATGACGAACCTACGAACTATGAGGAAGCGATGATGAGCCCAGATTCCACGAAATGGCTTGCGGCCATGAAATCTGAGATGGGATCCATGTATGAGAACAAAGTGTGGACTTGGGTTGAGTTGCCCGATGATCGACAAGCCATAGAGAATAAATGGACCTTCAAGAAGAAGACTGACTCTGACGGTAATGTTACTGTCTACAAAGCTCGACTTGTTGCGGAAGGTTTTCGACAAATTCAAGGAGTTGACTACGATGAGATCGACCTTCTCACCCGTAGCGATGCTTAAGTCCGTCCGAATCATGTTAGCAATTGCTGCATTTTATGATTAAGAAATTTGGCAAATGGATGAAAGACTGCATTACTGAATGGATTTCTGGAAGAAGAGTTGTATATGATGCAACCCGAAGGTTTTATCAATCCAAAGGATGCTAACAAAGTGTGGAAGCTCCAGCGATCCATTTATGGAATGGTGCAAGCATCTCGGAGTTGGAATAAACGTTTTGATAGTGTGATCAAAGCATATGGTTTTACACAGACTTTTGGAGAAGCTTGTATTTACAAGAAAGTGAGTGGGAGCTCTATAGCATTTCTAATATTATATGTGGATGACATATTGTTGATTGAAATGATATAGAATTTCTGGAGAGCATAAAAGGATACTTGAATAAGAGTTTTTCAATGAAAGATCTCAGTGAAGCTGCTTATATATTGGGCATCAAGATCTATAGAGATAGATCAAGACGCTTAATTGAACTTTCACAAAGCACATACCTTGATAAAGCTTCAAAGAAGTTCAAAATGGATCAAACAAAGAAAGGGTTCTTGCCTGTGTTACAAGGTGTGAAGTTGAGTCAGACTCAATGCCCGACCATTATAGAAGATAGAGAGAAAATGAAAGTCATTCCCTATGCTTCAACCATAGGTTCTATCATGTATGCAATGCTGTGTACCAGACCTAGTGTGTGCCTTGCTATTAGTTTAGCAGGGAGGTACCAAAGTAATCCAGGAGTGGATCATTTGGACAGCGTCAAGAACATCTGAAATACCCGAAAAGGACTAAGGATATGTTTCTCATTTATGGAGGTGACAAGGAGCTCGTCGTAAATGGTTACGTCGATGCAAGCTTTGACACTGATCCGATGACTCTAAGTCACAAACCGTATACGTATTTATATTGAACTGTGGAGCTGTAAGTTGGTGCAGTTCTAAGCAAAGCATTGTGGCGGGATCTACGTGTGAAGCGGAGTACATAGTTGCTTCGGAAGCAGCAAATGAAGGAGTCTGGATGAAGGAGTTCATATCTGATCTAGGTGTCATACCTAGTGCATCGGGTCCAATGAAAGTCTTTTGTGACAATACTGGTGCAATTGCCTTGGCAAAGTAATCCAGATTTCAAAAGAGAACCAAGCACATCAAGAGACGCTTCAATTCCATCCGCGATCAAGTCAAGGAGGGAGACATAGAGATTTACAAGATACATACGGATCTGAATGTTGCAGACCCGTTGACTAAGCCTCTCTCACGAGCAAAACATGATCAGCACCAAGACTCCATGGGTGTTAGAATCATTACTGTGTTATCTAGATTACCGACTCTAGTGCAAGTGGGAGATCAAGGAAATATGCCCTAGAGGCAATAATAAAGTTGTTATTTACATTTCCTTATATCATGATAAATGTTTATTATTCATGCTAGAATTGTATTAACCGGAAACTTAGTACATGCGTGAATACATAGACAAACAGAGTGTCACTAGTATGCCTCTACTTGACTAGCTCGTTGAATCAAAGATGGTTAAGTTTCCTAGCCATAGACATGAGTTGTCATTTGATTAATAGGATCACATCATTAGAGAATGATGTGATTGACTTGACCCATCCGTTAGCTTAGCACGATGATTGTTTAGTTTGTTGATATTGCTTTCTTCATGACTTATACATGTTCCTATGACTATGAGATTATGCAACTCCCGAATACCGGAGGAACACTTTGTGTGCTATCAAACATCACAACGTAACTAGGTGATTATAAAGGTGCTCTACAGGTGTCTCTGATGGTGTTTGTTGAGTTGGCATAGATCGAGATTAGGATTTGTCACTCCGATTGTCGGAGAGATATCTCTGGGCCCTCTCGGTAATGCACATCACTTAAGCCTTGCAAGCAAAGTGACTAATGAGTTAGTTGCGGGATGATGCATTACGGAACGAGTAAAGAGACTTGCCGGTAACGAGATTGAACTAGGTATTGAGATACCGACGATCGAATCTCGGGCAAGTAACATACCGATGACAAAGGGAACAACGTATGTTGTTATGTGGTTTGACTGATAAAGATCTTCGTAGAATATGTGGGAGCCAATATAAACATCCAGGTTCCGCTATTGGTTATTGACCGGAGATGAGTCTCGGTCATGTCTACATAGTTCTCGAACCCGTAGGGTCTGCACGCTTAACGTTCAATGATGATCGGTATTATGAGTTTATGTGTTTTGATGTACCAAAGGTAGTTCAGAGTCCCGGATGTGATCACGGACATGACGAGGAGTTCCGAAATGGTCAAGACATAAAGATCGATATATTGGAAGGCTATGTTTGCACACCGAAATGGTTCCGGATGAGTTCGGGCATTTTCCGGAGTACCGGGAGGTAACCGGAACCCCCCGGGGAGTCAACGGGCCTTTTTGGGCCTTAGTGGAAGAGAGGAGGAGGCGGCCAGGTGGAGAGCGCCCCCCCCCCCAAGCCCAATCCGAATTAGGTTGGGGGGCCGGCCCCCCTTTCCTTCTCCCTCTCTCCCTCTTCCTTCTTCTCCTACTCCTACTAGGAAGGGGGGAAACCTACTCCTAGTGGGAGTAGGACTCCCCCCCTTGGGCGCGCCCTATGAGGGCCGGCCCTCTCCTCCTCCCCTCCTTTATATATGGGGGAGGGGGCACTCCATAGACACACAAGTTGACAGTTGTCTTAGCCATGTGCGGCGCCCCCCTCCACAGATTACCAGCTCGGTCATATCGTTGTAGTGCTTAGGCGAAGCCCTGCGTCAGTAAGTTCATCATCACCGTCATCACGCTGGCGTGCTGACGACACTCTCCCTCGGCCTCAGCTGGATCAAGAGTACGAGGGACGTCACCGAGCTGAACGTGTGCAGATCGCGGAGGTGTCGTGCGTTCGGTACTTGATCGGTTGGATCACGAAGACGTTTGACTACATCAACCGCGTTACTTAACGCTTCCGCTTTCGGTCTACAAGGGTACGTGGACACACTCTACGCTCGTTGCTATGCATCACATAGATAGATCTTGCGTGATCGTAGGTAATTTTTTTGAAATACTATGTTCCCCAACAGTATTCCCATTCCACCTGATCATATGCTTTCATCATATCTAACCTGACTGCACAAAATCTGTTTCTCCGTGCTTTATTCCTCTTCATAAAGTGTAGACACTCATAAGTAGTTATGATATTATCCGTGATTAGCCGACCAGGAACGAAAGCTGATTGTTCTTTAGATATTATATAAGGCAGGATCTGTTTCAATTTGTTAGATAACACTTTTGATGCAATTTCATTACACAAACTGATGGGCCGGAACTGCGTTAGATTTGTGGGATCTTTGACCTTAGGTATTAAGACAAGAATCGTTTCATTGATTACCTCAGGGCTCTCCTCTCCATGAAGAATGCACGGTACAACATTGTGACCTCAGTGGACATAGCTCCCAGTTGTTTTGGGAAAAATGTGTCGTATATCCATCTGGACCTGGGGCCTTTGTAGGATACATCTGAAAAAGAGCCCTCTTTACCTCATCAGCTGTATAGGGAGCTGTTAAGCCATTATTCATCTCCTCTGTAACGTTGACTGGAATTGAGTTGAGCACGCGCTCATGCCCGACGTACCCTCTGATGCAAACAAATTTTGATAGAACTCTTTTGTTAATGAGGCCATCTCAACAGGATCATGGGCCAGAGTTCCATCAACACGTTGCAGGAGTTTGATCATGTTCTTGCGCCGACGCATGCTTGCCCGCCTTTGGAAGAACTTGGTATTACGGTCTCCATCCTTTAACCAATCAATACGGGAGCACTGCCTCTGCAATATTTCCTCCATGTGATATAGCTCTACAAGGCGGTCACTTATTTTTATCTCTGCATGTGATGGTGATAACCGGCGGGGGTCATTCTGTAAAGTGGCCAACTCTTTTTTTAGTTTTTAATCTCCTTGCCAATGTTATTTCCAATAGTAGCACTACTCCACTGTTGCAAGGATACCGACAGATCTACAAGTTTTTTACTCATTTGTGTGTCAGTTTGTCCTTCTTGCACATTGGTCCACATACCTTCAAGAGAGGAGCTAAACTCTGCATGCTTCTCCCAGTACAATTCGTACCTGAATTTTTTTGTTTGATTTGCATCGGGTTGGCAGGCTCCATTTGCAGTCTGATCGGGTAGTGGTCCGATGAAGCACTTGTCTCATGGGTCAGGCTTGCATGGGGGTATAGATACATCCAATCAGCGCTTGCCATCGCACGGTCTAGCCGCACTTGACAGTAGCCGCCTCCACCTATTTTCTTCTCGAAGGTCCATGCCTTTCCCTGGTAGCCCAAATCATCTAGGGCACACACATCCATTGCTTCACGTAATGAGTCTGCGTGGCTCGACGCTGCCTAGCTCCAGCATGCTCATGCGGGTGGAGTACTTCATTAAAATCACCGATGCACAACCACGGTAAAGGGCTTGCTGAAACCAAAGGTTTAAGTAAGTCCCAAGTTTTATATCTTTCTCCAACTTGTGCTTCTCCGTACACACAGGTTAGCCTCCACTCTGCATGATTAGGGATGGACACTTTTCCTTCAACATGATACTCAGAGTACCCAAAGACATCAAGCTTTATTCCAACATTCCATAATAAACCAGTTCCGCCGCTACGGCATGAACTACTAACAACATACTAATGATTAAAACCTAAAGTACCAGCAAGATTTTTGACACGTGCTTTCGATATTTGAGTTTCTACTATGCAAAGCACCGCCGGGGAAAATTGCTTCGCGAGATCGCAAAGCTCTTGAATTGTCGCAGCTTTGCCCGCCCCACGACAATTCCAGCAGAGGAGGTTCATTGTGCCCGGTGATCCTCCATGTGGGAGGTCGCCGATCTTGCTTTAGTTTTGTCGATTGATGGTCCTTCATTCCCCCCATTCTTGTCAGCATTCACATGTGCCCTCTTCAGAGATCCTGCTTAGAAGAAGGGCTAGCTGGCTCCTCTGGTGGAGGTAGTGCAAGGAGGGACTTTCTGGAAGGCACGCTGGACACTGTTCCTCCTACTGGTCCACAAGTTCAGAGGTGCGCTTTCTGTTGTCCTCAACATGCTACATATCCAGGTCCATGTCATGTTCCTTGTAGCGACCAGACCCAAATGGATCAAGTCTCGTGCTCGTTGTCATCCTGGATCGAATGCCGACACCACACAAGATTTCAAGGATTTATAGCGAGTAGCAATCACACACTTATTACATCGTTGTCCACAAGGGAACTGAATACAATAATATGGCTTAAGGCCATCTAATAATAACAGCGAAGGCTTGGAAGATAAGCGAGTCCATCAACTCCAACGGCATCATCGAGTATAGAACCACGACCTAACACCTTACTAAGTCGTTCGAAAAGTCTCATACGTGAAAAGTTGCAGCCCTAAAACAATTCAAGACATGGAATATGCCGCAATGTAACACATAAGAGCAATGAATGAATAAGCCTACACTACATGCATATATGGCTGGTGGTAAGGCTCTCTGATTACATTTGCATAAAGCTGATTTTTCCCTACATCAAAGGAATAATTTTATTTAACTATCATGGTGGTTGTTAAACATTGAGAATGGTTGACACATCCTCAATCCCAATTAAAAGTACTCATCAAAACCCAATAGCTTTTATTAGAGGTAACATGTTGAGATTCACATGGTATTCAATTACAGGATACTCAAATTGTACATAACCGGGACACGGCTAATCATGATTAGTTTATACACTCTGCAGAGGTTTATGCACTTTTCCCCACAAGACTCGATCGCCTCCGCTTGGTTCTCGTGACTACATGGTGTTTGAGAAACGGATGACCGAGACATAGTCTTCGTAAGCGCTAGCACCTTACATGTGGGTAGACCGTACCAACCTACATCCCCTACATCAGCTAGCCTACCCGTAAGAGTTCGTGATGACTTAGTCAACTACGCCAGAGCCCATAATTGGCTTGTGGCTGCACACGGAAGTTTCCAGCTTGAATAATCTTATGATCCCTTAGAGCACAGGTGGCGGTCCAAGAAATACAGCAAGTCTGATAGAAACCAGTGCCTCAATCCACCCAGATGTGTGTTTAGGTTGCCACCTTAGATAAACCATTAATTAACAATCTCACATCTGTCATGGATATTCACTCACCCAATCCACGTCTACTAGCATAGCATGGCATGAACAAGCAAACGTAGAAGTAACTCCCAAGGTTTCATAAGTAAAGCAGGTAATAGGTACTACCTCAATCTACTTCCCAAACCCACAATTTAATTAGATCCTAATCATGCAAGTGTTTGAGGAATAGGTCTAATGCATAAAAACTGGGTATGAGAAGAGTATGATCAAAGTGTTACTTGCCTTGCTGATGATCCGCGAGTCCTAGAGATTCGAAATAACAAGCGGCGCACTCCGGGTGATCTAACGCAGACAAACAACAAGCATACAATAAGTACTCATCTAATGCACGGGGAAATCTCGAATAAAAGATCTAACCAGAAAGTTCAACTTAAGAACCCTGGTTGCAAAAGAATCGAATCAAAACAAACTCCGAAAATCGAAACTCGAGAGAGAACGACTCGGTTTAGCGATCTGAAATTAGGTCAAAATTTCACAGTGGCAAAACTCTGTGAAAGTAGGGTAGTCGAACGGCGGTTTCATTCTAAACTCCAGGCGCTTGAATCACCTGATTCCGATAAACGAGCGAGAAATAAAACAGTTTTGAAAATCGGATCTCAAATCAAATCGGAAAATAACGGATTAAATCCGATTAAAAGAAAAACGACGAACGGGTTAAATAGCGAACGTTAGATAATGTAATCGAATCTAACGAACGCGTTCATTGGAACGAACGGTTCGGTGAACGTTCGTTAGTTAAGAAAACCAAAAAAATAAAACCAATCTAGGTTTTTAAAAAAAAAACCGAACATATATATATTTTTTAAATAAACCGGATCGGTTCGAGGGGAGAAAAACCGAATCGGGCGCGGGGCTCGGCTACCTCCGGCGATCGCCGACGGGCTCTCCGGGCTCGGCGAGGGGCGGCGGGGTCCGGCGAGGGGGCGGGTCGTCGTCGGCGGGGCGGCGGCCACGGGCGGCGCAGGCGGCGGGCCCACGGCGGCGCGGCTTCACGAGGTTCGGGCGGCGGGCTTGGGGTGGGGCTCGGGGCGGGCGGCTCCGTGGGTTGGGGTGAGAGAGGGGTCCGGGGTCCAGGTTATAAAGGGAGGGTGGTCGGCTTGGGAGGGGGCAAGGAGCTGGTCCGGCAGACTCGAGCGCGGCGGGCGCTCGTCTTGGCGGCGGGATCTCGCGGCGCCAGCAGGAGGGGAGGAGAGGAGGCGGGCGGGCAGGCTGGGCCTGGGGCCTGGCTGGCTTGGGCCGGCTGGGCCTCGGTCCAGGGGGGGGGCGCGCGATTTTTTTTTAAAAAAAATAAAAATTAACCAAAACGAATAAAAAATATCAAACGAACTCGGATTTAAATAAAACAAATTTTCCCCGACTCCTAAAAATGAGTCGAACAAAATGAACTTTAAAAACAGCAAACATGCGTAAATTTTTTAAAATGCTCATTTTTGCCTAAGCAAAATAAATCTTCCAAAAACCAAATTTGGTTTATTTATAATATCTTCATTTTTCCTAATGTTTGGGAAAGTCATATTATTCCCTCTCGAAATATTTTTATAGGAAAAACTTTATGAAGATAATTTAAATAATCCAATGATCCCATTTCCAAAATTTGAGAATTCCCAAATATGAAAATTGTGAAACTTCCAACTCTCTCCGAGGGTCCTTGAGTTGCGTGAAATTTCTAGGATCGGAAAATGCGGGAAAATATGATATGCATGATGACCTAATGTATAACATTCCAAATTGAAAATTTGGGATGTTACAAACCTATAAAGATGAATCTCGCCCTCGAGATTCGGGTTAACTAGAAAATAGGTGAGGTGGTCCTTAAGCAAAACTTCCTCTCTTTCCTGGTGGCTTCATCCTCGGTGTGGTGGCTCCAATCGAACTTTGCAAAACTTGATAACCTTGTGCGGGTAACTCTGCTGGCATAATCGAGAATCTTAACCGGCTTTTCTTCATATGTCAAGTCATCCTTCAACCGAATTGCCTCCAATGGTACTTGTGTCTCTTAACGGTACCTCTGCTATCTCGGGTGACATTTCTTCAACTGAGAAACATGGAATACGTCATGAACTCCTGACAGTCCTTCTGGCAATTCCAACTTATACGCAACTTCTCCCATGCGTTGTAAAATCTTATACGGTCCAACGAAACGGGGTGCTAACTTTCCTTTAACTCCAAAACGCTTAACTCCTCGAAGCGGGGATACTCTGAGATATACTCTATCTCCAATTTCATACTCAATCGCTTTGCGCTTTGAATCGGCATAGCTCTTACATGCGGGTGGGCTACCTTGAGCCTGCCTCGAATCAACTTAACTTTCTGTTCGCACTCCTTAATCAAATCTGGTCCAAACAATCGACGATCTCCGTTTAGTCCCATGACAACGGTGTCCTGCACCTTCTTCCATACAAGGCCTCGAAGGTGCCATCTTCAAGCTGGTTTGGTAATCTGTTGTTGTAGGAAAATTCTGCATACGGCAAATTATCGTCCCAACTAGATCCATAATCTAGTGCACAAGCTCTCGAAGATGTCTTCCAAAATCTGATTGACTCTCTCGGTCATCCATCGGTCTGTGGGTGGAAAGTCAGGCTGAATTCCAATCGGGTTCCCAATGTTTCGTGTAACCGGTTCCAAAATTTCAAAGTAAACTGGGTTCCTCTCGTTGCGATACAATGCTCCTCGGAACTCCGTAAGCATACAATTCTGGTCATGTATATCTTTGCCAACTTAGCACTGCTATAGGTAGTCTTGATCGGAATGAAATGAGCTACCTTGGTCAAACGGTCGACTATGACCCAAATCGAGTCATATCTGAACGGGTCTTTGGCAAACCTGTGATGAAATCCATGCCTAGTTTATCCCACTTCCATTCGGTATCGGCAATGGTTGCAACAATCCTGCTGACTTCGATGTTCTCGCCTTTACTTTCGACATACGTGCAAATTGCTACATACTCCGCAATATCCTTCTTCATTCCGGTCCACCGAAAATATTCTTCAAATCCAAATACATCTTGGTATTTCCGGTGAATCGAATAGGGTGAATCATGGGCTTCTTGTAAAATCAACTTCCGATCTCGGGTCATTTGGCACATAAACACGGTCTTCAAACCATAGGGTATCGTGTTCATCCTCTCGAAATCCTTTAGCTTTTCCTTTGCTCAATTTCTCCTTTATAGAGGCAACTTCCTTATCCGCCTTTTGGGCTTCTCTGATTTTGTCCATCGATGTCGATCAATCTCCAATGCTGCTACATAGCCTCTGGAACTATTTCCAAACATAGCTCACGAAGGTCCTCGGCTAACTCATTGGGTATTTCTCCCATCATTAGGGTATTGACGTGGCTCTTACGGCTCAATGCGCCTGCCACGACATTAGCCTTTCCGGTGATAATGCAATCTCATATCATAATCCTTGATTAGCTCTAACCATCTCCTCATGCCTCGAGATTCAACTCCTTCGTGTGAAGATGTACTTCAAACTCTTGTGATCCGTATATACTTCACAATGATTTCCAATGAGAAAATGTCTCCACGTCTTCAAGGCATGCACAACGGTTGCTAACTCCAAATCATGAGTGGCATAATTCAACTCATGAGGCTTAAGTTGTCGGAAGCATACGAAACAACTCTTCCTTCTTGCATAAGCACTGCTCCAAGTCCTCGACGTGAAGCGTGCAATACACCTCATAATCCTTAGTTTGATCCGCAATATCAAACCGGTGAGGTAACCAATCTTTTCTTCAACTCCTGAAAACTTGCCTCACAGTCCTCACCCATATGAATTTGTTTTCCTTTTTCAACAATTCAGTCATAGGCTTTGCAATCCTTGAGAAATTCTCAATGAATCTTGGTAGTATCCTGCGAGTCCAAGGAAACTCGAATCTCTCCAACTGTCGTTGGTGCTTCCCACTTGGTTACGGTCTCAACTTTTGTGGGGTCAATCGCTATCCCTTCTCCGGATATAACATGTCCGAGAAATCCAACTTTTTTAGCCAAAACTCACATTTGCTGAACTTGGCATACAACCTGGTGTTCCTCGGTTTCTCCAAAACCAATCTCAAATGTTCCTTGTGTTCCTCTTCATTCTTCGAGAAAATCAAAATGTCATCAATGAACACCACGATTTAACTTGTCCAAAACTCCATAAACACTTTGTTCATCGTGTTCATGAAATAGGCTGGTGCGTTAGTCATCAAATGACATAATGGTATACTCATACAGTCCATATCTCGTGGTAAACGCTGTCTTGGGTATATCTTGCTCCCGAATCTTCAATCGATGGTACCACGATCGCAAGTCGATCTTAGAAAACACTTTGGCTCCTTGCAAGCGATCAAACAGATCATTTATCATAGGTAGTGGGTACTTGTTCTTGATTGTTACTTCATTCAATCCACGGTAATCAACAACCATTCTCAAAGATCCATCCTTCTTCTCCACTAGCAAAACGGGTGATCCCCAAGGTGAAGAACTTGGGCGAATAAAACCTTTATCCAATAGTTCCTTAATCTGCTTCTTAATTTCTGCCAAATCCTTTGCGGGCATCCTCAGACGGTCGCTTCGATATCGGGCCTGTTCACGGCAACAGCTCGATCAAAACTCGATGTCTCTATCCGCGGCATTCCCGCAACTCTTCCGAAATACATCAGATAATCCTTTACCATCGGTACTTCTTCCCGTACCACTCTGATAAGCAATTAACTTGTACTCTCCTCGGCTCGTGCCGTGATACATACTTAATCCTTCTTCCTTCGGTGTGGTGAGCAAAATTGACCTTGTGGTACAATCTATGTTTCCTCCATACTTTGATAACCAATCCATACCTAATATCACATCCAATCCTTGGGATTCCGTAACTATTAGGTCCGAGGGAAAACATAGTGTCCAATCCTTAGTGGCGGTCGATCACACCATTTACTAGCCATGTACTCTGCTCGGGTGAGGTTACTAGCATGGGTGACCTAAGGGCTTGGGTTGGTAACTTGTACTTATCCACAAATCCCTTGATATGTATGAATGCGATGCACCAAGATCAAAAAGAACAACCGCAGAAATGACTTAACCAAAACTTACCTATTCTCGCATCGGGCTGATCTTCAACCTCCTCCACATCAATGTGGTTCACTTGTCCCCTGTTGAAAGGGTTGGGCTTCTTTCCGAGCTTCCATTGCCATTTCCATTCGCCTTCGGGCAGTCATTTGCATAATGCCCGTCTTGCGGCACTTAAAGCAAGTAATGTGACTCAGTCTACTTTGGATGGTGTAGACGGGTTGGTGCGATTCTCGTCTGTTGCTTCCTCCATTCCGCTCCCATTCTTGGTGCCATTATGGTTATGCGAATTACCTCCTCCATGGGTATGCTGAAACCGAATTCTGATTTAGGGTATAACGAGGCTTCTTTGGATCCAGAGTTATACTTCCCTTGTCCATACTTCCTCTTGCGGTTCTCAATTTGTCTTGCTTTCCTTCAATCATGAGAGCTCGGTCTACTAACTCCTGGTAGTTGTTGAAACTTGCTACCATCAACGGCATGCTGAACTCATCATTCAGTCCTTCTAGAAACTTCTCCTGCTTAGCTGCATCCGTAGTAACGTCATCCGGGGCATAACGTGCTAATTTGCTAAAGTCATCCACGCTTCGCCAACAGTCCTTCCTCCTTGGCGTAAGTTGCGAAACTCACGCTTCTTCATGGCCATGGCTCCTCTTTGAAACATGGGCGGTCTGAAAAGCTTGTTGAAATTGATCCCATGTGATGGTGTTCACGGATAAGTGGTCGTGAAATTCTCCCACCATGCCGATGCGGGTCCTTCAAGCTGATGTCTGCAAACTTCACTCTTTCACCATCTGTGCATCCCGCAGTGGTCAGCCCTTCCTATCTTGCGGAGCCACCATCTGCTACAATCGGCTCGGTGCTCTTTGGAATACACCGGCGGGTTCAGTCTAAGGAAACGAGTCGATGATCCGCAGTGGTGGTGGCGGCGGTGGGTTGTTGTTGTTGTTGTTCGCACCAATGTTTGAATCGGGGTATTCTCGCTGGATCAATTGGGTGATCTCTGGCGGAAAACGAATCCGGGTCGCGTCTCGGAGGCATCGATGGGTTTAGAAGAGAAGAGAAATGTAGAATAGAATAAGGTCTAAGGGGAATCACTACCCAAATGCACATGAGCAAATGCACACAAAATCACTCCATTCAATCAAACAAGGGTTTACAACGATCTAACTATCGCAAAAGTGCGTGTACTATAAAGGTTTACATGGAGGAATACTACTAATATGTGGGGACTCCTACTAATTTGAACCGTGGAAGACTCCATGATGTCCGCTCAGCTTCGTCTTCAAAGTCGGGTTCACTTGGATCCGAATCGTGTCGCCGATGTTGATGTAGTCGATTGGGTATTCGACATACCGGTCTTCATTCCTGGCGCCAACTTCTTCTTGAGCTCTTCGATCTCGTACTTAAGATCGTTATTGTGTCTTGCCGAGCTACGATCTCGCCCATGTAGTCCTTGCGTAGTCTTTAGTTCTTCTTCCATTCGATGATCCTTTCCTTTGTCTTCTCGCAACTCCAACATGTCATTGCACATTTGATTCTCCCGGCGCCGAATGTGCTGGTTTAACTCTGGATGAAAGCTGCAATGGATCTATCCTTCTTGGTGTTGACGATGTCCCAGTTGTTATCTCGGCGTCCGCAAATCTGGTAGATGGTGTCCTTGAGGTCTTCTTGATAGACTTCTCCAATGCGTCCCATGGTGATGTGAGCTGCCATGCTCTTTCCCAGACTCCAAGTGGGTGCACTGAAAACACTATCTATAGGCTTGGTGATTGGGGCGAATGTCCTTCCCGAACGTGAGCATGAATCTTCCAGCTCCTCTTCAGCAGAGTGGCGTTGAAAGTCCCGGTGAAGCTTGGTAATCCAATGTTTAGGTACTTAGTAACTTCCTTCAAGTGAAATCCAAAAGGTGTGCCTTCATCCGGTTGGGTGTACTTGATCTTCGCGTCTGTCATCCTAAAGAGTAGAAAAGATGAGGAGTTAGAAAATGGGAAGAGAGAGTGATCTATGGCTTTAACTTAGTGGTCGTGTCCTACAGTTAGCGTGTGCTCTGATACCATTCTCTGTAGCGACCAGACCCAAATGGATCAAGTCTTTGTGCTCGATGTCATCCTGGATCGAATGCCGACACCACACAAGATTTCAAGGATTTATAGCAGAGTAGCAATCACACACTTATTACATCGTTGTCCACAAGGAACTGAATACAATAATATGGCTTAAGGCCATCTAATAATAACAGCGGAAGGCTTGGAAGATAAGCGAGTCCATCAACTCCAACGGCATCATCGAGTATAGAACCACGACCTAACACCTTACTCGTCGTTCGAAAAGTCATAACGTGAAAAGTTGCAGCCCTAAAACGGGTCAAGACATGGAATATGCCGGCAATGTAACACATAAGAGCAATGAATGAATAAGCCTACACTACATGCATATATGGCTGGTGGTAAGGCTCTCTGTTACATTTGCATAAAGTTGATTTTTCCCTACATCAAAGGAATAATTTTATTTAACTATCATGGTGGTTGTTAAACATTGAGAATGGTTGACAAGATCCTCAATCCCAATTAAAAAGTACTCATCAAAACCCAATAGCTTTTATTAGAGGTAACATGTTGAGATTCACATGGTATTCAATTACAGGATACTCAAATTGTACATAACCGGGGACACGGCTAATCATGATTAGTTTATACACTCTGCAGAGGTTTGCGCACTTTTCCCCACAAGACTCGATCGCCTCCGCTTGGTTCTCGTGACTACATGGTGTTTGAGAAACGGATGACCGAGACATAGTCTTTCGAAGGGCTAGCACCTTACATGTGGGTAGACCGTACCAACCTACATCCCTACATTAGCTAGCCTACCCGTAAGAGTTCGCACGACTTAGTCAACTACGCCAGAGCCCATAATTGGCTTGTGGCTGCACACGGAAGTTTCCAGTTTGAATAATCTTATGATCCCTTAGAGCACGGGTGGCGGTCCAAGAAATACAAGCAAGTCCTCGATAGAAACCAGGTGCCTCAATCCACCCAGATGTGTGTTTAGGTTGCCACCTTAGATAAACCATTAATTAACAATCTCACATCTGTCATGGATATTCACTCACCCAATCCACGCCTACTAGCATAGCATGGCATGAACAAGCAAACGAGAAGTAACTCCCAAGGTTTCATAAGTAAAGCGGTAATAGGTACTACCTCAATCTACTTCCCAAACCCACAATTTAATTAGATCCTAATCATGCAAGTGTTTGAGGAATAGGTCTAATGCATAAAAACTAGGTATGAGAAGAGTATGATCAAAGTGTTACTTGCCTTGCTGATGATCCGCGAGTCCTAGAGATTCGAAATAACAAGCGGCGCACTCCGGGTGATCTAACGCAGACAAACAACAAGCATACAATAAGTACTCATCTAATGCACGGGGAAATCTCGAATAAAAGATCTAACCAGAAAGTTCAACTTAAGAACCCTGGTTGCAAAAGAATCGAATCAAAACAAACTCCGAAAATCGAAACTCGAGAGAGAACGACTCGGTTTAGCGATCTGAAATTAGGTCAAAATTTCACAGTGGCAAAACTCTGTGAAAGTAGGGTAGTCGGAACGGCGGTTTCGTTACGAAACTCCAGGCGCTTGAATCACCTGATTCCGATAAACGAGCGAGAAATAAAACAGTTTTGAAAATCGGATCTGAAATCAAATCGGAAAATAACGGATTAAATCCGATTAAAAAGAAAAACGACGAACGGGTTAAATAGCGAACGTTCGTTAACAGAACGAATCTAACGAACGCGTTCATTGGAACGAACGGTTCGGTGAACGTTCGTTAGTTAAGAAAACCAAAAAAATAAAACCAATCTAGGTTTTTTTAAAAAAAAAACCGAACATATTTTTTTTAAATAAACCGGATCGGTTCGAGGGGAGAAAAACCGAATCGGGCGCGGGGCTCGGCTACCTCCGGCGATCGCCGGCGGGGCTCTCCGGGCTCAAGGCGGGGGCGGGGTCCAGGCGAGGGGCGGCGGTCGGCGGCGGCGGCGTCCACGGCGGCAGCGGCGTCCACGGCAAGGGGCGGGCTTGCCTGAGGTTCGGGCGGCGGGCTTGGGTGGGGCTCGGGCGGCGGCCCGTGGGTTGGGGTGAGAGAGAGGGGTCCGGGGTCCCAGTTATAAAGGGAGGGTGGTCGGCTTGGGAGGGGAGGAGCGGGTCCGGCAGATCGAGCGGCGGCGGCGCCAGGCGTCTTGTGGCGGGACTCAGGCGGCGCCAGCCTGAGGAGGAGAGGAGGCGGGCAGGCGCTGGGCCTGGGCCTGGCTGGCTTGGGCAGGTGGGCCTCGGTCCAGGGCGATTTTTTAAAAAAATAAAATTAACCAAAACGAATAAAAAATATCAAACGAACTCGGATTTAAATAAAACAAATTTTCCCCCGACTCCTAAAAATGAGTCGAACAAAATGAACTTTAGAAAACAGCAAACATGCGTAAATTTTTTTAAAATGCTCATTTTTGCCTAAGCAAAATAAATCTTCCAAAAACCAAATTTGGTTTATTTATAATATCTTCATTTTTCCTAATGTTTGGGAAAGTCATATTATTCCCTCTCGAAATATTTTTATAGGAAAAACTTTATGAAGATAATTTAAATAATCCAATGATCCCATTTCCAAAATTTGAGAATTCCCAAATATGAAAATTGTGAAACTTCCAACTCTCTCCGAGGGTCCTTGAGTTGCGTGAAATTTCTAGGATCGGAAAATGCGGGAAAATATGATATGCATAATGACCTAATGTATAACATTCCAAATTGAAAATTTGGGATGTTACATTCCTCAGTGGCTGTAGCTCCTTATTGAGAGTTCCCATTGCCAATGAATACATCGATCTTGGCAAGGATAGGGGCAGCGTTAGAAATGGGTCGGGCCCGGGGCCAGCCTCAGTCCAAACATGATGAACAATGTCAAGTAATAGGGAAGTTGCGCTTCGTGTGGAGCGTGCGGACCCGGGTACACCGCATGTTAAATCATCAGTGTGTGCGTATGTGGAACACGGCTAGCTAGCGCCGCTGCGCTCGTTTGCTGTTTCGAGCGCACCCTCCACCCCACGCACGCACGTAATGAAACAGCTCCAATATAGCTCCGCACCCTCACGCTACATCATTCAAGAGACCGCGTGCATTTATTTGGGGCTTCAAAATTTTTTAAAAGCCGTAACTTTTGATTCGAGCATCGAAAGTTAGATCCGCTTTCACCATTGGGTTTATCGTGACGAGTTCTTCAAAACTAGATCCCATATGGGCAGGTTTCGATGAATTTTTTCTTGAGCAACTTTGAGTACAATGGAGACAACTTTAGTACTGTATGAAAGCAACTTCTTCTTTCTGGCCTAGTAGTACTATCTATTAGGTTGGCCTGTCTAAAAACAAGAAAAAAAACAAAAAGCATGAGACATCTATAGTGTTGTTAACAAGCAACTTCATTGCACTATGGGATCGACCTCTCTAGAAACTTTTAACCATCCAATGACCCGAATTTGTTTGAACAAGTTCATACGTCCAAAATCCTCCAAGCCGAACGAGCAGGGGGCGTTCTCAAGGCCCCTCGGCATCGATTGCTCCCTTCAACATCAAGCCGGATCCCATCTCCTCAGACGACAAGAGGAGAAAAATCCGCCCCTCCTAGCCGAGGCTCCCGCAATGGACAAAGAGTCCGCACGACAAATTGAGATGCCAACCCAATGGTCAACCTCCGATCGCTGTCTAACGATGCCCTCTCCGCCGCTCCCGAGCAAACACGACGTCCAAAACTAGATTCCGCGTAAAGGAGGAGACATCATCCCCACTGCACTAACCATTTCTGTTGCAACAAGGAGGTGGCAACAACAACTTTGAATATTAATAAACACAACCACATATAGAAAATACTAAGTTCATCCAACAGAGCCCATTGGGGATAGAAAAGAAAAACAACTATGTGACTTATATGCACTGGAGTTGTACTTAAAAAAGCAGCAACTTTTGGGGTGTTTTTGTGCAACTCCAATGCATTCACCAGAAAACTTTTGGGTCTTGGTAAATATTTATGTTCGTCAGGATTGGGCAACTGAATACATGGTTTTAGGCAAACTATTTGTTGATTGTGGGCAACTGGATACTTTATTTTAGGCAACTGTATGGTTGATTGTGGGCAACTGGATACTTTTTTAGGGCAACATTGGGTGCGAAGGAGGCAACTATCGTGCTATAGGGAAGCAACTTCTTCTCTTTGGCCTAGTAGGACTTCCTATTAGGTTCGTTTGCGTAAAAACAAGAAAAATCATAGAAAACATAAGGCCCCTTTAGTGCTACATACAAAACAACTTCACTACACTATGTGTACCTGTGAATTTTACTAACATTATCCCAACTTGCCTATCATGGTTGCTCATTTGCCTATTGTTTGATAGTCAATTGCCTACAATTGATGTGCAGTTGCCTATAAATATTGTAAATTACCTACCATTGATGCCTAGTTGCCTACTATTGGTAACTAGTTGTCTATCATTGCGACTCAGTTGCCTAACTTTGTAAAAATAGTTGCCTACAATATTGTGAAGTGGTTTATGATTGTTTTCTAAGTTGCCTGCAAACACTCTAAAGTTGCCAAAATTGACCACCAAGTTGCCTATCGTAGTTAGCAATAGCAGACACAAGAGTATCAATGGTAGACAACTTCATAGTATTATAGGCAGTTTAGAAACAACAACATACAAGCATGAACAATATGCAACTTAGAAGTACCGGTGAGGAAGTTAGGAGAATATGCAACTTAGAAGTACCGGTGAGGAAGTTAGGAGAATATGCAACTTAGAAGTACCGGTGAGGAAGTTAGGAGAATGTTAGAAAAAAATTAATTATGAGAAAGTGTAGTGAAGTTGCCTATTTTTAGCACGTCTCTTGTAGAAAGAAAGTTGCTTATAAAGGTGATATGATGTTGTCTACCTCTGTTCAAAGTTATTCTCTATTACTAGTTAGTTGCTCATTGTTGGTAATTAGTTACTTTAAATTGGAGTGGAGTTGCTTCTATTTAGCACTTAAGTTGTCTCATCTAGCGTCTAAGTTGCTTTCTAGAAAAAAGAAAAATCATCAAAACATATCTATGTCGGTTTAGTTTTGAAGAGCTCGTCACGACCGGGCTAGCCAACACCCGTGTGCTCAGTAGCGTTGGCGGGCAGACTCCCCTAAAAAAGGAAAGCACACAGATCTCACACCACCCATCCCCACATAGTTCAAAAATTTGAAATCATGATAGATGACTTAATATCCCACAAAAACTTTTCGATAATGTAGGCAACTTAGGTCCCTTGATGGACAACTTTCATAGTATTGTAAGAAACTGAGGATCACTCGTAGGCAACTTCGTAGTGAAAGGGCAACCTGGTTTCTGAGGTAGACAACTTAGAAGCCATGTTAGACAAGTTTCCACACTACGGTAAGAAACTTTCACAGTATGATAGCAACTAAACAATCCACAACTTATTTTCTGATGTATGCAACTTAGAAATCATGGTGACCACCTATTACACTGTTGCACACAACTAACTAGGTGGCTGCTAGGCGAAGTTAGTTATACACACGGTGTAATTCATCTAGCATCAGAGTTGCTCATATTTAGCACTAAAAAGAATAGGAACCTTTTGAATTTTTTTGTATCTATTTTTTTTCATATCAGATGTATATACAAGCAAAGGGTATTTCCCCATCGAGCCTTTTTTTCCCACCGGTTCCTTGTATAAGAGATCTTCAAATCCTTGACTCCTTGTGACTTATTCAGAATATGGAAGGCAAAGCTTCCAGCTAAAATAAAAATCTTTTTGTGGCAAGTAGCTCGTAACAAAAGGGACCAAGTATAGAAAAGGAAGGGCCCGGGCAATGTCAAATGCATCTGGTGTTGTGAATGTGAAGATCGTGATCACATCCTTTTTTCGATGCATCATGACCCAATTCGTGTGGAGCGTTGTATGGTCGGTGACGGGCTCCTCATGGAATCCGAGTGGGTTCTCGGAGTTTTATCGGTTGGTTTCATCCACCACCGGGAGGGATAGGCGGATCACATAGCTAGGTTTTGGGGCTATTGCTTGGTCACTATGGACACGAAAAATAAAGCCTTGATAGAGGGACAATTCATCAAGCATCCAACTGATAAACTATATAAATTGATGTCTTTCTTGCAGCTATGGAAGCTTCTGGCAAAGGCACATGACAGAGATGCAGGAACTCGTCTCAAAGGTGCGAGCAAGGTGCACTGGATGCGACGACCGACATAGGGGACATCACCGGCACGCCGCCGCCCCTTGCTACCTCGATAGCCTTTACTGTTTCGCCATAGTATGGCTAGCGCTGCGCCGCTATGTATCCGCCTATGGGTATGTTTCGCTTCGTTCGTTCGTTTTACGTTGCTGCTTGCTGGACATGTTGGTGTTGTAAGAGCCTCAGTGTAAAGCGCCTTCTTTCTTAAAAAAAGTATTTCCGGGTGATGTACTTACTCTGATAAAATCTCAATGTTTTCATGTTGCAGCATATACTCACATTCCACTTGAAAAAAGCATATACTTCACACGAAAATCCACAGGAGCGCTCGTCCTCGCCTGGTCTCGGTATCACTGGGCGTTGATTAGCGTTCGCTTGCCGTATTGTAGTACAATAGATGACAGATCATTTAATGCGATACAGAAACGAGAAGAGATGACGTTTGTGCGTGGTAGGTTGACGGCCGTCTAAGCAGAAGCGGCGGCGTTATGCACTGTGGCAATTGTGCAGTACATCAACTGAACTTTCCAGCACACACGCCAACAGACCACATTCACTTATGACTGAAGAATACACAGTGGAATCAAACTATGAAATATGGATGGAAGCCAAAGATTCATACATTCCTCTGTTTTACAAACAACAAGCATGCAGAACAGTGACAGTTGAACAGATACATCACACGTCACTGGGGTGGCACTGTTTTCAGGATTTTATTTCAGTTGCAGAGACTACTTAGCTCTCATCACGATTCATGACAGAACAAAAGCATTGCATTTAAACGGAATCACTCACACATATTACTTGGATCCAAGGTACAGTTTGCGACAACGTAGAGCACCACCTTAGGTTTGTTGCAAGTGTTCTTCCTGTGACCACCAACGCCACAGATAGAGTTAGCCGTTGACACCAAATTTTGGCATTGTCAAGAACTTAATTAAGATAGCCTCGAATGGAAAAATTTTCAACATGACAAATTTCGGTATCGTCAAAATGAGAAACCTTGATTTTTGGGTCATCACCATACGGTCTCATCTCGAGGGCCGCAACTGTACTCGAAGTGTCAAAATTTTGTATTCAGAATACTATTCGACCGATTACGCCTCCAAGACAACCTCAAATGAAGAAGTATTCTATATGCTATATGGATTATATTCTTATCGTCGAGCTAATCAATTTTGATATATAAATCATTTCAATCCAAGGTCGTATACGATAGTTGGAGCTGATGCACTGCAGACCGGTCATGAGTAAAAACTGGTCCGGGGCATCAGACACCCATGTGCGTGATGTCTGACTGGTTGCATGGCGATTCGACCCTCAAGACGACCTCTAATCAGAAAACGTTCAACACAAAAGTTGTTCATCTCGTTCAAACAGTTAAAATTGCTTTTGGTCTCATTTTTATCTAAGGTCATTTACCGGCTCAAAAATGGCGCGCAAGCTGCAGCCAGTTTTAGACCGGACATTTTTGAAAAGCTCGAACCAAACCATCCGGATGGGACTAGGGTTTTGGATGTGAATCCAAGACTTTTTCTTGCATGGTAAGTCCAGCCGCCACTTATATACCAAAGAGGTGACGGCTGATTAAACAACACACAACCGAACAATCATCTACCATTTTACCTTTATTTTTATTTCTCTCCCTTTTTCTTCTTCTTCTTCCTCGTTATTCGTTCGTTCTTCTTGTTGCAACTAAGAATACAATTAGCATAATGTAAAACAGAATTTTTTGGGCGAGATACTCACTTTGAACTTCAGGCTGCTGTTGGTTGCCAAAGTGAACAGTTATTTCAGGCTGTACGTGATGTACGCGGCGATGCGCAACCAAACTTTGTGAGTCACGTTGTCGTCTCTGAAATCCATCCATTCAACCAAGAACACCTGAGCTTGCCAAGAACAGATCGAGTACAAGTAGGGACGAAAGAACATGCATCAGCCAATGCCATGCATGCACACAGATTCACCGCATACGTGAACGAAAAGCTGGAATCCACCGTTGCATGCATATGCCTCAACACTGCTCCAAGCCGCTGGTCGTCAGTCGCTATGCACCGACAGCTGCATCCTGTACCAAACGGCGCGGTGTACCGTCAAGCTGTAGTTAAATCAAACGGCAAAGTCACCGTATGATACGGTTGCACGCTGTGCACCTTTTGCTCCCCTATGATCGCATTCAATACCCAAGTACCAATGTGTCCTTATCCCATTTGTACGCCAAGCGGGAGCAGGCGAGCTCGCGTGCTCTACCGCCGCTCTCATACTTCACATTTTTATTTATTTTCCTGTGCAATCTGTAGAACATCGAGGTAAGATAAGAGCACGCGCTTAGATAAAAGAGCGTTCCGGGGAGGTTGAGCAGGAGCGGGTAAATCGGACACGACCAGCCTGTCTCTCCGTGTTCGTGCTAATGGCGCAGCGCGGCAATGGCCGCTTCCACGGTTCCACCACTCCTCCACCCGACGCCTCCCTTCCAGCTATTAGCACATGAGCTCCACCTCTCGCGCCGCGCTCTCCCCGAGTCCCGATGTCACGGGCGCCTCCCGCGTTGGCGGCTCCGGCCAACTCCACGTTCTCCCACCTCTTCCAGCTCTGCGCCCGCGGCGGCCGCGCTGCCCTCGACGCCGGGCGCGCCGCGCACGCACGCATGCTCGTGTCCGGGTTCGTCCCGACAGCCTTCGTCTCGAACTGCCTCCTGCAGATGTACGCCCGCTGCGCAGACGCCGCCTGTGCTCGCAGGGTGTTCGACGCGATGCCCCACAGGGACACCGTCTCGTGGAACACCTTGCTCACCGCGTACTCGCACTCTGGGGACATCACGACCGCGGTATCACTGTTCGATGCAATGCCGAATCCGGATGTCGTGTCATGGAACACGCTGGTCTCAAGCTATTGCCAGCATGGCATGTATAGCGAGTCGGTGGCCCTGTTTCTGGAGATGGCTCGCTCTGGTGTTGCCTCCGACCGGACAACATTTGCTGTCCTTCTAAAGTCGTGCGGTGCTCTGGACGACTTTGCACTCGGTGTGCAAATCCATGCATTGGCGGTGAAGGCAGGGTTAGATATTGATGTCCGGACTGGGAGTGCTCTCGTGGACATGTATGGCAAGTGCAGCAGTTTGGATGACGCATTGTTCTTCTTTTATGGAATGCCCGAGAGGAACTGGGTCTCATGGGGTGCAGCCCTTGCTGGGTGCGTTCACAATGAGCAGTACACACGTGGGTTGGAGCTGTTCATGGAGATGCAGAGGTCAGGGATGGGGGTGAGCCAGCCAGCTTATGCCAGTGTCTTTAGATCCTGCGCAGCGAAATCATGTCTGAGCACTGGTAGGCAGTTACATGCACATGCCATAAAGAATAACTTCAATACTGACCGTATTGTTGGGACAGCTATTGTGGATGTTTATGCTAAGGCTAATAGCTTGGTGGATGCTAAAAGGGCATTCTTTGGGTTGCCCAGCCATACAGTGCAAACGTGCAATGCCATGATGGTTGGGCTTGTGCGCGCAGGGCTTGCAAATGAGGCCTTGGAACTGTTTCAGTTCATGACCAGGTCAGGCATTGGTTTTGATGCAGTCAGTTTATCGGGCGTCTCCAGTGCTTGTGCAGAGATTAAGGGGTATTTCAAAGGGCTACAAGTCCACTGCTTAGCAATGAAATCAGGTTTTGAGACGGACATCTGTGTCAGAAATGCAATTCTTGATCTGTATGGGAAGTGCAAAGCATTGGTAGAAGCGTACTTTATCTTCCAGGATATGGAGGAACGAGATTCAATCTCTTGGAATGCTATTATTGCTGCTCTTGAGCAAAATGGGCGCTATGAGGACACTGTAGTTCATTTTAATGAGATGCTGCGCTTTGGTATGGAACCTGATGATTTCACATATGGTAGTGTCCTTAAGGCTTGTGCAGCTTTACAATCTTTGGAGTTTGGTTTGATGGTTCATGACAAGGTTATCAAGTCAGGACTTGGTTCAGATGGTTTTGTAGCTAGCACTGTTGTTGACATGTACTGCAAATGTGGTATGATGACAGATGCTCAGAAACTCCATGACAGAATCGGGAAGCAAGAACTTGTTTCATGGAATGCCATCATGTCAGGATTTTCACTGAACAAACAGAGTGAGGATGCCCAGAAAATCTTCTCACAGATGTTAGATATTGGACTTAAGCCTGATCATTTCACCTATGCTACAGTTCTTGACACTTGTGCTAACCTAGCTACCATTGAGATCGGGAAACAGATCCATGGTCAGATAATTAAACAAGAAATGCTGGTAGATGAATATATATCCAGCACCCTTATAGACATGTATGCCAAGAGTGGGTATATGCAAGACTCACTGCTAATGTTTGAGAAGGCACAGAAACGGGATTTTGTGTCATGGAATGCTATGATATGCGGCTATGCGCTGCATGGTCAAGGAGCAGAAGCACTCAAGATGTTTGATAGGATGCAAAGGGAGGATGTGGTTCCAAACCATGCAACTTTCGTTGCTGTGCTCCGCGCTTGCAGTCATGTTGGTCAGCTGGATGATGGATGTTGTTACTTCCATCAGATGACCACCCACTACAAACTGGAACCACAACTGGAGCACTTTGCTTGCATGGTAGATATACTAGGACGGTCAAAGGGACCGCAGGAAGCTCTGAATTTTATTGGCACCATGCCTTTTGAAGCGGATGCAGTCATCTGGAAGACTCTCCTAAGCGTTTGCAAGATCCATCGGGATGTTGAGGTGGCTGAACTTGCTGCTGGCAATGTTCTACGACTGGATCCTGAGGATTCTTCAGTTTACATTCTTCTGTCAAATGTATATGCAGAATCAGGGAAATGGGCTGATGTTTCAAGAACAAGAAGGTTAATGAAGCAGGGAAGGCTTAAGAAGGAACCTGGCTGTAGCTGGATTGAGGTGCAAAATGAGATGCATGGATTCCTTGTAGGAGATAACGTCCATCCGCGATCGAGGGAGCTGTATGACATGCTGCATGATTTGCTTGATGAGATGAAACTGTCTGGATATGACCCTGATTCAGCTTCTTTTGCTGAGGTTGACGAAGAGGGCAGTGCATCCGAGCAAGATGATTTACTTGGAATGGTTGGTGGCTAGTCAGTCCTGTATTGAGGTTCCAATCTACTATTTTATTACAAAGCTCTGAACTTAATCTCCCCTGCAGCTGAGACAGTGATACTGCAAAAGATGCTCAGGCAGGACTCTGAAACTGGTGCTCTGGCATGTCGCTGTACCGTAAAATGGTTTTGTTGATCTCATGAGTGTATGAAATTCACAAACATTGGAAGACAAACTGGTGCACATATTTTGCTATATATATGACACAGACTTGGCAATTGTGATTGTTTCCGCCATTTATTCTGGTACAGGCTTGTATAAAGGCACTTGGCCAACTGTAGCAGAAGAGTAAGTGCAAATGCAACCCCGTCTTCCTTTCTGCACAATTATAATTTGCTGCTGATGATGACATGTTTCAGCTTTCTGATTAGGTTGAGCGAGCTTATTTGTCATACAGTTTCTCTAAAGCAGAATCCGAGGATAGTATTTGATATGCTTGTACGCCAGACGTTTTGACAAGAAACTTGGGATTATAACAAGGGAAGTCAAACTTTCCAGAAGATGCAAAGGTTTTGCAAGCATTATCCAGTGCTAAATGTACTCAAGACAGGTATTTTATCCGGTTTAGTGCATCTGTATTTCGTATCATTACTGAGTGTTCATACAAATTGAAGTACTACATTGGTTACTAAAGCGAATTTGGTTCTGGCTGTTCAGTATGGCATCGTTGGTATTTCCATAGTGTGGCAGTGCTGGACTGCCAGTAGCATATTACAGTGAACTCTTGCCGCAACCCTTCTGTCATATCCCAAATTCAATATTATATCACAGCTCATGGATATTTCAATAGTAGTCTCCAAATCTCCTTCAAGTTTATGCGTGGCTGCTTTGGCCAACGCTCAGGCTGCCTGCAGCTTTGTTGTGGCTGGTAGGTGGGCCTGCCGGCATTGTTTCCCATGCTGTTACTGGATGGTTAGTGGAGCATCTGCTAGCTGCGTGTGTGAGTGCGTTGATTAGCTGGTTGGGTGCGGTTACTCAAAAAAAAAAAAGCTGGTTGGGTGCTGGCAGATTTTCTGGAGCCTGTGGTGAGGTCCTTTGCACATTATATTTTCTTTTTGCGAGAAATGCACAGTGCAATCACTGGCATGTGGGCCCGATAGGTTCTGCCTTTATCCAGCCAGTGGTGTCCTGTTGTGGGTCTTAAGTTGATGCCGCAGTTATACACGATTATATGCAACCATGAGAGATGCGTGGGTTCGCTTAAAAAAATTAGAAGTGTGGGATAGTTAATAAAAGAGAGAACCATGAGGTACCATCGAATATTGCTAATGGAGCTCTCGCTCTATGGAGCCTAAAATATGAAGAAAAAGTTCAAGTTTTAAGTTTCAAAAAATTCTTTAAACATGGCACATGTATACAAAGACAGGATGTTTGTAAAGTTTCATGATGAAATACGGTTTGATGTGATCTGCACAAAAGATAATAAATTTCTAGCACGTCGAAATGTATTTCATCATAAAATTTACAGTCATGAAGTATACGTCCCAATGTCTATGTGTACTTCATGAATGTATACACTTAACTGTCTGAGACCTAGATAGGCTAACTCTCATTAAGAAAAAGAAGATATGATACACACAATTATACGCTTCAACCCACCACGAACAATGCATGGCCTAAGCCCACCTAAAATCACATGCGAAGAAAGACGGCTATAGTAAGGCGCGGCAGAGTGCGCCATTTCATCTAGTTTCATATTATATTTGTTACATTCTAGCTTTCTAGGTACTCTTAGCACAAGATGTGCATGTTTACTCCAAAAGTAGACGTGTAAAACACAAATTTACCAAAACCTTCATGGAGATGTCCCACCTTCCTGTTTTACCATGAATGCTCAAATTGGGAATTTGCAGAAGTTACACGAAAGGAAAATAAAAACATGACTAAATGAGTTGACACTCACAGTACCAATATAGAGTTTCATGGGGCGTAGAAGTTTCATCAATCTAAATGAAGTTAAACAGAGTAGCTTACGTTCATATATTGGTTGTCAGATACATGCAAGCCTGCACCAGGAAAACCAATCTGTTTGTCAGTTTGTAAAAGAAACTGAATAATAAGAATCCTATTGTTGACACCAGATTTTGGCATGGTCAAAAACATAATTGAGAAGGCCTCAAATGGAGAAGTGCTCAAAATGATAAAGTTCCGTATCGTCAAAAGGAGAAACTTTGATATTTGGGCGTAGCCATCCGATCTCATCTTTAAGGCCGGTTGTGTTTTGAGTATTCAGATTTTGTATTCAGAATACTATTCGCTGATTACGCCCCAAGATGGCCTCATATGAGAAAAGTTCCTACACAGATTGTCTTCGTCTCGTCGAGACGATCGATTTTGATATAAGAAACGTCTAAATCGGAGTTCGTATGCAAAAGTTAGAGCCGAAAATCGCAGCTGCATCAGGATGGCCAGACACTCCGGAATGATCATCCGGTTTTGGATTTCTCCGAGGACGGCCGGACACTCGGGGTTGTTTGTCCGGTTTTGGATTTTTCTGCCGCAGACTTCGGAAAACAGCCTAAAACCCCCTCAAGATGGCCTCTGATCAAAAAACGTTCAACATGAAAGTTGTTCGTCTCGTCGAAGCGGTCAAGATTGCTTTTGGGCTCGTTTTCATCCGAGGTTGTTTACCACCACAAAAAAGACCCGCAAAGTGCAGCCAGTTTAAACCGAACAGTTTTGGAAAGTTCGGACAAAACCAATCCGAATTTGACTAGGGTTTTGGATGTGAATCCAAGCCTTTTCCTTGCACGGGAAGTCCAGACGCCTCTTATATATCTAAGGGGTGACGGCCGATTGAACAACACACAATCGATCAATTCATCTACCACTTTTTATCTTTTATCTTTTCTCCTTAATCCTAGTTCTTCTTCTTCCTCGTTCTTCGTCTTTCTTCTTGTTGCGGCGGCGAACCTCGAGGCCCTAGGGCGATCAGTCGACCTAGGGCAGCCCATAGTCGCCGCTGCTACCGACGGGTCCTCCCGGCGTGTGGGGTTTCGGTTCTCAAAGCACCCGCCGGATTGCTGCGTGCAGCGCTTCGGCCGGGTCTCCTTCGATGTGAGCTGCGGTGCATCACCCCGGCGCGAGGGTACACGGCGACGTGTTCGTGTCGAACACACTTTTGGCGACTCATTGGGATTTAAGCTTGAACGGTCTCCGCCCGTTCTTGCTACGAAGAGATCGTCATCTAGGGTTTGCGCCTACAAAGGTAATATGAATACCCAATCCCTTTATGTAGATGCAAATAATTCATATGGTGTTACTAGATCGTTCAATGAGTATACTCTATCGGCCAACCCTAGTTTTTTCAATCATGCAACTAACTACGTGCAAGGGCCGATTGAAAGTAATTCATATACTTCAACTTCTTATGATATTAGTAACATGCACCATATGTATCCCAACTCACATGCATCGGCAACCCAGCAAATTCATATGCGATGAGCAACATGATGAGTTCGATTAATCAATTAGAAACACCCCAAGTTAGAATTTCCAATGCCATACAAGAAAGTGTTTCACCCTTTTATTCATCGGCAGCTAATGTGCAATATAGTAATCCAACTATGCCGATGAATGAGAGAATTGGCCATGCTACTAGTGGCTATTCGCCGCCATACTCTCAACCGTCATATGCTACACCTCATGTTACTAATTCTTCGCACCATACACAATCAGATGCTCATAATTCGCTTCACACCTTCACGGTTATAGCCGAATGAATGTAAATTTTACAGAGCGGTTGTGCCCAACATTGTAGAAGATGAGGTAGTGGTGGCTGCATTGAAGAGTTTAGCCCAAAATAAGAGAATTAGTGCTCTTTGCCTTGAACAACATGAAAATGGGCTATTTCGATTATGCCGCAATAAAAGCTAGAGTTTTGCAAGAAGATGAATCTTTGCCAATTGATAAAATTGGCGAGCAAAAGTATGGTCTTACAACAATGCATATGCCTTCACCTAGTACTACATCATATTATACACCCCTACACAATTGCAAAATTTCGCAACACCCGTGTGTCATTGCGAAAGAATCTAAAAGCATCGGGGGGCAATCATATCCGGAGTGGGCTGAAATTGAGAAAAAGCTTAAAGCTAATTTTGCCGCTCGCCGTCAGAAACAAATAGAAAAAGAATTGGCTTAGATAAAAGAAGCATTGCCAATTGGTAGTATCAATGAAAAGAAGGATGATTCGGAACATGAAAGTGCTTCATTGAAAAGCCAATCAAGTAGTATATATTCTGAATACATCAAATCCAACGAGGCAAGCATTATTGAGAAAGGGCATGGCAAGCATAGGAAAACAACGGTGCTTGATTTTTCTGAAGTTAATGGAACCTACTTCCGGCCCTATGAGTTCCGTGCCATTGACAAGCCTCAAGGACAAGAACAAGTAGCCGAACAAAGTTCGGCTGACATGGATCTTCAAAGCAATGATGCACGGAATCAAGAAAAAGATGATGACAAGGTGTTGGGGAGCCATCCAAAGACGGAGCAAGATGTTCTTCAAGTGGCAACACCATCATGCTCTCCCAACATATTTGAAGAGGTATGCATAGCGAGTAATTTACCTATTTTCAGATATGGTCAGAACTTTATTGTTGATGCATCTATAAGAAATATTCTCATAAGTAATTTTGAAAGACCAATGAAGAAGGTTAATTTACTTGTTAGCAATAAAATTGTTATGGAACATATCGGTCAACCCATTGCGCCATTTATAAAGACCGATAATGACTTATTGTTACAGCCAAAGCTTTTCCCGTTGCTTTCTCTAAAGTTCATATCTAGTTGGGTAGCTTTGCTTATTTCTTACTTGGCTTACACTTGGTCTCAATTGAGACATGTATGTTCTAACTATTTTCGTTTCAAAAGTTTAAAGCCAAGGTTAAAATCTTTTGGGAAAATCGATGCTAGTATAGTTTCTTATTTAAGGACATCGGAAAATGAATGCGAAAGAGAATTCATAGCCGAATGGGAAGATGCCAAATCTGAACCATTCCTTTGCTTAACTCCAAAGCCGTTCTCACAACAAGATCGGCTAGAAAGCAAGAAGTTTACCTTCAATTCAAGCATGTGTGACCAAATATTTGATTTATTGCTGAAAAATAATTACATAAGAATTCTTGATCACCATGTCAAGCCATCAATTCAAGGATGAATGTATTGTAGGTTGCATCATTCGTTCAAACATAAATTTGAGGATTGCAATATGTTTCGTCAAATAGTTAAATTGGCCATTGATAAAGGACGATTGAAATTTGTTGAGACATCAAGAGATGACCAGTCTATTCCGATTGGTCTCAATGGCAGAAAGTTTTTGCATCGGCTGCTTCAAGTCGATCCATTAAAAGAGAAGGTAAAAACTGCAGGTGATGGGATTAAGCTTTCAAATAAAGAAGATGTTGAAGAGCATAATGAACATAATCTTGAGGGCGAGAATTCCATCGAAGCTACAATGGAGATGCCAAGGACTGGGGGGCAGCAAGCAAATCCAATGATCAATGAAAGCAAACCGAAAGAAAACAAAGGCCGAAATAAGCCTAAGTGTAAGAAATCAAAAATCACCTTCACTGAACTATTGGATAAATATCGAAAGAAGAGTGAAGAGAAGAATGCTTATCGGCCAAATCATGCAAAGAAACCAAGATCACCCCTAAGGCGCAAATATGAGGATTGGTATTGGCAAAGTGAGAATTTTAATGCAACATATTCATATCCTTATTTTGGACCGTCAATGCCAATGCCGTGGATACCTCCCTATGCTCATATAGATACATATTCATCATGGGACAGGCATGATACAAGGGCACATTCTTCATATTATTCTCACCAATACTATGCAGCTCCAAGGAGATCAACATTTGAACAATCACGCGACAAAGACCGTTTCAATCATAAGGAATCGGTCCAGAGCTCAAGAAAGAAGAAAGAGGTGGTAAAGCAAGTTTACCGCGTGAAAAGAGATGGTCGTAAGTGTGCTGCTTCAGATTTGATCTCAAATAACAAAGAGCCAATTAAAGTGTTGACATTGGCTACAACAGGCAATGAGATGAAGCAATCAATTGTTAAGAGTCAAAGTGCCAAATCTGAAGAAAATTAGTTGAGAGTGCACAAGGTCAAAAAAGAATTGCCATTGGTCAAAACAGAATCACAATGAGATGCCCACTCGGCTTATCGATTGGCAAAAGAAGGAATTACAAAATCTTAGTGCACAAGAGCCGAGAAAGAGGAACATGGCTTGGGTTCCCAAGAGGATTAATCAAAACAAAAACGATGTGCATGCTTCAATTGCAACAAGTACAATAAAAGTGAAGAAAGAAAAGGATGGAAGCAACAAACAATTAAGCCGAAGGTGTGTGCATCACAACATCAAAATCTTCGGTTAGCACATCATCCATTTTCTTCACCAATGCCATTGATGCCTTCGCCATGGAATTCATCCACAGGTATGATCAATTACCCTCCATGGACTTATTTTGATCCATGGATGAAACATAATTTTCTATATGAGATGACATAGTATTACCAAATCACTATACATTTGGTTAGTTACATTTTTGTTGCTAAGACAAAGGAGCCGAAATATTTTATTGCTATTTTATTTGTTTATTTCGGCTATACATGTTTTAATGGATGAATTCTACATGAACCTCATGGTAATGGCCGATACTTAACTATCGTCCTAAGAAACTATCTGATCATGTCCGGTGTGGAACTCTAACATCGTCCTTAGTTCAATTGGAACTGAGACAAGGTACATGTTAAGTGATATTAGCCTTGTCTCTCTAGTACTATGGAGATTATATTTTGATGGTTCAATTTGTAGCAATGGCCAAAGTGTTGGTGTTGTTCATTTATCTCCATATGGAGCTAGTTTGTGAAGCCTCGTGCCGCTTAAGATATTTTTGCACAATGATCAAAGCCGAATATGCATTCTTATTCGGATTGGAGCTTTGCCTTGCTATAGGTGCTATACATATTGAGGCTTCCGGTGATTCGTTATTAGTAGTGCAACAAATATCCAAGGGTTATCAATGTTTTGACGAATCACTTATAGTTTATCTTTTGGTATGACTAGATGCAAGATTTACCTTGGGTTGCTTTAAAATTGTTCATATATCTAGACATGACAATTCGAAAGAGTTGGCACAGCAAGCATCCGGCTACTATGTTAACCATGGTGTATTGCATTTCTATCAATAGCCGATGCTAGGTCTTGTCAGCATAAGTAAGGCCGAATCGAAGCCCACCGCTTCGGCCACTAATGAAATATTCAATGCAGGAGAAAATCAAGACTGGAGGAAGCCCATTGTTGATTACCTGCGCAATCCGAGTGAAAGGGTGGATAGGTCTGTTCGGCGTATGGCTTTCAAGTATACAATGAGAGATGATGGTCTTTATCACTGAATGGTCGATGATGTTCCTCTAAAGTGCTTGGATGAGGACCAGGCAAGGGTTGCTATGGAAGAGGTACATGAAGATATTATAAGGGGTGTGAAGGTTGTCAAAAGTTTGGTGATATTCAATTGGCTCCTGCTGCTATGTTACATCCTATTATCAAGCCGTGGCCTTTCAGAGGATGGGGTTTAGACTTTATTGGGCAAATTCATCCATCTTCCTCGAAAGGGCATCGGTTCGTATTGGTGGCAACTGATTATTTTATTAAATTGTCTGAAGTAGTACCTCTCAAGAACATGACACATACGGAGGTAATTCAATTCATAACCGAGCACATTATTCATAGATTCGGTATTCCTCAAACATTAACTACAGATCAAGGTTCATCTTTCATGTCACACCAAGTCAGAGAGTTTGCCGAATCTTATAACATAAAGTTGCTCAATTCCTCTCCATATTATGCCCAAGCTAATGGACAAGCTGAGTCTAGCAATAAAATTTTAATCAAACTCATCAAGAAGAAGATTGAGAATAATCCGAGAAGATGGCGTGAGTTATTGTCTGAAGCTTTGTGGGCTCATAGAATCTCAAGGCATGGTGCCACAAAAGTGACTCCATATGAGCTAGTATGTGGTCAAGAGGCTGTTTTACTAGTGGAAGTAAATTTGAATGCCTTGAGAATAGCTAAACAAAATGATTTATCGGCAAAAGACTTTTATAACTTGATGATGGACAATGTTGATGAGGTTGCCGATAAGCGTTTGGCTGCTTTGAATGCCATAGAGAGAGACAAGTTGAGGGTGGCAAGAGCTTACAATAAGAAAGTCAAATTGAAGAATTTTCAAGTTGGCGATCTCGTCTGGAAAGTGATTCTACCGATTGGTTCAAGGGATAGAAGATTCGGGAAGTGGTCTCCAAGTTGGGAAGCTCCTTTTAGGATTACAAGAATAATTCCTGGAAACTCATATTTGGTGGAATCCGTAGAAGGAACGGTGTTACCTAGAGCTCTCAATGGCAAATACTTAAAGAAATACCACCCGAGTGTGTGGCAAGAAGCCTAGGTGGGCAATGGCCGATATATGATTATCGCCCTTAGAACAAACATGGCCGATACATAATTATCGCCCTAAGAAAAATAAATGGCCGATGGAGTGTTGACATCGCCCTTAGAACAAACACTGCAGATATTATTTTTCGCACGCAAGCTTTGCCGAAAAACAGGGGGCATGTGTTGACACCAGATTTTGGCATGGTCAAAACATAATTGAGAAGGCCTCAAATGGAGAAGTGCTCAAAATGATAAAGTTCCGTGATCGTCAAAAGGAGAAACTTTGATATTTGGGCGAGCCATCCAATCTCATCTTTAAGGCCGGTTGTATTTTGAGTATTCAGATTTTGTATTCAGAATACTATTCGCTGATTACGCCCCAAGATGGCCTCATATGAGAAAAGTTCCTACACAGATTGTCTTCGTCTCGCCGAGACGATCGATTTTGATATAAGAAACGCCTAAATCGGAGTTCGTATGCAAAAGTTAGAGCCGAAAATGCGCAGCTGCATCAGATGGCGGACACTCCGGAATGATCATCCGGTTTTGGATTTCTCCGAGGACGGCCGGACACTCGGGGTTGTTTGTCCGGTTTTGATTTTCTGCCGCAGACTTCGGAAAACAGCCTAAAACCCCCTCAAGATGGCCTCTGATTAAAAAACGTTCAACATGAAAGTTGTTCGTCTCGTCGAAGCGGTCAAGATTGCTTTTGGGCTCGTTTTCATGCGAGGTTGTTTACCACCACAAAAAAGACCCGCAAAGTGCAGCCAGTTTAAACCGAACAGTTTTGGAAAGTTCGGACAAAACCAATCCGAATTTGACTAGGGTTTTGGACGTGAATCCAAGCCTTTTCCTTGCACGGGAAGTCCAGCCGCCTCTTATATATCTAAGGGGTGACGGCCGATTGAACAACACACAATCGATCAATTCATCTACCACTTTTTATCTTTTATCTTTTCTCCTTAATCCTAGTTCTTCTTCTTCCTCGTTCTTCGTCTGTTCTTCTTGTTGCAGGGCGGCGAACCTCGAGGCCCTAGGGGCGATCAGGTCGACCTAGGGCAGCCCATAGCCGCCGCTGGCTCTCGACGGGTCCTCCCGGGCGTGTGGGGTTTCGGGTTCTCAAAAGCACCCGCCGGATTGCCTGCGTATCGCGCTTCCGGCCGGGTCTCCTTCGACGTGAGCTGCGGTGCATCACCCCCGGCGTCGAGGGTACACGGCGACGTGTTCGTGTGCGAACACCTATATACCTAAGAGATTCATCCCGACTATCCTATTTATCTCGACATGCAGTCTATCCACATTAGTAATCCGCCACGTCAGCATATCTTAATGTGCAACGTTCCATTTGTAGAAAGTAAAAGTGATTGCAAAAACTAATTGATTCTTATTGATTCCAAACTATTTATACAAGAGCCAGTTACAATATTGTGAGAGGAAATCTAACCGCAAGAAACGGTTGCTATACTGTGAGATAAAATGGCAACTGCAATTAGCAGTTGCTAATATGTGAGAAAATTAGAATTGCTAATGGCAGTTAAGGATTAATATGTCGGTTAATACGTGTAAAACCGCATGTGCCCAACAAGATGTTTGTAAATTACAACTCTGTAATAGTGGTCGAGCAATTAATTTTACTCGTTTGATGAGAGATTCAGCCAATCCATTTTGAGTATGAACATTGTTAAGCTTCTTGCACTAGCTAACACAACCAAAAGTCCGAACCGGTGGAAAGGGCTAGGCAATCGACATACACACTTCAACACCCCCTCTCACGTGTGACGCGGAAAGCCAACACGTGAATAGACTCAGAGGTACGGCTCAAGAGGCCTATATGTGGACAAAGGGGGGCATCCGCAATTTTTGGATAAACTGCAAAAGCCAGGACTTGAACTCTAGACCTTGGGCTCTGATACCATGTTAAGCTTCATGCACTAGCCAACGCAACCAAAAGTCCGAACTTACCATGTTAAGCTTCACGCACTAGCCAACACAACCAAAAGCCCGGACTGATGGAAAAGGCTAGGCAATGCACATATACATTTCAACACCCCATCTCACGTGTGACGCGGGAAGTCAACACGTGAATAGACTCAGAGGTATGGCTTATACGTGGACATAGAGGGGGCAAGAACAATTTTTTTAATAAATTGAGAAAGCCAGGACTTGAACTCAAGACCTTAGGCCCTGATACCATGTTAAGCTTCATGCACTAACCAACGCAACCAAAAGTCCGAACTTACGGAAAAGGCTAGGCAATCCACTTATACACTTTTGCCGTTACAGTGTACATCTCACAACAATAGAGAACATAATTTGCCTTTTACCAGTAGATGTTCATATTTCTATTACCTTGTGTCACTATATTTTAAAAAATCACTTTGAAGATAATCATTTGTCAAATGACTAGATGTAGACCTCACAGCAATAGTGCAGACACTGCAATTTGATGCAGTAGATCACACTGTTAGTAAAATATTTGAGGTTGTCACATCAATTCGCAAGTTAGGAAGAGCACTTGAAGATAGTCATTTTGCCAAAACAAAAAAAAAGGCAAAATATAGATCTTTGAGCAATGAGAATAATCTGCACAGTGCAGTAGATACCTCATTTACCTTGTGATACCACACTTTGAATTGTAAATAAAAATTGTTGTTCTTAAGAATTACATATTCTAAAAAGATGCTGAAGCAATCATATAGAATATGTTATACATAGTCTGAAACTTTATTCTAGACAATACATGGTCTAAAATACGAACTTACAATATTGGTCATGATTGAATATAATTTACAGATAAGTAGCGGTTCTAAATACAATAAAATATCACTCTGAAATAAATATACCGGGTTGCTCTGCAATGTACGGATACTATGGCCTCTTTTTGATGAAAAGCCACAACACCAACAACCTACTTTTTTCAGTTATTTGCCTGTAAGCCAGTTTGGGTGAGAGGAGGGGGACGAGTTGGGTTGGCCCAACATCGACAAAAGGAGGGATAGCGAGGGCACGAGCGAGGCTTTCTCTTGTTGCTGCCACTCTCGGTCCCCTCTCTGTTCGGCTGGGTGCAAAACACTGCCGCTCGTCTGCCCTCCCTGCCCATGTCGCGCCATCTTCAAGGGAGGCAGGGTGGGCCCCGCGTTGCACCATGGCCTCCTCCGCTGCTGCTTGCCCTCGGGGCGCCGGTGAGGTTGAGGGCGTCCGACGACCACGCGCCTCGGAGGGCTGCGCGGAGTTGTTCCATGGCCTCGACGAAGTGGTGCAAGATCCAGCAGGCTTCCGGCGGTGGTGTAGGAGGTAGAGGCGGCGCCGGAGGAGGAGGTGGGCTCGCCGGTGATGGAGGAGGTGGTGGCGTCGTTGATGAGCCCTCGTTTCTACCTCGACGTCTTCAACCTTGATGTCCATGTTTAGTTTTGTTGTCGGTGTCGGGGACGAAAGATCCAGGACGGGGCCGTATCCATGAGGGAGGAACTGTCCCGACAGTTCGTCTGTTGGTGTCAGCAACGACAGCCATGGAGGCGCGGTTGAGCGCCCGCACACTTTGGGCATGGTCCAAAACCGTGCTCCAGGCAGTATGAGGGCAGAGGCGGCGGTGCGAGGTCACAATTGAAGTTCTCCTCTTCTCCCAGAAACGGTGTTGACGGGCCAACAAGCATCCAATCCATCGGATGGATGGCAAAAGCAGATGATGGAGTTGCCGATACGACGTGGTCGACGGCGAAGACCGAGCGAAGGCGGCATGGTCTGCGATCTTGATGCGTCGTGGTTGACGGCCATAGCCGGGCGAAGGACCAGCCTGGTGCACCGCTGGTTCATGCCCGCGAAGTCGGTGGGTTTTCGTGGCGTGCATACCCATGCACGACGACGGTTCTGGCAAAGAAGCGGCGATGAGGGCCACTACTTGGACCAGGACCATGACGGCGACGTGCAGCATTGCTGTGGAGCTGGGTGCGAGGAAAGTGATGACTTTCTTTCTGGATGAAGCTGGCAAAAGCAAAAGCCAGTGACGGCCGATCCTTTCCTGCCATTGTTCTCACCTTTTTCCTCTCTTTCCCGTGATGGCTCTTTGGCTCTCTCGGCAGAGCATTTATTGATAATGTGTAGAAAGTAAAAGTGATTGCTAGAAGTAATTAATTCTCATTGATTCCAAACTATTTATACACGAGGCAATTACAATATTGTGAGAGAAAATCTAACCGCAAGAAGCGGTTGCTAGAGTGTGAGGCAAAATGGCTTAGCAGTTGCCAATATGTGAGAGAGATTTCAACTGCTAATGATAGTTAGGGATTACAATGTCGATTCCTAATTAAATTACCATGTACTCCCTCCGTCCGGAAATACTTGTCATTGAAGTGGATGTATCTAGATGTATTTTAGTTCTAGATACATCCATTTTCATCCATTTTGATGACAAGTAATTCCGGACGGAGGGAGTACTAATTAGGAACCAACATTGTAATCCCCAACTGTCATTAGCATTTGAAACCTCTCTCACATATTAGCAACTGCTAATTGCAGTTGCCATTTTGTCTCAACTTCAACAACCACTACTTGCGGTTAGAATTACTCTGACAAACTTGTAACCGCCTCTTGTATAAATAGTCTGAGATCAATAAGAATCACAAGAGTTCAATCATTCACTTTACTTTTCACACGTTACCACACTGTCTCTGCCGAGAGTGACATCATGGGGAAGAAAGGAGAAAGGTAAGAACCATGGCAGGAAACGACCTATCGACTATCGTCATCGTCACTGGCTTTTGCTTTTGCCCGCTTTATCCAGAAAGAAAGTCGTCACTTTCCTTGCACCCAGCGCCACCGCAATGCTGCAAGTCGCCATCATGGTCCTAGTCCAAGCAGTGGCCCTTGTCGCCGCTTCTTCGTTAGAACCGTCGTCGTGTGTGGGTATGCACGCCACGACAACCCACCCACTTCGTGGGCATGAACCAACGGTGTACCAGGCTGGTCCTTCCTCTCTGGCCGCGGCTGTCAATCACGACGTACCTGCATTGCTCCATGTCGGGCCTTCAGCTCCGGCCGGCGCCGTCGACCACGTCGTACCGGCAACTCCATCATCTGCTTTTGCCATCCATTCGATGGATTGAGCTTGCAGGTCCGTTAGCACCGTTTCTGGGAGAAGAGGAGAACTTCAACCGCGACCTCGTGTCGCTGCCTTTGCCCCGTCAGCACGGTTTTAGACCATGCCCAAAGCATGCGGGCGCTTCACCGCCACCTCCGCGGCTGCCGTCGTTGACGCCGATGGACAAACTGCCGGAGCACTTCCTCTTGGATACGGCCCCGTCCAGGATCCTCCGTCCCTGACGCTGGCAGCAGCGGAAACCGGCGGCTACGCCATCATCCCCGACCTGAACATGGCCATCAAGGTTGAAGACGTCGAGGTGGAAGGTGAGGGCTCATCGACGACGGCACCACCTCCTCCATCACCGGCTACACCACCTCCTCCGGCGCCGCCTCTACCTCCCATGCCACTGCCGGAAGCCATAGCCATGGAGCAGCACCGTGCAACCCTCCGGGGCGTGTGGTCGCTGGACGCCCTCGGCCTCACCAGCGCCCCCGGGGCGAGCAGCAGTGGAGGAGGCCATGGTGCAGCGCGGGCCCACCCCGCCTCCTTTGAAGACGCCACGACACGGGCAGGGGAGGGCTGACGAGCGGCAGTGCATAGCACCCGGTTGAACAGAGAGGGGATCGGGAGTGGCGGCAAGAAGGGGAAACCCTCGCTTCGTGCCCTCCTTCTGTCGGTGCTGGGCCAGCCCAACTCGCCCCCTCCTCTCACCCGAACAGACATGTGGGCGGAATGGCCTAAAGGGCCTCAGCCCAGGTTACATCAGCCTGCAGGCCAATAACCGGAAAAAGGTGGCTGCTGGTGCTGTGGCGTTTCATCAGAAAAGAGCCCCTAGTATCCGTATATTGCAGAGTGGCTCGATCTATTTGTTTGGTACTGTTATTTTATTGTGTTTAGAACCTCTGGTTTGTCTCTAAATTATGTTCAGTCGTGTACTCTATTGTAAGTTCATATTTTGGACCATGTATTGTCTAGAATAAAGTTTCAGACTATGTATAACATATTCTATATGATTGCTTTAGCATCTTTTTAGAATATGTAATTCTTAAGTACAACAATATGTTTATTTTACAATTCAAAGTTTGGGGTCACAAGGTAACTGAGGCATCTACTGCACTTTGCAGATTATCCTCATTGCTGGAAGATCTACATTTTGCCTTTTTCTTTTGTTTTGGCAAAATGACTTATCTTCGAGTGCTCTCCCAAACTTGCGAATTGATGTGACCACCTCAAATATTTTATTAACAATTAAAAGGTAACAGTATGATCTACTGCATCAAATTGCAGACTATCCACTATGCTGTGAGGTATACATCTAGTCATTTGACAGATGATTACCTTCAAAGTGATTTTCTAAAATGTAGTGTGACACAAGGTAATAGAAATATGAACATCTACTGGTATAAGCCAGATTATGTTCTCTATTGCTGTGAGATGTACACCATAACAGTGATTATCTTCAAAGTTTCATCTAGATAAAATGAGATCTACATATGTAAGTATAAAGCATCAGCTATACTTCAAAAAACTTTGCTCCTCTGAAACATTTGTTGTTACTTACATTTTACTCTCATAGTAAAACTAATTCATGCATGGTCACAACATGCAGGAAATGGCTGGCGTTATGAATAGAGAATTTCATGAACTTGAGCTAGATGGTAGTAATTATTTATCATGGGCTATGGATACCAAGATAGCATTAGAATGTCGTAACTTTGGTTCACAATTATCACACCTCCTGAAGGTGCCGAGGAAATACTGCAAGCAGCCAATACTTAGTTTTGTTTTGTGCACAGTTAGACATTTCCACTTTACTGCCTTTGTTGCCAGTTATTTTGCGTTATATTGACTGATGTGTCGTTCCCTTCCTCTGACTTTAGAACTACGATGTTTCTAATAGTAACAAGTTTGCAAATTGCTCCATTGAACAAGCTTAGGACACAAGTGCTCTTCCCAACAGGTTATTATGTAAGTGCCGCAACTTCAATCCATCGATTGGTAGCCTTCGCAAAGTTTATGATAATTGAACATCTGCATATCAGATATAGAAGCATCATAATTGAACATCTGCATATCTTAAATATTTTAGAATTTACCTGCTATTTCATGAATACGTTATTTCATGCAGTACATATATGTGCTTCTTTTTCTCTATTAATAGTTTGACATATTGTTGTTAATTGCCCTAAGAGATCTTGATTTTGCCTTTGTATACATTTCTTCTTGTATCTTGCATCTTGCCCATTTGGAGAAGGTATAATAAATTATTATTGCACCCGTCTATTTTGTGACCATTCATGTATGAGATATTGTTTTTCTTCGTTCCCTTCATCTATTAGCAAAATGCACGCTATTCTCCATTAGGCGACTTTTCTTACACTTATTTATCCCTTGCAGAATGTGGCAATAGAGATCAATATATACACTCAGTTGTTTGCTTATCCAAGAAGAACCAGTTAATAAGCCAAGGTTAGCTTTGAATTTTAGTGATTTTGTTTGTTGTCGGTACCATGTTCACATCTTATAATTTCTTGATCTACTATTTGTTTCACAACTAAATTTATGATTAGTTTGTATCCATGCAGAGGGAACACTTCCCAAGCACTTCAGATGCAATTAACACTGATGGTCAAGGATTAGTATCTTGTCTGATGTGACAAAGGTAACTCATCCATCATTTGTTAGTGAGACGCCATAACTAAATTGATGATTTTTTTCCTCTAATTTGTTGGAGATGCTCTATGAAAATTTAGTGTTCAGCGTTGTTGCTCCCATGCTTTAGGATACATCATGTTTCACAGCCGAAACAAGATTCAGCTGGTTTGACTACAAAAAAAAAACGTTTCACTTAGTTTTGTTATAATATTTCCATCAGATACATATGATTGCAGTTATTAAGTCCATTCCACATTTTTTGTCATACATAGTTGCAATTTAAAAGATGGCCATTTTGTCGTTAATGCAGGTTCAAATTAATCATGGAGGTTATTTGTATCGATTCCAAGTTCCTAAAGGAACATAGCTCCCTTTTATAGACAACTTCTATAGATAATGTGTAACTTCAACATTGGTGAGGATGATTCTTCATATATGCAGTGCTAAGGATCAAGACAACTGAATATCATTGAAACATATTGCAACCCTTTCCCGTAGCAGTGCACAGGGTATCATCTAGTAGTAGATATCAGGCGCTGCATACGTATGCCAGGGATAGAGATTCCAGTGATTGAAATTTAGTTGCATGCCTGCATTCAGTGTGTCAAACATCACTCTAGATGGCTAGTCTGCTATAATTAGTACTCCCTCTGTTCACTTTTATAAGACGTTGTAGACATTTCAGATAGCGTGCAAAACAGCTCAATTTCAGTTGTTTGGAACGACTTATAAATGCGAAGGGAGGGAGTACTAATCCTGATGTTTGACAAACAATCATGCACTTTGCCTTCCGAATGACTTGGCCTTCACTTGCCCTTCTCGCTTGTGTAGCTTACATGGCCCAGGGCCACATGTTTTCTATCTTTCTTTCTGTTTCCCCCTTACAGAAGTTAAAAATGGAGGTAAAGTGGAGGAAAATCTTTATGCGTATTGTGAAGTATCGAAATGCACCCGCCGAGCAATGATCAGTCAGACGGTTACAAGTAACAAGAAACGAGCAGGAAAGCTACAAACACGTTCACTGACAGTGGCACATAAGCTCTGGCAAGGTCTACCAAGCTGAATGTTGATTCTGCTTTCCATTTGTGATCAGCTGGGAGAGGTTGGGGGTAAACAGTAGCAGTTCCACGACACGCGCTTCATGGTTCCTGGCTGGAGGATCCGCCAGATTTTCTTGTAGTGCCGGTCTTGGTACATGACGCAATCCTGCTTGCTAGTTGATGAAGTCCACTTGCTGCACAGAAAGCTCGCTAGATTCATTACTGAATCAACTGGAGAACGACCGTAATGCATACTACTCCATCCGTCACATTTATTATGGGACCGAGGGAGTACCAATTACGTACATGGTTTATGTTTTATATAGTTGAGAGCTCCCAGTAAAGCTTTGCTTGATTTGTCTCTGAAAAGAGTTGATGCTTCACACAGACACAGGGGTACCGCTTCGGAGAGCAGAATACGTTAGGGCGGGTTTGGCATGCAGCCCAACCAGGCCCGTGCGGGATGTGCGTGACCTGTTTGGTTGCCTGGGCTGCATGCGTTTTGTGGCCCGCACGGACCTTAAAGCAGGCCTGAGCCTGGCCCGGCGGAAACTGCCGAATTGGCAGTTTCTCGCGAGCCTGGCTCGGCGCGGCCACGCATGCGGGAGGGTTGCACACCTCGAGCAGCGAGGGAGATGGAGGGGACGTCTCATAATTCCCCCCCAACCTCACTCTCCGCCACCGCCTCGCCTGCGACTGTTACCATCGCTTCTCTCGCCACCGCCTCCCTCTCCTCTCCTCCGATGGCTCCGCCTCGCCCATCGCCGCGCCATCCTCGACCCCATCGACCAACAGACGCCAACATCCAGTCTGCTGGTAGCCGCTCGAAACTCGCAGGACCTAGCATCGGCGCTGCGAGCGCCGTCCCCCATCTGCTGTCGGCCACCACGAGCGCTGACCAATGCGGTGTCGGCCGTTCCTGCTCCGCCGCTGATTCTGGACCTTGTGGTCCCAGGCTCGGCGCCGGCGCCGTCCACGGAGCCGCCGCTTTTGGGACTCCATTGGGTAGGGGGTTTTCTTGACCCTTGTCCAAGGGTTTTCTCCTGTCGGTGCGCCATCCTCCTCGACCTCCGGCGTGGCCATGAGCACGGGGCCAATGCCGCAGGTCGTCGCCAGGGCCGGCTCCTCCTCTGCTCCGCCACCTCTCTCCTTCCTGCCGGGGTTTTCACCCCGGCCTCGGTTCGCTGCGACTGCGCAAGCTCCGATGAGTCAAACCCCCCAATGCTTGCTCGTAGATGTAGATTAGGGGCTTATTTCTTAGGCATGTGCTAGTACTTAGTGGATTCGATAGGATTAGAGTAGATCTGATTGGATGCGATCCCAATTGAATTCAATCCGACCGATCTGTTCTTGTTTGCTACAGTGTGTGTCCTAGGATAATGTTCTTCTGCTAGTGCTTTCCTAGGATCTGTGTTCATGCTAGGAGCTGTGTTCATGCTAGAATCCCCAATGCTAGTGTGCTTTGCTAGGACTGTGTTCATGATATGGTCTTGCTAGGATGTGTGTTCATGCAAATGGCATGTTCATGTTCAAGCTAGGATCATGTTCATGTTGCTGTTCATGTTGCATGCTCTAGATTGTTATACATGTTCAAGTTAGGGTTTGTGTTGCATGCTCTAGATTGTCATACGTATATGTAGTAGGACCATTTTAGGATGCTGCCAAATGTGCATGGGTGCACATGGGCGCTATTGATGAGTGGCACTTGTTGTTGCTCTTTCTAGACGTTTCCATGCTTAGGTTAGTGCACTGATGAGTGGCAGTTGCAGAAAACCAGATGCCACTGTCAGTGGCATTTGCTCATGGGTTGGTCAAGTCCCCTGATCAGTGGCATTTGCCCAAGAGTAAGTGCCATTGATAAGTGGCATTTGGCAAAGAGTTTGTGCACTGATCAGTGGCATTTGCTCTTGGGCAAATGTCTCTGATCAGTGCCATTTGTTGTAGTGCTAGTGCAACTGATCGATGGCATTTGATAAATGGCATTTGGCAAAGAGTTTGTGCACTAATACTTGTCATCTTACCTGACAAGATATTGAAGAGTGACTAGGATGTGGCGGGTGGATGAGCTCAGGTGGTGGCCGGAGTTGAGGGCACCGAGGATTTCATCCCCACGAACAGGTGGCTCAGGACGGTGGACCTGCCTGGCAGGATCGCCTTCATGAGCCTGCCTTGTTCAAGGGGACAATCTCCGAGGCAGGGCCACGAGGAGGGGGCCCGGGAGCCGTTGCGCTTCTACCAACAGATCAAGGACAACGAGGACCTCGCCATGCTCGTCATCCCTCGCAAGTTCGTGGAGGTGATGAACGCCTGGCTGGTCATCAAGCGGCTCCCGCGCGTGGTCAGGTTGTCGGCGAACAAGCAATGTGTGTTCTGGGTGCAGGTCCAGAACTTCGAGGGACACATGGTGCTTGGCCGGGGCTGGAACTACTTCTGCCGCCGCCACCGGATCATCCCCGGCGACCTTGTCGTTGTGCGCATCTCAGGACTCGGCCTCAAGGTCCAAATCTACAACCACGACTCCTCGGTCATGTGCAGGTTTTGTTGCAGCAGGCGCAACTGCGTTGGTGACATTGAGCATGCAATGTAGTTAACTTTTATGGTGTTAGTGTTGAACTTTTATGGTGTGTGGCTAGACTTATGGTACTTGTGCTAAGAACTTGGTAATATTTTGGCCAGGAGCAGCACCTTGGCGTGGAGCATGGAAGGAGGATGCCCCTCCTGTTAATCTAAGTAGTTTGCTGTCATTTTTTTGTTTGCTTTGTTTGATCTCATTTGGTTGCTTGCTTTGTTTGATCTCATATGTGCTTGCTGTTGTGCTGATCATGTGGTGATAAGGCCACCACATTTGAATGTGGTGAGCAAAACACAAATGCTATTTACAACCAAACAGCTGAAGTTTGCATCTGCTCACACCCTAAGCACAAAAACGGCAACCAAACAGCAGGGGGATAAGTGTCCCTTCATGCGGTGTAGGCAACCAAACATGTTGCATCTGCTGCATATGAGTAGGGGTGGATTAACGAGCTGCTCGACTCGTTAAGCTCGTGCTCTTTAAGGCTCAGCTCGGCTCGTTTGAAGCTCGTTAAGCTCGTGAGCGCTCATTAACAGGTTCTAATGTGTTATGGTCTATAGAATGAGTGTGTAGATGTGGTTTTTAAGGATGATGGTGACTACAAAAAGAAATGCACTAGTTTGTTGCCTTCTATGTCGATTAGATTAAATAGATGAGTTGAGATGCTTCAAAAATGTTGTCATGTAAGATGAAAATATGTGTTGTGCTCTTACTAACGAGCTTAACGAGCTACGCATGAAACTCGTTAGGTTGTTTGTTAAGCTCATTAAGCTCAACAAGCTAAAATCGATGTGCCGAGCTATTGAGCGCTTATTAAGCTTATGAGCAACGAGCTTTTGGTCCAGCCCTACATATAACGCTGCATATGAAGAATCAGGCTGGCTGGAGATGTATATGCAATGCGGCTACTGTAACAAACTGCAACCGAACACGCCCTTAGCACATTTGTAATCTGCGCTACGTGTCTCCGCACCTGTGTGGCTGTGTCGATGTCATCGGTGGTAGGGAGGGCAGGCTGCCTCCCTTGCAGACGGATGCAAGCAAGCGACCCACGGCCACGAAGTGGACATGCCAACCGCGGCGTCAACTGACCCGCCGCAGTCCACAGTGCCGCCAGCACAGGACGCCCCGCTGCACCGCATGCAGCAGGCCGACATGGGAGCCGAGGGAAAACGTGTCCTCCGCCGCCGTGCAAAGCTTGGAGCCCAAGGGAGAAGAAGAGAAACCTACTGTGTCCAGAGAAAAGAAAAGAATGGGAAATGGAAAACGGGTGCCGATGCCGGTGCCCGGTGGGCAGTGGCACCAAGTAATCAAGTTCGAGGGTAATCAACCTCCGCCAGGAAACGGCAGGCCTCCACCCATGCATCCTCATTTGCAAAGTCAGAGCATGTTGAATGCACGGAAGATTCAGGATTCAGGTAGTGGCTTGGGCCTTCACTGCGCGTCGTGTCAACGGGCTTGTTTAAGGTTCGGTCGATCGGCTGACCAGGTCAGAGCACACAGCCGGGGCTCGTGGTACTGTCTCAAGTGCAAGTGCAACCACTGCCAGTCCAGAACCGGGCGCCGGTGTTGCCGCTGTGGTTGGGGGGAAGGCCATTGGGATGCAGTGGTTGACGCGGGATTCCGCTGCCGTGTGCGCGATGTCGAGTCAGAACCGGAGGGACAAGTGCTAGCGCCGACCAAGTCAAGGTCAAATACTATTGTTATGTAGTGCTGCCAGGATATTCTGACGACGACAACCCACAGTGCTACTGCTACACCACGTACTGATGTCGAGGATTGAAGTCTGAAGAGGCTGCTAGTAAATCAGTTCTCACCGGGTCGGTTGTCCTGAGTCAACTTACGCGCAGCGGCATCTTCTGTGCGCACAGGAACCAGTGAAACACAAGACGCTACAAACTGCTTAAGCCGGTGACGTCTCAACGGAGAGACGAAACCAATTTAGCATTCGGGCGGGATATCAGGACTGTTAGAGTCGGGTCACTTTCGCGCCAATTTGTATATTCTTGTTGAATCGGGGGGCCGACGTTCGGAATCATGATAAGACATAAACCCATGGACCACCGCAATCATGATGGGATTAGCATGATTGGCTGGCATTAATGTGTCATCCATTTGACAAGGCCGTAGGGCATTGCAGCTGTAGGAGGGATGCACGAAACCGCGAGCACCCATGCGAGTGCAAATCACGAGCGGTTTTGCACCAGACAAAGAAAGTCGAGAGAATTTGTTCTCTCTCTCCGAGCCAAAACCAGGCGTGTGAGCCGACCCTTGTTTGGTAAGCACATGCCTTTCGCTACGTGGCCCTACCAGGAACTATTATTGGTTGAGCTGAGCCCATATCCGTTCATTGCGTACGTGCAAGGCACTGGTGGTTATCCTGAATGGCGATGGACGCGAGGCGCTTGACGTGTCCGGATCAGGACCGATGCGGACTAAATCAGTAAACAATCGGAGCACAATGGACCTGCCACGTAGGACGAATTGTGAAGGCAGCGTCCACACAAACGGGCACCCGATGAGATGAGATGAGATGAGAGCAGAAGCAACAATCGAAAACGCATCTGCGCGGGGCGCCGCGGCAGCAGTGGGCGGTGGCGCCGTCGACGGCCGTGGTTCGCGATAAGCCCCAAGGAAACGCTTTAAATCGGTCGTGATCTCGTCCCCTATTCAAACCGTGCAAGTGCAAGCCTAGCCGCCACTTCTATCCTTATCCCCTTGAACCCAAATCCCATCCCCGTCAGCTCTGTCAAACTCAAACGCCTCCTCCTTGATCGGCAAAGGAGTTAATTCTTTCCTCAGGAATTACCACCTTCCCTTTCGAGGTAGTAAGCAAGTGGAAACCCTCTTGAGGCAGTGTATATAAAAGTAAAGAAACACACGCGTGTTCACAAAACGGCACTCACACGTGCCATTACCTCGCCACGCGGCAGGCCGCCCCCCTATGGGACGTGGTTACCGGAGTTTATCCTAGTACAACTTCGAACAGTTCAAGTACTCCTTCGTTTCTTTTTATTCTGTGTATAACTTTTGTCTAAAGTCAAATTATCTTTACTTTGATCAATATTACAGAAAAATATCAACATTTACAAGCCCAAAGGATATCTTTAGTTTTATTATGAAATGTAGTTTCATATTATGTATATTTGATATTGTAGATGTTGATATTTTTTATACAAATTTGGTCAAAGTTGGTGAAGTTTGACTTGACACAAATCTTATATGCGGAGTAAAAAGAAAACGGAGGGAATACCCCCTCGTTACCTCGCCAGGCGGCAGGCTGCCCGCCAATGGGACGTGGTTACCGGAGTTGATCCTAGTACAACTTCGAGCAGTTCAAGCACCACTCGCTGGCGCGCCAGGGTTGCGGCACGCGTCTCCTGGGTCGGTGGCCACCCCAAACTTTTTGCCGCAGCACTTCACCCCCATCCCTGGATCCACCTCACGGCCACGTGGCCAGCGCGCTTTCCTTCCTCCCTACTCCCAACCGCGTCGGCATTCTGCTGTGTCCCAGGTACGAGACCGCGGCCGTCCGGTTTCGAGGCTGGCCGCACCTAGGGCCAGCGCAGTTAACTCGTAAACCGTAACCGGCCAACCAGCGTGCGCGCCGCGTCGGGTATAAAGCTCATAGCTCCAGCCCAGCTGCTTGCAAGAATCCATCCTACTATACTCTGTTCTGCCCTGTCCTGTCCTGTCCTGTCCTGTCCTGTTCGATCTTCTAAGAAGTACTTAGACCACTCCGAGTAACGCACCCGTCTTCAAGAATCAAGCCCCACCGATGGCGAGCGCTCGATCGCGTTTGATCCTCCTGCTCGTCTTCCTCGCCGCTGCCTCGTCTCCGGCCTCGGCGTGCGACCGGTGCGTGCGCCGGTCCAGGGCGGCGTACCGCGCCTCCTCGCCCGCCCTCAGCAATGGTGCGTTTCGCTTGCGTTTGTTACGGTTTGTTGTTCGTGGTTTGGTTGACTGATTCGGTTTAGCTCTCCGTGCAGCCGGCTCTTGCGGGTACGGCTCCCTGGCGGCGACCTTCAACGGCGGGCTCCTCGCCGCAGCGGGCCCCGCGCTGTACAGGGGGGGCGTCGGCTGCGGCGCGTGCTACCAGGTCCGGTGCACGGACGCCGAGCTCTGCAGCGCCGCGGGCGCCACGGTGGTCGTCACGGACCAGGCGCGCACGGCCACGAACCGCACCGACCTCGTGCTGAGCGGCGCGGCGTACGCGGCCATGGCCCTGGGCGGCGGCGGCACGGCCGCCGCGCGGCAGCTGAGGGAGCGGCGCGCCGTGGGCGTGGAGTACAAGCGGGTGCCCTGCGAGTACGCGCGCCGCCGCAACCTGTCGGTGCGCGTGGAGGAGCGCGCGCCGCCGGGCGGCCTGACGATCAGGTTCCTGTACCAGGGCGGGCAGACCGACATCGTGGCGGTGGACGTGGCGGCGGCCGGGTCGTCGAGCTGGAGGTCCATGACGCGGGAGCGCGGCGGGCCGGCGTGGAGCACGGTCCAGGCGCCGGCGGGGCCGCTGCAGCTCCGGATGGTGGTCACCGGCGGGTACGACGGGAAGTGGATGTGGGCCGAAGGGGAGGTCCTCCCGCGGCGGTGGACCGCCGGCCGGGTGTACGACACCGGGGTGCAGATCGCCGACGTCGCGCTGGAGGGGTGCTCCCCCTGCGACACCCGGGAGTGGAAGTGACACTGCAGAGACACGGATCCCGCTTGTACAGTAGAGTCTTTTGCTTTTGATCTTGCTACTCGTACTAATCCCCTCCCTCCTTTCTTCTTGGATGACGATTAACGAAGCGAAATGAATCGGGTGGAAGAGTCAGACGTGCGGTTGCAACTGGGTCCGGCCTTGCTGATTGATTGATTTCTCTCCACTTGGCGGTGGTGGCGGGCAGCTAGCTGAGCCTGCGGGAGCAGAGTGGGAGTGTTGTGCACGATGTGCGGCGCGTCTTTGGTCACCGGTGCGTGCCAACTTGTGATAGTGCATGCACTGCACGACGACGGCCCTGGTCGTCAAGGCGGGTGCCGTGCTCCCCCTTTCGCGCGTGCAGGTTGCATTTATGTACTGGGCAATGGTGACGGCCCCAAAGCTAGGCGCGTTTCGTGTGATTCCCGGCGTGATGCCCGGCGTTCCCTTGCCGTCGTAGGTTGGTTGGGCGATCTGCCTGCTGCGCACTACTCCAAATCCAATATGCTCGTCGTTCCGGTAACGGGCATGAGGCAGGGGTAGAGAGATAGGAGCTGTGGTGTCCATTGGTCGGACAAGATGACCCAAGTGATTTATTTTTGAAACCGCCGCAAAAGATTTGGTTCAGCTGTTAATTAAGCAGAAGAGGACTGTCCGGTTAATTAACAGAAAGCATGGTGAACACCATCATAAACAGTTAAACGGCACGTGATGGCTGAGAAAGAAGAACAAAACCAGTAACGAAGATTTCGGTATAATGAGTATAAATGATGACTCGGGAGGATGCCCATGCATCTGAGGTTTTTTGAAGTATCACGAAAGAAAAGGAACATCACATGATTACCGAAGGTTTACTCGAATATCATTTGTGTGTTTATAGGGATTGATATGGACGTCCACAGTCCGCTGTCGGTCATTGGACGAACGGTTTCATTCATATCTGTGAGTTACCGAATCTATGGGGTCATAAGTTTAAGGCAATCCTGATCTGCTGAATTGCTGAATTTTAGTAGAACGGGATTCATGAGAATATGTTTGTGAAATTATTTTATTAATATTTGGAAAACTTTTGAGAGAATCCGGAAGCGTTACCGGGTCACCGGAAAGGTTTCGGTGAATATCGGGTAATACCAGGTATTACCATTATATTATATATAGATGAAAAATGTTTTCGTAGATATTAAAAAATATATAAAATGATCTACAAGTATTTAGAATATTTTATATTTAATTTAAATGTCAACGAGTCTAAAAAGGCCAAGAGGTGGAGAAAATTATGGGCCATGAAGACCCATAAGAAAGTAGCACCCCTTTGCCATATAGGGGGGCCGAAGTGGACCAGGGAAAAAGTGTCCTACTCCTACCCCTTGGCCGGTGCCCCAAGGAGGGACTTTCTTCCTTGGTGGCTGCACCCCCCTCCTCCTCTGACCATATATAATAGGTTTTTTTTGCTCTATTGCATATACAAGTCTTGGAGCCTCCTATAGTTCTTCTATTTCTACTTTTAGTTCGTCCTATTTGATTAATAAGAGCTAGACTAATTCTTTTATTCTCATAATTAGAAGCCCCGTGTGGTTCTAATCTCCTCCCTCTAATTCTTCGGCGATGATTAGCTCTGGACGGTGAAGCGCCGCCGGATCGTGAAGGTTGCACGCTTGCAACCAAACAAAGAGGTTGTGCTTTCGGTCTTCGGCTCAAGGGACTGTTCATGGGCGGCACGAGAGATCGTTCATCGACGGTTCCAGGGACTCCAAGTACGATCTACACTGACACGTTCTTCTTCCGCCGCAACTTGGTGACGGTAACAATCGTGATCCAACTTGTTAGTGAAGGAAATATGCCCTAGAGGCAATAATAAAGTTGTTATTTATATTTCCTTATATCATGATAAATGTTTATTATTCATGCTAGAATTGTATTAACCGGAAACTTAGTACATGTGTGAATACATAGACAAACAGAGTGTCACTTGTATGCCTCTACTTGACTAGCTCGTTAAATCAAAGATGGTTAAGTTTCCTAGCCATATACATGAGTTGTCATTTGATTAACGGGATCACGTCATTAGAGAATGATGTGATTGACTTGACCCATTTCATTAGCTTAGCACTTGATCGTTTAGTATGTTGCTATTGCTTTCTTCATGACTTATACATGTTTCTATGACTATGAGATTATGCAACTCCCGAATATCGGAGAAACACTTTGTGTGCTATCAAACGTCACAACGTAACTGGGTGATTATGAAGATGCTCTACAGGTGTCTCCGATGGTGTTTGTTGAGTTGGCATAGATCGAGATTAGGATTTGTCACTCCGATTGTCGGAGAGGTATCTCTGGGCCCTCTGGGTAATGCACATCACTATAAGCCTTGCAAGTAATGTGACTAAATGAGTTAGTTGTGGGATGATGCATTACGGAACGAGTAAAGAGACTTGCCAGTAACGAGATTGAACTAGGTATTGAGATATCGACGATCGAATCTCGGGCAAGTAACATACCGATGACAAAGGGAACAACGTATGTTGTTATGCGGTTTGACCGACAAAGATCTTCGTAGAATATGTAGGAACCGATATGAGCATCCAGGTTCCGCTATTGGTTATTGACCGGAGATGAGTCTCAGTCATGTCTACATATTTCTCGAACTCGTAGGGTCCGCACGCTTAACGTTCTGTGACGATCGGTATTATGATTTTATGTGTTTTGACCTACCGAAGATTGTTCGGAGTCCCGGATGTGATCATGGACATGACGAGGAGTCTCGAATTGGTCGAGACATAAAGATCGATATATTGGATGGCTATGTTTGGACATAGGAATGGTTCCGTGTGAGTTCGGGCATTTACCGGAGTACCGGGAGGTTACAGGAACCCCCCGGGGAGTGTATGGGCCTTATTGGGCCTTAGTGGGAGAGAGGAGGAGGCGGCCTAGGAGGGGGCGCCCCCCAAGCCCAATCCGAATTGGGAGGGGGCCGCCCCTATCATTCCTCCTCTCTCCTCCTTCCTCTCCTACTCCTACTTGAAGGGGGAATCCTACTCAGTTGGAGTAGGACTCCCTAGGGCGCCATAGAGAGGGCCGCCCCCCTCCTCCACTCCTTTATATACGGGAGGGGCACCCATAGACACACAAGTTGATCATTGTCTTGCCAGTGTGCGTGCCCCCTCCACCATAATCCACCTCCGTCATATCGTCGTAGTGCTTAGGCGAAGCCCTGCGCCGGTAGCTTCATCATCACCGTCATCACGCCGTCGTGCTGGCGAAGCTCTCCCTCGACACTCAGCTGGATCTAGAGTTCATGGGACGTCATCGAGCTGAACGTGTGCAGATCGTGGAGGTGTCGTACTTTCGGTACTAGGATCGGTCGGATCTGAAGACGTACGTCTACATCAACCGCGTTGTCATAACACTTCTGCTTTTGGTCTACGAGGGCACGTAGATAACACTCTCCCTCTCGTTGCTATGCATCACCTAGATGGATCTTGCGTGTGCGTAGGATTTTTTTTGAAACTACTGCGTTCCCCAACAGTGGCATCCGAGCCAGGTCTATGCGTAGATGTTATATGCACGAGTAGAACACAAAGAGTTGTGGGCGATAATAGTCATACTGCTTACCATCATGTCATACTTTGATTCGGCGGTATTGTTGGATGAAGCGGCCCGTACCGACATTACGTGTACGCTTACGCGAGACTGGTTCTACCGACGTGCTTCGCACAAAGGTGGCTGGCAGGTGTCAGTTTCTCCAACTTTAGTTGAATCAAGTGTGGCTACGCCCGGTCCTTGTTGAAGGTTAAAACAACACACTTGACGAAAAATCGTTGTGGTTTTTGATGCATAGGTAAGAACGGTTCTTGCTCAGCCCATAGCAGCCACGTAAAACTTGCAACAACAAAGTAGAGAACGTCTAACTTGTTTTTGCAGGGCATATTGTGATGTGATATGGTCAAGACATGATGCTAAATTTTATTATATGAGATGATCATGTTTTGTAACAGAGTTATCGGCAACTGGCAGGAGCCATATGGTTGTCGCTTTATTGTATGAAATGCAATCGCCATGTAATTGCTTTACTTTATCACTAAGTGGTAGCGATAGTCGTAGAAGCAATAGTTGGCGAGACGACAATGATGCTTCGATGGAGATCAAGGTGTCAAGCCGGTGACGATGGTGATCATGACGGTGCTTTGGAGATGGAGATCAAAGGCACAAGATGATGATGACCATATCATATCACTTATATTGATTGCATGTGATGTTTATCCTTTGTGCATCTTATTTTGCTTAGTTCGGTGATAGCATTATAAGATGATCTCTCACTAAATTTCAAGGAACAAGTGTTCACCCTGAATATGCACCGTTGCGAAAGTTCGTCGTGCCGAGACATCACGTGATGATCGGGTGTGATAAGCTCTACGTTCACATACAACGGGTGCAAGCCAGTTTTGCACACGCGGAATACTCGGGTTAAACTTGATGAACCTAGCATATGCTGATATGGCCTCGGAACACTGAGACCGAAAGGTCGAGTGATACGTCTCCAACGTATCTACTTTTCTAAACACTTTTGCCCTTGTTTTGGACTTTAACTTGCATGATTTGAATGAAACTAACCCAGACTGACGCTGTTTTCAGCAGAACTGCCATGATGTTGTTTTATGTGTAGAAAAGAAAAGTTCTCGGAATGTCCTGGAAATCCACGGAGGCACTTTTTGGGATTTATAAGAATTATTGGGCGAAAGAAATACACCAGGGGGCCCAGGGCCTGTCCACGAGACAGGGGCACCCCCCCTAGGGCGCCCCCCTATCTCATGGCCCCCCTGGACCTCCTCCGACCTCAACTCCAACTCCATATATTCCGTCCCGGGGAGAAAAAATCAAAGAGAAAGTTTCATCGCGTTTCACGACACGAGAGCCGCCAAGCCCTAATCTCTCTTGGGAGGCTGATCTGAGTCCGCTCGGGGCTCCGGAGAGGGGATTCGTCGCCGTCGTCATCATCAACCATCCTCCATCACCAATTTGATGATGCTGACCGCCGTGCGTGAGTAATTCCATCGTAGGCTTGCTGGACGGTGATGGGTTGGATGAGATTTACCATGTAATCAAGTTAGTTTTGTTAGGGTTTGATCCCTAGTATCCACTATGTTCTGAGATTGATGTTGCTATGACTTTGCTATGCTTAATGCTTGTCACTAGGGCCCGAGTGCCATGATTTCAGATCTGAACCTATTATGTTTTCATGAATATATGTGTGTTATTGATCCTATCTTGCAAGTCTATAGTCACCTATTATGTGTTATGATCCGACAACCCCGAAGTGACAATAATCGGGATACTTCTCGGTGATGACCGTAGTTTGAGGAGTTCATGTATTCACTATGTGCTAATGCTTTGTTCCAGTTCTCTATTAAAAGGAGGCCTTAATATCCCTTAGTTTCCGATAGGACCCCGCTGCCACGGGAGGGTAGGACAAAAGATGTCATGCAAGTTTTTTTTTTCCATAAGCACGTATGACTATTTACGGAATACATGCCTACATTACATTGATGAACTGGAGCTAGTTCTATATCACCCTATGTTATAACTATTGCATGAGGAATCGCATCCGCATAATTATCCATCATCGATCCATTGCCTACGAGCTTTTCATATATTGTTCTTCGCTTATTTACTTTTCCGTTACTCATTATAACTACTACAAAACCCAAAACATTTATCTTTACTTTTGCTACCGTTACCTTTATTATCATACCACTTTTGCTACTAAACACTTTGCTGCAGATACTAAGTTATCCAGGTGTGGTTGAATTGACAACTCAACTGCTAATACTCAAGAATATTCTTTGGCTCCCCTTGTGTCGAATCAATAAATTTGGGCTGAATACTCTACCCTCGAAAGCTGTTGCGATCCCCTATACTTGTGGGTTATCAAGACCAATTTCTGGCGCCGTTGCCGGGGAGCATAGCTCTATTCTCTGAGTCACTTGGGATTTATATCTGTTGATCACTATGAAGAACTTGAAAGACGCTAAGACAACAATTTATCCCTCAACTACGAGGGGAGGTAAGGAACTGCCATCTAGCTCTGCACTAGATTCTCCTTCCTTTATTAGTAAGCTTGCTACACCTAAACCTGCTACTGCTATGAATTCTGATATGTCGCATGTTATTGATGATGCCACTTCTGCTATGCATGATGAAACTACTTCTGTGCATGATACTACTTTGCCATTAGGTGAATTTCTAAATGAACAACTTGCTAGAGTTAGGGGGAATGAAAATATTGAAGAACCTATTATTGATGATAGTGATGATGAAGGTTCCCCCAATGATTATGTTTTACCTGTTGTTCCTAAGGGTTATGTTATGAATGAAAAAGCTGCTCTTGAAATCCTTGCTTGCAATGATAGAAATGATCTTAAGAAATTATTAGCTAAATGGAAGCAGCAGTCTCTTAATGCTAGGATGAAAACCGATCCTGCGTTTGCTACTTCACCTATCTGTGTTACTGATAAGGATTATGAATTCTCTATTGATCCCGATATTATTACTTTAGTTGAATCTAATCCTTTTTATGGCCTTGAATCTGAAACTGTTGTGGCACATCTTACCAAGTTGAATGATATAGCCACCCTATTTACTAATAATGAGAAGTCTCGCTATTTATATATCCTTAAGATATTTCCGTTTTCATTAAAGGGTGATGCTAAGACTTGGTATAATTCTCTTGCTCCTGGTTGTGTGCGTAGTCCCGTGATATGATTTATTACTTCTCGCTAAATATTTCCCTGCTCATAAGAAACAAGCTGCCTTATGGAAATATATAATTTTGTGCAAATCAAAGAAGAGAGTCTCCCACAAGCTTGGGGAGGCTTCTCCGTTACTTAATGCTTTGCTGATCATCCTCTTAAGAAAAATGAAATACTTGATATCTTTTATAATGGACTAACCGATGCTTCCAAGGACTACTTGGATAGTTGTGCTGGTTGTGTTTTCGGGGAAAGAACAATGATGAAGCTGAAATATTATTGAATAATATGTTTACTAATGAAAATAATTGGACTCTTCCCAGCCAGTTCTCAAGTAATTCCTGAACCAATTGAGCCAACTCCTGAGCCTATTCCTAAACCCACTCAAGAAGAGAGGTGTTTTATTTCTCAGTCCTGAAGATATGCAAGAGGCAAAGAAATCAATGAAATAAAAGGGTATTAAAGCTGAAGATGTTAAGAATTTACCACCTATTGAAGAAATACATGGTATTAATATACCGCCTGAAGAACTACATTGTCTTGATAACCCGACACAGATAGTAAAGGTAAATTCTCTCTATAGATATGATCAAGTTGAAATACCCTCTGCTAAATTTCATAGCCCATGCTTAGATGAATTTGATGACTTTATGGCTAGGCAAGAAAGTTTTAATGCTTATGTTGGTAGAGAGTTAAAGAATAATGCTTTCGAGATAGGACGCGTAGGTGATAATCTGGCTAGAGTTAAAGATGAACTTCACCGCGTTAGCAAATATGCTTCTATGGTTGCTACTCAAGCTGAGCAAGTACTTAAAGCTCAAAATGATTTGCTCGATGAATTGAATAATAAAAATGACTTTGCTGTTATAGTGGCTACTAGAACTGGTAGAATGACTCAGGAACCTTTGTATCCTGAAGGCCACCCTAAGAGAATCGAGCAAGATTCTCAGAGAAATAATTTAGAGGCACCTAGTTCTTATAAAAAGAAGAAGAAGAAGAAAAACGATAGAACTCTGCATGCTTCTAGTGAACCTACTGTAGACACACCTGAGAATCCCAATAGTATTTCTATTTCTGATGCTGAAACACAATCAGGTGATGAACATGAACCTAGTGATAATGTTAATGATAATGTTCATGTTGATGCTCAACCTAGCAAAGACAATGATGTAGAGATTGAACCTGCTGTTGATCTTGATAACCCACAATCAAAGAATCAACGTTATGATAAGAGAGATTTTGTTGCTAGGAAGCACGGTAAAGAAAGAGAACCATGGGTTCATAAACCCATGCCCTTTCCTCCTAAACCATCCAAGTCAAAGGATGATGAGGATTTTGAGCGCTTTGCTGAAATGATTAGACCCATTTTCTTACGTATGCGCTTAACTGATATGCTTAAAGTAAATCCTTATGCTAAGTATATGAAGGATATCATCACAAATAAAAGAAAGATACCGGAAGCTGAAATTTCCACCATGCTTGCTAATTACACTTTTAAGGGTGGAATACCAAAGAAACTTGGAGATCCGGGTGTCCCAACTATACCTTGCTTTATTAAAAGAAATTACGTTAGAACTGCTTTATGTGATCTTGGAGCCGGTGTTAGTGTTATGCCTCTCTCTTTATATCGTAGACTTGAATTGAATAAGTTGACACCTACTGAAATATCTTTGCAAATGGCTGATAAATCAACTGCTATACCTGTCGGTATTTGTGAGGATGTGCCTGTTGTGGTTGCAAATGTCACTATCTTAACGGACTTTGTTATTCTTGATATTCCCGAGGACGATAGTATGACTATTAACCTTGGTAGACCTTTTCTTAATACTGCAGGGGCTGTTATTGATTGCAACAAAGGCAATGTCACTTTTCATGTTAATGGTAATGAGCATACGGTACATTTTCCGAGGAAACAATCTCAAGTCCATAGCATCAATTCTATTGAAAAAGTTCCAACTATCATTTTTGGAGGTTTTAAATTTCCTCTCCCTACTGTCAAGAAAAAGTATGATATTCTTATTGTTGGGGATTTTCATATCCCGTTGAGGTAACTTAGTGTTATTCAAATTTCTTCGGTTCCGTGTTATTCGAATGAGTTCGTTAACAAGACTTGATCAACCTTGTTAGTGGGTTCATTTTGATGATCACGAGATGGATGAAACTAGAAGGCACAACCTTCTGCCCTCTTTTTACTTTCTGTTATTTAGAATAAATAAAGCAAAAATAGTATTATCCGTCTGCTTTTCTGAATTATCCATGCATTAAAAATAGTCCGAAAATAAAAGTGCTCCAAATGCCCTGCAAATCTAGTATGATTTTTCTGAATATTTGAGGATTTTAGGCACTTGAAAACACTGCAGAGGGCCAAGCACCAGGCCACGAGAGAGGAGGGCGCGCCCCCTGTCTCGTGGGCCCCTGGTGGCTCCCCTCCACTTATGCCAGCACCCACACACTCCATCTTCCACCCAAAAAAATCCCCATCCAGCTCAAGCACGAGTTCTAGCTTGTTTTGCTGCGATTTTCGATCTCTTAGCTCAAAGCTCCATTCACAAAACTGCTTTGGGAGATTGTTGCTTGGTATGTGACTCCTCCATTGGTCCAATTAGTTTTTGTTCTAATGCTTTATTCATTGCAAATTTTTGCTGCATAGGTGACCATGTTCTTGAGCTTGCATGTTAAATTTTTGAGGTCCCAAGCAATTCCAATGCATGATATAGGCTCTAGGCACTTGTAGGAGTAGTTGCTATCAATCTTGTTTAGTTTTATTCACTTTTATTTTGAAGTTACTAAAATTTCAGAAATTTTCAGAAAAAGAAATATGCTTAGAAGAATGTACCAAGGAGGTTCCTCGGCAAAGAAAGGGCCAAGGATTGCTATACGTGAGCAAGATGTTGAACTGCCGAGGGACGCAAATGTACGGGCTTGTGAGTGGCCATCCGATGATTTTATGGTCGAAGCAGGCTTCAAGGAGGAATTTGACGCATATGTGCGTAATGTCGAGCTGGAGGACTTCTTACAAGATAAGTGTCCGCAGTACTATCAGTTGACTGATTCTTTTGTGCGGAGGTTTAGATACAACTGTGCGCGTAATTCTCCTAGTGTCATGTTTGATATTTATGATACATCTTATACCATGGATTTAGAGGATTTCACAACTGCTTGCAAACTCCCGCAGTGGGGTAATATTAATGATCCTCCCAAATCTGAATTTAGAGGTTTTCTTGCTAGTATTACTGTGGGAGAATCTAGGGACGTAACACAAGCTACCATAGGGAGCATTCATTTTCCTGCTATACATTACTTTGCTCTCTTTATTGGTAGATGCATTAACGGTAAGGACGAGGTATGTCACATGTGTGCCCCTGATCTTTGTGTCCTCAAGAGTGCTGTGTCAGGTTATAAAGGTTATAACTTGGGGGCAATAGTTGCACGAAGGTTGCAGAATAATAGTAGAAAGGGAGATTTATTTGGAGGAATTTATGCAACCTGTGTGGCTAACTTTCTTAATATAGCCCCACGAGAGGGGAATATGATTTTACCTCCTGTTTATTTGGATAAAGAAGCTATGTTCCATCATCATTTTCTTGAGAGGAATGAACAATTCCTCCATTATCGACTAATCTATGACAGACGCAACGTCGTCCCTGTCACTCTTCCTGCTCCCTACCTTTTTGATTATCAGGCAAAAGGAAGATATGTTGTCACCAGGTGATACGTCCATTTTGCATCATGTTTTTATGTTAATATTTATTGCATTATGGGCTGTTATTTCACGTTATGTCACAATACTTATGGCTAATCTCTCTTATTTTACAAGGTTTACCATGAAGAGGGGGAATGCCGGCAGCTGGAATTCCAGCTGGAAAAGGAGCAAATATTGGTGACCTATTCTGCGCAACTCCAAAAGTCCCGAAACTCCACGAAATATCTTAAAATAAATAAAGAAAAATCGTCGCTAAAAATGAAGGCCAGGGGCCCATACTCTGCTCATGAGGGTGGGGGGCGCGCCCCTCCCCCCTGGGCACGCCCCCTACCTCGTGGGCCCCCTGGTGGCTCTCCGATGCCCATCTTCTCCTATATGAGCTCTTTCGATGAGAAAAAAAATCATAAGCAACCTTTCGGGACAAGACTCCGCCGCCACGAGGCGGAACCTTGGCGGAACCAATCTAGGGCTCCGTGAGCTGTTCTCGCTGGGACACTTCCCTCGGAGAGGAAATCATCACCATCATCATCATCAACGCTCCTCTCATCGGGAGAGGGCAATCTCCATCAACATCTTCACCAGCACCATCTCATCTCCAAACCCTAGTTCATCTCTTGTATCCAATTCTTGTCTCTAAGTCCGGGATTGGTGCTAGTAGGTTGCTAGTAGTGTTGATTACTCCTTGTAGTTGATGCTAGTTGGTTTATTTGGTGGAAGATCATATGTTCAGATCCTTTATGCACAATATTACCCCTCTGATTATGAACATGAATATGCTTTGTGAGTAGTTACGTTTGTTCTTGAGGACACGGGAGAAGTCTTGCTATTAGTAGTCATGTGAATTTGGTATTCGTTCGATATTTTGATGAGATGTATGTTGTCTAACCTCTAGTGGTGTTATGTGAACGTCGACTAAATAACACTTCACCATTATTTGGGCCTAGAGGAAGGCATTGGGAAGTAATAAGTAGATGATGGGTTGCTAGAGTGACAGAAGCTTGAACCCTAGTTTATGCGTTGCTTCGTAAGGGGCTGATTTGGATCCATATGTTTCATGCTATGGTTAGGTTTACCTTAATACTTTTGTTGTAGTTGCGGATGCTTGAAATAGAGGTTAATCATAAGTGGGATGCTTGTTCAAGTAAGAACAGCACCCAAGCACCGGTCCACCCACATATCAAATTATCAAAGTACCGAACGCGAATCATATGAGCGTGATGAAAACTAGCTTGACGATATTCCCATGTGTCCTCGGGAGCGCTTTTCCTATTATAAGAGTTTGTTCCGGCTTGTCCTTTGCTACAAAAAGGATTGGGCCACCTTGCTGCACCTTATTTACTTTTGTTACTTGTTGCTCGTTACAGTTTACCTTATCACAAAACTATCTGTTACCACTTATTTCAGTACTTGCAGAGAATACCTTGCTGAAAACCGCTTATCATTTCCTTCTGCTCCTCGTTGGGTTCGAAACTCTTACTTATAAAAAGAACTATGATAGATCCCCTATACTTGTGGGTCATCATGACTCTTTTCTGGCGCCGTTGCTGGGGAGTGTAGCGCCTTTGGTAAGGAAAAATTTATATAGTGTGCTGAAATTTTCTGTCACTTGTTACTATGGAAAGTGAACCTCTGAGGGGCTTGTTCGGGGTATCTTTACCCCATCCAGTAGAGCAAAGAGTTGCTCCTCAACCTAATGAACCTATTGAAAATTAAAATCCTTTTGAATTTCCTTCGGGTATTTTGGAAAAACTGTTGGCTAATACTTTTACAGGAGATGGGACAAAGCATCCCAACGAGCATCTACGCTATTTGGATGATATTTGTGGATTATTTAAGCTTGCAGGTATACCCGATGATGTTGTTAAGAAGAAGGCTTTCCCTTTATCTTTGGAGGGAGACGCATCGACATGGTATAGGCTATGTGATGATACGAGATCATGGAACTATAAAAGAGTGAAATTGGAATTTCATCAAAAGTATTACCCTATGCATCTTGTTCATCGTGATCGCAATTATATATATAATTTTTGGCCTCGCGAAGGAGAAAGCATCGCTCAAGCTTGGGGGAGGCTTAAATCAATGTTATATTCATGCCCCAATCATGACCTCTCAAGAGAAACAATTCTTCAAAAATTTTATGCTCGGCTTTCTGATAACAATCGCACCATGCTTGATACTTCTTGTGCTGGCTCTTTTATGATGAAGACTATTGAATTCAGATGGAATTTATTGGATAGAATTAAACGCAACTCTGACGATTGGGACCTCGACGAAGGTAAGGAGTCAGGTATGACACCTAAGTTTGATTGTGTTAAATCTTTTATGGATATCGATATTTTCCGTAAGTTTAGCACTAAATATGGACTTGACTCTGAGATAGTAGCTTCTTTCTGTGAATCTTTTGCTACTTATGTTGATCTCCCCAACGAGAAGTGGTTTAAATATCATCCTCCCATAGAAGTAAAAGTAGCCGCACCTATTAAAGTTGAAGAAAAGACCATCACTTATAATGATCCTATTGTTCCCACCTCTTATGTTGAGAAACCACCTTTCCCTGCTAGAGTAAAGGATCATGCTAAAGCTTCAACTGTTGTTCGTAAAAGTAATACTAGAACTTATACACCTCCTGAGCAAGTCAAAGTAGAACCTAATATTGCTATTGTTAAAGACCTCTTGTCTGATAATATTGATGGGCATGTCATTGAATTCTCTGGTGAAACTGCTAGAATTGCTAAACCCTGTGATAGAGATAAACATAGACCTGTGGTAGGCGTGCCTGTTATTTCTGTTAAAATAGGAGATCATTGTTATCATGGCTTATGTGATATGGGTGCTAGTGCTAGTGTTATACCCATTGACTTATATAAAGAAATTATGCATGATATCGCACCTGCTGAGTTAGAAGATATTGATGTTACAATTAAACTTGCCAATAGAGATACTATATCTGCAATGGGAATTGTTAGAGATGTTGAAGTCTTGTGTGGTAAAACCAAATATCCCGCTGATTTTCTTGTTCTTGGTTCCCCACAAGATAGCTTTTGTCCCATTATATTTGGTAGACCCTTCTTGAATACTGTTAACGCTACGATAGACTGCAAAAAGAATGTTGTTACTGTTGGCTTGGATTATATGGTTCATGAGTTTAATTTCTCTAAATTTAGTAAACAACATCGTGAGGAAGAATTGCCTAGTAAGGATGAAATTATTGGTCTTGCTTCTATTGCCGTACCTCCTAGTGATCCTTTAGAACACTATTTGCTAGACCATGAAAATGAAATGTTCATGAATGAAAGAAGGGAAATAGATGAAGTATTCTTTAAACAGAACCTATTCGCAACATAATTTGCTGTTGAAATCTTAGGGATCCTCCTCCACCCAAGGGTGATCCGTGTTTGAGCTTAAACCGTTGCCTGATAATCTTAAATATGCTTATCTTGATGAAAAGAAAATATATCCTGTTATTATTAGTGCTAACCTTTCAGAGCATGAAGAAGAAAGATTATTGAAAACTCTGAAGAAGCACCGTGCCGCTATTGTATATACTCTTGATGATCTTAAGGGCATTAGTCCCACTCTATGTCAGCATAAAATAAATTTGGAAGCAGATGCTAAACCAGTTCGTGATCCTCAACGACGTTTGAATCCTAAAATGAAAGAAGTGGTAAGAAAGGAAATATTCAAGCTTCTGGAGGCAGGTATAATTTATCCCGTTGTTGATAGTCAGTGGGTAAGTCCTGTCCATTGTGTCCGTAAGAAGGGAGGTATTACTGTTGTCCCTAATGATAAAGATGAATTGATTCCGCAAAGAATTATCACAGGTTATAGGATGGTAATTGATTTCTGCAAATTAAATAAAGCTACTAAGAAAGATCATTACCCCTTACCTTTTATTGATCAAATTCTAGAAAGATTATGCAAACATACACATTATTGCTTTCTAGATGGTTATTCTGGTTTCTCTCAAATACCTGTGTCGGCTAAAGATCAATCAAAGACTACTTTTACATGCCCTTTTGGTACTTTTGCTTATAGACGTATGCCTTTTGGTTTATGTAATGCACCCGCTACCTTTCAAAGATGCATGATGGCTATATTCTCTGATTTTTGTGAAAAGATTTGTGAGGTTTTGATGGACGACTTTTCCGTCTATGGTTCTTCTTTTGATGATTGCTTGAGTAATCTTGATCGAGTTTTGCAGAGATGTGAAGAAACTAATCTTGTCTTGAATTGGGAAAAGTGCCACTTTATGGTTAATGAAGGTATTGTCTTGGGGCACAAAGTTTCTGAAAGAGGTATTGAAGTTGATAAAGCCAAGGTTGATGCTATTGAAAAGATGCCATGTCCCAAGGACATCAAAGGTATAATAAGTTTCCTTGGTCATGCCGGATTTTATAGGAGGTTCATTAAGGACTTCTAAAAAATTTCTCGGCCTCTGACTAAATTATTACAAAGAGATGTACCATTTGTCTTTGATGATGATTGTGTAGAAGCATTTGAAATACTTAAGAAAGCATTAGTCTCTGCACCTATTGTTCAGCCACCTGATTGGAATTTACCCTTTGAAATTATGTGTGATGCTAGTGATTATGCTGTAGGTGCTGTTCTAGGGCAAAGAGTTGATAAGAAATTAAATGTTATCCATTATGCTAGTAAGACTCTAGACAATGCTCAAAGAAATTATGCTACTACCGAAAAGGAACTTTTAGTAGTTGTATTTGCTTGTGATAAATTTAGACCCTATATTGTTGATTCTAAAGTAACTATTCACACCGATCATGCTGCTATTAAGTATCTTATGGAAAAGAAAGATGCTAAACCTAGACTTATTAGATGGGTTCTCTTGCTACAAGAATTTGATTTGCATATTGTTGATAGAAAAGGTTTCTGATTCATACTTTTGCATTGTGAAAAGATCATCACTTGAACATAAGTAATCATATGACAAATTCTATTTATGTTGCTGTTATGAAATAATCATGATGCCTTCATGTCCGTATTTTATTTTTATCGACGCCTCTACCTCTAAACATGAGGGCATATTTATTGTTATCGGCTTTTCGCTTGAGGACAAGCGAGGTCTAAGCTTGGGGGAGTTGATACGTCCATTTTGCATCATGCTTTTATGTTAATATTTATTGCATTATGGGCTGTTATTTCACGTTATGTCACAATACTTATGGCTAATCTCTCTTATTTTACAAGGTTTACCATGAAGAGGGGAATGCTCGCAGCTGGAATTCCGGCTGGAAAAGGAGCAAATATTGGAGACCTATTCTGCGCAACTCCAAAAGTCCTGAAACTCCATGGAATATCTTAAAATAAATAAATAAAAATCATCGCTAAAAATGAAGGCCAGGGGGCCCACACCCTGCTCACGAGGGTGGGGGGCGCGCCCCTCCCCCCTGGGCACGCCCCCCTACCTCGTGGCCCCCCTGGTGGCTCTCCGATGCCCATCTTCTCCTATATGAGCTCTTTCGATGAGAAAAAAATCATAAGCAACCTTTCGGGACGAGACTCCGCCGCCACGAGGCGGAACCTTGGAGGAACCAATCTAGGGCTCCGGCGGAGCTGTTCTGCCGGGGACACTTCCCTCCGGGAGGGGGAAATCATCGCCATCATCATCATCAACGCTCCTCTCATCGGGAGAGGGCAATCTCCATCAACATCTTCACCAGCACCATCTCATCTCCAGACCCTAGTTCATCTCTTGTATCCAATTCTTGTCTCTAAGTCCGGGATTGGTGCTAGTAGGTTGCTAGTAGTGTTGATTACTCCTTGTAGTTGATGCTAGTTGGTTTATTTGGTGGAAGATCATATGCTCAGATCCTTTATGCACAATATTACCCCTCTGATTATGAACATGAATATGCTTTGTGAGTAGTTACGTTTGTTCCTGAGGACACGGGAGAAGTCTTGCTATTAGTAGTCATGTGAATTTGGTATTCGTTCGATATTTTGATGAGATGTATGTTGTCTAACCTCTAGTGGTGTTATGTGAACGTCGACTACATAACACTTCACCATTATTTGGGCCTAGAGGAAGGCATTGGGAAGTAATAAGTAGATGATGGGTTGCTAGAGTGACAGAAGCTTGAACCCTAGTTTATGTGTTGCTTAAGGGGCTGATTTGGATCCATATGTTTCATGCTATGGTTAGGTTTACCTTAATACTTTTTTTGTAGTTGCGGATGCTTGCAATAGAGGTTAATCATAAGTGGGATGCTTGTTCAAGTAAGAACAGCACCCAAGCACCGGTCCACCCACATATCAAATTATCAAAGTACCGAACGCGAATCATATGAGCGTGATGAAAACTAGCTTGACGATATTCCCATGTGTCCTCGGGAGAGTTTTTCCTATTATAAGAGTTTGTTCCGGCTTGTCCTTTGCTACAAAAAGGATTGGACCACCTTGCTGCACCTTATTTACTTTTGTTACTTGTTGCTCGTTACAATTTACCTTATCACAAAACTATCTGTTACCACTTATTTCAGTACTTGCAGAGAATACCTTGCTGAAAACCGCTTATCATTTCATACGCTCCTCGTTGGGTTCGACACTCTTACTTATCGAAAGGACTATGATAGATCCCCTATACTTGTGGGTCATCAAGACTCTTTTAAAGCGCCGTTGCGGGGAGTGTAGCGCCTTTGGTAAGTGGAATTTGGTAAGGAAAAATTTATATAGTGTGCTGAAATTTTCTGTCACTTGTTACTATGGAAAGTGAATCTCTGAGGGGCTTGTTCGGGGTATCTTCACCCCATCCAGTAGAGCAAAGAGTGTTGGGGAACGTAGTAATTTCAAAAATTTCCTACGCACACGCAAGACCATGGTGATGGCATAGCAACGAGAGGGAGAGTGTCGTCCACGTACCCTCGTGAGACCGAAAGCGAAGCGTTATAACAACGCTGTTGATGTAGTCGTCGTCTTCACGATCCGACCGATCCAAGCACCGAACGTCGGCACCTCCGAGTTCTGCACACGTTCAGCTCGATGGCGATCCCGGACTCCGATCCAGCAAAGTGTCGGGGATGAGTTCCGTCAGCACGACGGCGTGGTGACGATGATGATGCTCCACCGACGCAGGGCTTCGCCTAAGCTCCGCGAAGATATGACTTCTCCGGTGCAGGGCTTCGCCTAAGCTCCACGACGATATGACCGAAGTGGAATATGGTGGAAGGGGGCACCGCACACGGCTAAGGAACGATCCATAGATCAACTTGTGTGTTCTAGGGTGCCCCCTGCCCCCGTATATAAAGGAGCCAAGGGGGAGGGGGCCGGCCGGCCAAGAGGAGGCGCGCCAGGGAGTCCTACTCCCTCCGGGAGTAGGATTCCCCCAATCTAGTTGGAATAGGATTCACCGGAGGGGGAAAGAGAGAGAGGGGGCCGGCCCACCTTTCCTAGTCCTAGTAGGACTAGGGGAAGGGGGGAGGCGCGCGGCCACCTAGGGCTGGCCCTTTATCCTTTCCACCAAGGCCCACCATGGCCCATATAGTTCCCGGGGTTCGGTAACCTCCGGTACTCGATAAATTCGATTTCACTCGGAACATTTCCGATGTCCAAATGTAGGCTTCAATATATCAATCTTTATATCTCGACCATTTCGAGACTCCTCGTCATGTCCGTGATCACATCCGGGACTCGAACTACCTTGGTACATCAATACTTATAAACTCACAATGAACTGTCATCGAAGCGTTAAGCGTGCGGACCCTACGGGTTCGAGAACTATGTAGACATGACCTAGAACCATTCTCGGTCAATAACCAATAGCGGAACCTGGATGCCCATATTGGTTCCTACATATTCTACGAAGATCTTTATCGGTCAAACCGCATAACGATATCGTTGTTCCTTTGTCATCGGTATGTTACTTACCCGAGATTCGATCGTCGGTATCCAATACCTAGTTCAATCTCGTTACCGGTAAGTCTCTTTACTCGTTCCGTAATACATCATCTCACAACTAACTCATTAGTTGCAATGCTTTCAAGGCTCATGTGATGTGTATTACCGAGAAGGCCCAGAGATACCTCTCCGACAATCGGAGTGACAAAACCTAATCTCGATTCATGCCAACTCAACATATACTTTTGGAGACACCTGTAGAGTACCTTTATAATCACCCATTTACGTTGTGACGTTTGGTAGCACACAAAGTGTTCCTCCGTAAACGGAGTTGCATAATCTCATAGTTGCAGGAACTTTGTATAAGTCATGAAGAAAGCATAAGCAACATACTAAGCGATCAAGTGCTAAGCTAACGAAATGGGTCATGTCAATCACATCATTCTCCTAATGATGTGATCCCATTAATCAAATGACAACACATGTCTATGGTTAGGAAACATAACCATCTTGATTAATGAGCTAGTCTAGTAAAGGCATACTAGTGACTATCTGCTTGTCTATGTATTCACACATGTATTATGTTTCCGGTTAATACAATTCTAGCATGAATAATAAACATTTATCATGATATAAGGAAATAAATAATAACTTTATTATTGCCTCTAGGGCATATTTCCTTCAGTCTCCCACTTGCACTAGAGTCAATAATCTAGATTACACAATAATGATTCTAACACCCATGGAGTCTTGGTGCTGATCATGTTTTGCTCGTGGAAGAGGCTTAGTCAACGGGTCTGCAACATTCAGATCCGTATGTATTTTGCAAATCTCTATGTCTCCCACTTGGACTTGGTCCCGAATGGAATTGAAGCGTCTCTTGATATGCTTGGTCCTCTTGTGAAATCTGGATTCCTTTGCCAAGGCAATTGCACCAGTATTGTCACAGAAGATCTTCATTGGTCCCGATGCACTAGGTATAACACCTAGATCGGAAATGAACTCTTTCATCCAGACTCCTTCATTTGCTGCTTCCGAAGCAGCTATGTACTCCGCTTCACATGTAGATCCCGCCACGACGCTTTGTTTAGAACTGCACCAACTGACAGCTCCACCGTTTAATAAAAATACGTATCTGGTTTGCGATTTAGAATCGTCCGGATCAGTGTCAAAGCTTGCATCGACGTAACCATTTACGACTAGCTCTTTGTCACCTCCATATACGAGAAACATATCCTTAGTCCTTTTCAGGTATTTCAGGATGTTCTTGACCGCTGTCCATGATCCACTCTGGATTACTTTGGTACCTTCCTGCCAAGCTTACAGCTAAGCATCGTCAGTCTGGTACACAGCATTGCATACATGATAGAGCCTATGGCTGAAGCATAGGAACATTTTTCATTTTCTCTCTATCTTCTGCATTGTGGTCGGGCATTGAGTCGACTCAATCTTACACCTTGTAATACTGGTAAAAACCTTTCTTTGCCTGATCCATTTTGAACTTCTTCAAAACTTTATCAAGGTATGTGCTTTGTGAAAGTCCAATTAAGCGTCTTGATCTATCTCTATAGATCTTGATGCCCAATATGTAAGCAGCTTCACCGAGGTCTTTCATTGAAAAACTTTTATTCAAGTATCCTTTTATGCTATCCAGAAATTCTATATCATTTCCAATCAACAATATATCGTCCACATATAATATTAGAAATGCTACTGAGCTCCCACTCACTTTCTTGTAAATCTGAGGCTTCTCCAAAAGTCTCAGATAAAACCATATGCTTTGATCACACTATCAAAGCGTTTATTCCAACTCGAGAGGCTTGCACTGCACCATAAATTGATCGTTGGAGCTTGCACACTTTGTTAGCACCCTTTGGATCAACAAAACCTTCTGGTTGCATCATATACAACTCTTCTTCTAGAAATCCATTCAAGAATGCAGTTTTACATCCATTTGCCAAATTTCATAATCATAAAATGCGGCAATTGCTAACATGATTCGGACAGACTTAAGCATCGCTACGGGTGAGAAAGTCTCATCGTAGTCAACCCCTTGAACTTGTCGAAAACCTTTTGCAACAAGTCGAGCTTTGTAGACAGTTACATTACCATCGGCGCCGGTCTTCTTCTTAAAGATCCATTTATTCTCAATAGCTTGCCGATCATCGGGCAAGTCTACCAAAGTCCATACTTTGTTCTCATACATGGATCCCATCTCAGATTTCATGGCTTCAAGCCATTTTGTGGAATCTGGGCTCACCATCGCTTCTTCATAGTTCGTAGGTTCACCATGATCTAGTAGCATGACTTCCAGAATAGGATTACCGTACCACTCTGGTGCGGATTTTATTCTGGTTGATCTCTGATTCAAGGACAACTTGATCTGAACTTTCATGATCATTATCATTATCTTCCTCGCTAACTGGTGTAGGTGTTACGAAACTGATTTCGTGATGAACTACTTTCCAATAAGGGAGTTGGTACTATTACCTCATCAAGTTCCACTTTCCTCCCACTCACTTCTTTCGAGAGAAACTCCTTCTCTAGAAAGGATCCATTCTTAACAACGAATGTCTTGCCTTCGGATCTGTGATAGAAGGTATACCCAATTGTCTCCTTTGGGTATCCTATGAAGACACATTTTTCCGATTTGGGTTCAAGCTTATCGGGTTGAAGTTTTTCACATAAGCATCGCAACCCCAAACTTTCGAAGCGACAACTTTGGTTTCTTGCTAAACCATAGTTCATAAGGCGTCGTCTCAGCGGATTTTGACGGTGTCCTATTTAACGTGAATGCGGCCGTCTCTAAAGCATAACCCCAAAGCGATAGCGGTAAATCGGAAATAGACATCATAGATCGCACCATATCTAGTAAAGTACGATTCGACGTTCGGACACACCATTACGCTGTGGTGTTCCCGTGGCGTGAGTTGCGAAACTATTCCGCATTGCTTCAAATGTAGACCAAACTCGTAACTCAAATATTCTCCTCCACGATCAGATCGTAGAAACTTTATTTTCTTGTTACGATGATTTTCAACTTCACTCTGAAATTCTTTGAACTTTTCAAATGTTTCAGATTTATGCTTCATCAAGTAGATATACCCGTATCTGCTTAAATCATCTGTGAAGGTGAGAAAATAACGATATCCGCCACGAGCTTCAACATTCATCGGACCACATACATCTGTATGTATGATTTCCAATAAGTCTGTTGCTCTCTCCATACAACCGGAGAACGGTGTTTTAGTCATCTTGCCCATGAGGCACGGTTCGCAAGTACCAAGTGATTCATAATCAAGTGATTCCAAAAGTCCATCTGTATGGAGTTGTTTCATGCGTTTTACACCGATATGACCTAAACGGCAGTGCCACAAATAAGTTGCACTATCATTATCAACTCTGCATCTTTTGGCTTCGACATTATGAATATGTGTATCACTACTGTCGAGATTCAACAAGAATAGACCATTCTTCAAGGGTGCATGACCATAAAAGATATTACTCATATAAATAGAACAACCATTATTCTCTGATTTAAATGAATAACCGTCTCGCATCAAACAAGATCCAGATATAATGTTCATGCTCAACGCGGCACCAAATAACAATTATTTAGGTCTAAAACTAATCCCGAAGGTAGATGTAGAGGTAGCGTGCCGACCGCGATCACATTGACTTTGGAACCGTTTCCCACGCGCATCGTCACCTCGTCCTTTGCGGTGCTCGCCTATTCCGTAGTCCTGTTTGAGTTGCAAATATTAGCAATGAACCAGATCAAATACCAGTGCTACTACGAGCTCTAGTAAGGTACACATCAATAACATGTATATCACATATACCTTTGTTCACCTTGCCATCCTTCTTATCCGCCAAATACTTGGGGCAGTTCCGCTTCGATGTCGATCGCTTGCGGTAAAACACTCGATTTCAGCTTAGGTCCAGACTTGGGTTTCTTCTCTTGAGCGGCAACTTTCTTGCTGTTCTTGAAGTTTCCTTCTTCTTCCCTTTGCCCTTTTCTTGAAACTAGTGGTCTTGTTGACCATCAACACTTGATGCTCTTTCTTGATTTCTACCTCCATGGCTTTTAGCATTGCGAAGAGCTCAGAATTGTCTTAGTCATCCCTTGCATATTATAGTTCATCACGAAGCTCTTGTAGCTTGGTGGCGTGATTGGAGAATTCATCAATGACACTATCATCCGGAAGATTAACTCCCAGCTGAATTAAGTGATTATTATACCCGGACATTTTGAGTATGTGCTCACCGACGAACTATTCTCCTCCATCTTGCAGCTATAGAACTTATTGGAGACTTCATATCTCTCAATCCGGGCATTTGCTTGAAATATTAACTTCAACTCTGGAACATCTCATATGCTCCATGACGTTCAAAACGTCGTTGAAGACCCGGTTCTAAGCCGTAAAGCATGGCACACTGAACTATAGAGTAGTCATCGACTTTGCTCGCCAGACGTTCACAACTTCGGCGTTGCTCTGCAGCGAGGCACGGCACCCAGCGGTGCTTCGGGGCGTAATTCTTCAGTGCAGCAATGAGGATAATCCTCAAGTTACGGACCCAGTCCGTGTAATTGCTACCATCATCTTTCAACTTTGCTTTCTCAAGGAACGCATTAAAATTCAACGGAACAACAAGACGAGCCATCTATCTACAATAAACATAGACAAGCAAAAATACTATCGGTACTAAGTTCATGATAAATTTAAGTTTAATTAATCATATTAAAACCTCCCACTTAGACAGACATCTCTCTAGTCATCTAAGTGATTACGTGATCCAAATCAACTAAACCATGTCCGATCATCACGTGAGATGGAGTAGTTTCAATGGTGAACATCACTATGTTGATCATATCTACTATATGATTCACGCCGACCTTCGGTCTCCGTGTTCGAGGCCATATCTGCATATGCTAGGCTCGTCAAGTTTAACTCGAGTATTCTGCGTGTGCAAAACTGGCTTGCACCCGTTGTAGATGGACGTAGAACTTATCACACCCGATCATCACGTGGTGTCTGGGTACTACGAACTTTTAGCAACGGTGCATACTCAGGGAGAACACTTCTTGATAATTTTAGTGAGAGATCATCTTATAATGCTACCGTCAATCAAAGCAAGATAAGATGCATAAAGGATAAACATCACATGCAATCAATATAAGTGATATGATATGGTCATCATCATCTTGTGCTTGTGATCTCCATCTCCAAAGCACCGTCATGATCACCATCGTCACCGGTAGCGACACCTTGATCTCCATCGTAGCATCGTTGTCGTCTCGCCAACTATTGCTTCTCGACTATCGCTACTGCTTAGTGATAAAGTAAAGCAATTACATGGCTTTGCATTTCATACAATAAGCGACAACCATATGGCTCCTGCCATTGCCGATAAATCGGTTACAAAACATGATCATCTCATACAATAAAATATAGCATCACGTCTTGACCACATCACATCACAACATGCCCTGCAAAAACAAGTTAGACGTCCTCTACTTTGTTGTTGCAAGTTTTACGTGGCTGCTACGGGCTGAGCAAGAACCGTTCTTACCTCGCATCAAAACCACAGCGATAGTTTGTCAAGTTGGTGCTGTTTTAACCTTCGCAAGGACCGGGCGTAGCCACACTCATTTCAACTAAAGTGAGAGAGACAGACACCGCGGTCACCTTTAAGCAACTAGTGCTCGGGCGGTGAAACCAGTCTCGCGTAAGCGTCTGGCGTAATGTCGGTCGGGCCGCTTCATCTCACAATACCGCTGAACCAAAGTATGACATGCTGGTAAGTAGTATGACTTATATCGCCCACAACTCACTTGTGTTCTACTCGTGCATATGACATCAACGCATAAAACCAGGCTTGGATGCCATTTGTTGGGGAACGTAGTAATTTCAAAAAATTCCCGCACACGCAAGACCATGGTGATGGCATAGCAACGAGAGGGAGAGTGTCCGTCCACGTACCCTCGTGAGACCGAAAGCGAAGCGTTAAACAACGCGGTTGATGTAGTCGTGCGTCTTCACGATCCGACCGATCCAAGCACCGAGCGTACGGCACCTCCGAGTTCGCACACGTTCAGCTCGATGGCGATCCCGTACTCCGATCCAGCAAAGTGTCGGGATGAGTTCCGTCGACCTGACGGCGTGGTGACGATGATGATGCTCCACCGACGCAGGGCTTCGCCTAAGCTCATGACGATATGACTTCTCCGGCGCAGGGCTTCGCCTAAGCTCATGACGATATGACCGAAGTGGAATATGGTGGAAGGGGCACCGCACATGGCTAAGGAACGATCCGTAGATCAACTTGTGTGTTCTAGGGTGCCCCCGCCCCGTATATAAAGGAGCCAAGGGGAGGGGCCGCCGGCCAAGAGGAGGCGCGCCAGGAGTCCTACTCCCTCCGGGAGTAGGATTCCCCCAATCTAGTTGGAATAGAATTCACGGAGGGGAAAGAGAGAGAGGGGCGGCCCACCTTTCCTAGTCCTAGTAGGACTAGGGAAGGGGGGCCTTGCGACCACCTAGGGCTGGCCCTTTCTCCTTTCCACCAAGGCCCACCATGGCCCATATAGTTCCGGGGTTCCGTAACCTCCGGTACTCAGTAAATTCGATTTCACTCGGAACATTTCCGATGTCCAAATGTAGGCTTCCAATATATCAATATTTATGTCTCGACCATTTCGAGACTCCTCGTCATGTCCGTGATCACATCCGGGACTCCGAACTACCTTTGGTACATCAATACTTATAAACTCATAATGAACTGTCATCGAAACGTTAAGCGTGCGGACCCTACGGGTTTGAGAACTATGTAGACATGACCTAGAACCATTCTCGGTCAATAACCAATAGCGGAACCTGGATGCCCATATTGGTTCCTACATATTCTCTGAAGATCTTTATCGGTCAAACCGCATAACGATATCGTTGTTCCTTTTGTCATCGGTATGTTACTTACCCGAGATTCGATCGTCGGTATCCAATACCTAGTTCAATCTCGTTACCGTAAGTCTCTTTACTCGTTCCGTAATACATCATCTCACAACTAACTCATTAGTTGGAATGCTTGCAAGGCTTATGTGATGTGTATTACCGAGAAGGCCCAGAGATACCTCTCCGACAATCGGAGTGACAAAACCTAATCTCGATTCATGCCAACTCAACATATACTTTTGGAGACACCTGTAGAGTACCTTTATAATCACCCATTTACGTTGTGACGTTTGGTAGCACACAAAGTGTTCCTCCGTAAACGGAGTTGCATAATCTCATAGTTGCGGGAACTTTGTATAAGTCATGAAGAAAGCATAAGCAACATACTAAACGATCAAGTGCTAAGCTAACGAAATGGGTCATGTCAATCACATCATTATCCTAATGATGTGATCCCATTAATCAAATGACAACATATGTCTATGGTTAGGAAACATAACCATCTTCGATTAATGAGCTAGTCTAGTAGAGGCATACTAGTGACTATCTGCTTGTCTATGTATTCACACATGTATTATGTTTCCGGTTAATACAATTCTAGCATGAATAATAAACATTTATCATGATATAAGGAAATAAATAATAACTTTATTATTGCCTCTAGGGCATATTTCCTTCAAAGAGTTGCTCCTCAACCTAATGAACCTATTGAAAATGAAAATCCTTTTTAATTTCCTTCGGGTATTATGGAAAAACTGCTGGCTAATACTTTTACAGGAGATGGGACAAAGCATCCCGACGAGCATCTACGCTATTTGGATGATATTTGTGGATTATTTAAGCTTGCAGGTATACCCGATGATGTTGTTAAGAAGAAGGCTTTCCCTTTATCTTTGGAGGGAGACGCATCGACATGGTATAGGCTATGTGATGATACGAGATCATGGAACTATAAAAGAGTGAAATTGGAATTTCATCAAAAGTATTACCCTATGCATCTTGTTCATCGTGATCGCAATTATATATATAATTTTGGCCTCATGAAGGAGAAATCATCGCTCAAGCTTGGGGAGGCTTAAATCAATGTTATATTCATGCCCCAATCATGACCTCTCAAGAGAAACAATTCTTCGAATTTTTATGCTCGGCTTTACGATAACAATCGCACCATGCTTGATACTTCTTGTCTTTGGCTCTTTTATGATGAAGACTATTGAATTCAGATGGAATTTATTGGATAGAATTAAACGCAACTCGATTTATTGGGACCTCGACGAAGGTAAGGAGTCGGTATGACACCTAAGTTTGATTGTGTTAAATCTTTTATGGATATCGATATTTTTAGTAAGTTTAGCACTAAATATGGACTTGACTCGAGATAGTAGCTTCTTTACGTGAATCTTTTGCTACTTATGTTGATCTCCCCAAGGAGAAGTGGTTTAAATATCATCCTCCCATAGAAGTAAAAGTAGCTGCACCTATTAAAGTTGAAGAAAAGACCATCACTTATAATGATCCTATTGTTCCCACCTCTTATGTTGAAGAAAAGATTTCTAGTTCTTCTTTTTACTTGTTGGGAGATTTCCCGTGTAAATAGTTTTATTTTCTTTTCTTTCCTTTGGGGGTTGAGAAGACCATATTGAAAATGCTTAGTGGCTCTCATATGCATGATTGTTTATTTAATTTAGAGCCCATATTACTTGTCTTCTCTCTTGAGTTGAATGCTTGCAGATTCCAGCTTAGTCCAATGCACGTGCACTCTTATTATTATACACATCGTTCGGTCGTGCGGGTGAAAGGCAATAATGACGATATATGATGGACTTATTGGGATGAGAAATGCTGGTATGAACTCGGCCTCTCTTGTTTTCGTAAATATGATGAGTTCATCGTTCCTGAGTCAGCTATTATGAAGTAAACATATTTGTAATGACATTTAGAGATTATAGTTGCTTGTGCCATGCTTGATTAGCTATGAGTTATAATGGTTTACCTTGCCTGCCAACATGCTATTAGAATGATTATGATGTGGTATGATGAGATGGTATCCTCCTTTGAATGGATTGAGTGACTCGACTTGGCACATGTTCACGCATGTAGTTGAATCAAATCAACATAGCCTTCATGATATTTATGTTCATGGTAGATTATATCCTACTCATGCTTGTTCTCAGTGTGAATTAATTTTAATGCATGTTTACGACTGTTGTCGCTCTCTCGCTTAATCGCTTCGGTCTTTTGCTAGCCTTGATCGTACTAAGCGGGAATACTTGCTTGTGCATCCAAACTCCTTAAATCCCAAAGTTGTTCCATATGAGTCCACTATACCTTCCTATATGCGGTATCTACCTGCCGTTCCAAGTAAATTTGTATGTGCCAAACTCCAAACCTTCAAATGAAATTCTGTTTTGTATGCTCGAGCAGCTCATGTTTCAACTAGGGCTGCCTATATCTTCCATGCTAGGTGGGTTATTCTCAAGAGGAGTGGACTCCGCTCCTCATTCACGAGAAAGGGCCGATAACCGGGATGCCCAGTCCCATGATCCAAAAAGATCAAAGCAAATCAAAATAATTAAAAAAAAACTCCCCCAGGGCTGTTGTATGTTGGAGACACTCGTTGTTTCGAGCAAGCCATGGATTGATGCTTGTTGGTGGTTGGGGGAGTATAAACCTTTACCATTCTGTTTGGGAACTGCATATAATGCATGTAGTATGGAAGATACAGCCATCTCATAGTTGTTGCGTTGACAGCGAAAGTATGCCGCTCAAAATGTTATTCAATCTCTATTTTAAAATCGAGCTCTGGAACCTCTACAAATCCCTGCTTCCCTCTGCGAAGGGCTTATCTATTTACTTTTATGTTGAGTCATCACCCTTCTTATTAAAAGCACCCGCTGGAGAGCACACTGTCATTTGCATTCATTAATATTGGTTTATATTGGGTATGACTTGACTGGATCTCTTTTACCATGAATTACAATGTTTAGTTAGTCCTTGATCTTTAAAGGTGCTCTACATTTATGTTTTGCGGTCTTAGAAAGGGCTAGCGAGATACCATTTTGTTATATCCTGTTATGATTATTTTGAGAAAGTGTTGTCATCCGAGTTTTATTATTATGGCTCGCTAGCTAATTAGGTTATTGATATGAGTAATTGTGAGACCTATGTGTTATTGTGAGTATGGTTAGTTCATAATATTTGCTGAAACTTGAATGTTGGCTTTTCATGTTTACAACAACAAGAGCAAACAGAGTTTGTAAAAGTTTTTCTTTATCACTTTCAGTTTATCAACTGAATTGCTTGAGGACAAGCAAAGGTTTAAGCTTGGGGGAGTTGATACGTCTCCAACGTATCTACTTTTCCAAACACTTTTGCCCTTGTTTTGGACTCTAACTTGCATGATTTGAATGAAACTAACCCAGACTGACGCTGTTTTCAGTAGAACTGCCATGATGTTGTTTTATGTGTAGAAAAGAAAAGTTCTCGGAATGTCCTGGAAATCCATGGAGGCACTTTTTGGGATTTATAAGAATTATTGGGCGAAAGAAATACACCATGGGGCCTAGGGCCTGTCCACGAGACAGGGGGCGCGCCCCCCTAGGGCGCGCCCCTATCTCGTGGGCCCCCTGGACCTCCTCCGACCTCAACTCCAACTCCATATATTCCGTCTCGGGAAGAAAAAAACCAGAGAGAAAGTTTCATCGCGTTTCACGACACGGAGCCGCCGCCAAGCCCTAATCTCTCTTGGGAGGGCTGATCTGGAGTCCATTCGGGGCTCCGGAGAGGGGGATTCGTCATCGTCGTCATCATCAACCATCCTCCATCACCAATTTCATGATGCTCACCGCCGTGCGTGAGTAATTCCATCATAGGCTTGCTGGACGGTGATGGGTTGGATGAGATTTACCATGTAATCAAGTTAGTTTTGCTAGGGTTTGATCCCTAGTATCCACTATGTTCTGAGATTGATGTTGCTATGACTTTGCTATGCTTAATGCTTGTCACTAGGGCCCGAGTGCCATGATTTCAGATCTGAACCTATTATGTTTTCATGAATATATGTGTGTTCTTGATCCTATCTTGCAAGTCTATAGTCACCTATTATGTGTTATGATCCAACAACCTGAAGTGACAATAATCGGGATACTTCTCGGTGATGACCGTAGTTTGAGGAGTTCATGTATTCACTATGTGCTAATGCTTTGTTCGGTTCTCTATTAAAGGAGGCCTTAATATCCCTTAGTTTCCGCTAGGACCCGCTGCCACGGAGGGTAGGACAAAAGATGTCATGCAAGTTCTTTTCCATAAGCACGTATGACTATTTACGAATACATGCCTACATTACATTGATGAGCTGGAGCTAGTTCTATATCACCCTATGTTATAACTATTGCATGAGGAATTGCATCCAGCATAATTATCCATCAACGATCCATTGCCTCTGAGCTTTTCATATCTGTTCTTCGCTTATTTACTTTTCCGTTGCTCTTTGTTGCAACTACTACAAAAACCCAAAAACATTTATCTTTACTTTTGCTACCGTTACCTTTATTATCATACCACTTTTGCTACTAAACACTTTGCTGCAGATACTAAGTTATCCAGGTGTGGTTGAATTGACAACTCAACTGCTAATACTCAAGAATATTCTTTGGCTCCCCTTGTGTCGAATCAATAAATTTGGGTTGAATACTCTACCCTCGAAAGCTGTTGCGATCCCCTATACTTGTGGGTTATCATGGAGCGTGAATCATATAGTAGATATGATCAACATAGTGATGTTCACCATTCAAAACTACTCCATCTCACGTGATGATCGGACATGGTTTAGTTGATTTGGATCACGTGATCACTTAGATGATTAGAGGGATGTCTATGTAAGTGGGAGTTCTTAAGTAATTTGATTAATTGAACTTTAATTTATCATGAACTTAGTACCTGATAGTATTTTGCATGTCTATGTTGTTGTAGATAGATGGCCCGTGCTGTTGTTCCATTGAATTTTTGCGTTCCTAGAGAAAGCTAAGTTGAAATATGATGGTAGCAACTACACGGACTGGGTCCGTTACTTGAGGATTATCCTCATTGCTGCACAGAAGAATTACGTCCTGGAAGCACCGCTAGGTGCCAAACCCGTTGCAGAGAACAACGCCGGATATTACTGAATGTCCGGCGAGCAAAGTGATGACTACTCGATAGTTCAGTGTGCCATGCTTTACGGCTTAGAACCTGGACTTCAACAACGTTTTGAAAGTCATGGAGCATATGAGATGTTCCAGGAGTTGAATTTAATATTTCAAGCAAATGCCCGGACTGAGAGAAATGAAGTCTCCAGTAAGTTCTACAGCTGCAAAATGGAGGAGAATAGTTCTGTCAGTGAGCATATACTCAAAATGTCTGGGTATAACAATCACTTGATTCAAGTGGGAGTTAATCTTTCTGATGATAGTGTCATTGACAGAATTCTTGAATCACTGCCACCAAGCTACAAGAGCTTCGTGATGAACTATAATATGTAAGGGATGGATAAGACAATTCCCGAGCTCTTCGCAATGCTAAAGGCTGCGGAGGTAGAAATCAAGAAAGAGCATCAAGTGGTGATGGTCAACAAGACCACCAGTTTCAAGAAAAAGGGTAAAGGGAAGAAGGGGAACTTCAAGAAGAACGACAAGCAAGTTCCTGCTCAAGTGAACAAGCCCAAGTGTGGACCTAAGCCTGAGACTGAGTGCTTCTACTTCAAAGGGACTGGTCACTGGAAGCAGATCTGCCCCAAGTATTTGGCGGATAAGAAGGATGGCAAGGTGAACAAAGGTATATGTGATATACATGTTATTGATGTGTACCTTACTAATGCTCGCAATAGTGCCTAGGTATTTGATACTGGTTCTGTTGCTAATATTTGCAACTCAAAACAGGGACTACGGATTAAGCGAAGATTGGCTAAGGACGAGGTGACGATGCGCGTGGGAAATGGTTCCAAAGTCGATGTGATCGCAGTCGGCATGCTACCTCTACATCTACCTTCGGGATTAGTTTTAGACCTGAAAAATTGTTATTTGGTGCCAGCGTTGAGCATGAACATTATATTTGGATCTTGTTTAATGCGAGATGGTTATTCATTTAAATATGAGAATAATGGTTGCTCTATTTATATGAGTAATATCTTTTATGGTTATGCACCCTTGAAGAGTGGTCTATTTTTGTTGAATCTTGATAGTAGTGACACACATATTCATAATATTGAAGCCAAAAGATGCAGAGTTGATAATGATAGTGCAACTTATTTGTGGCACTGCCGTTTGGGTCATATTGGTGTAAAGGGCATGAAGAAACTCCATTCTGATGGACTTTTGGAATCACTTGGTACTTGTGAACCATGCCTCATGGGCAAGATGACTAAAACGCCGTTCTCCAGAACAATGGAGCGAGCAATAGATTTGTTGGAAATCATACATACAGATGTATGTGGTCCGATGAATGTTGAGGCTCGCGGCGGGTATCGTTATTTTCTCACCTTCACAGATGATTTGAGCAGATATGGGTATATCTACTTAATGAAACATAAGTCTCAAACATTTGAAAAGTTAAAAGAATTTCAAAGTGAAGTGGAAAATCATCGTAACAAGAAAATAAAGTTTCTACGATCTGATCGTGGAGGAGAATATTTGAGTTACGAGTTTGGTCTTCATTTGAAAACAACGCGGAATAGTTTTGCAACTCACGCCACCCGGAACACCACAATGAAATGGTGTGTCTAACGTCGTAATCGTACTTTACTAGATATGGTGCGATCTACGATGTCTCTTACTGATTTACCGCTATCATTTTGGGGTTATGCTTTAGAGACGGCTGCATTCACGTTAAATAGGGCACCATCTAAATCCGTTGAGGCGACACCTTATGAACTGTGGTTTGGCAAGAAACCCAAGTTGTCGTTTCTTAAAGTTTGGGGCTGCAATGCTTATGTGAAAAAGCTTCAACCTGATAAGCTCGAAACCAAATTGAAGAAATGTGTCTTCATAGGATACCCAAAGGAGACTGTTGGGTACACCTTCTATCACAAATCTGAAGGCAAGACATTCGTTGCTAAGAATGGATCCTTTCTAGAGAAGGAGTTTCTCTCGAAAGAAGTGAGTGGGAGGAAAGTAGAACTTGATGAGGTAACTGTACCTGATCCCTTATTGGAAAGTAGTTCATCACAGAAATCAGTTCTTGTGACTCCTACACCAATTAGTGAGGAAGCTAATGATGATGATCATCTAACTTCAGATCAAGTTACTACTGAACCTCGTAGGTCAACCAGAGTAAGATCCGCACCAGAGTGGTATGGTAATCCGGTTCTGGAGGTCATGTTACTTGACCATGACGAACCTACAAACTATGAGGAAGCGATGATGAGCCCAGATTCCACAAAATGGCTTGAGGCCATGAAATCTGAGATGGGATCCATGTATGAGAACAAAGTGTGGACTTTGGTTGACTTGCCCGATGATCGGCAAGCCATCGAGAATAAGTGGATCTTGAAGAAGAAGACTGACACTGACGGTAATGTTACTGTCTACAAAGCTCGAATTGTTGCAAAAGGTTTTCGACAAGTTCAAGGAGTTTACTATGATGAGACCTTCTCACCCGTAGCGATGCTTAAGTCCGTCCGAATCATGTTAGCAATTGCTGCATTTTATGATTATGAAATTTGGCAAATGGATGTAAAGACTGCATTCCTGAATGGGTTTCTGGAAGAAGAGTTGTATATGATGCAACCCGAAGGTTTTATCTATCCAAAGGATGCTAACAAAGTGTGCAAGCTCCAGCGATCCATTTATGGACTGGTGCAAGCATCTCGGAGTTGGAATAAACGTTTTGATAGTGTGATCAAAGCATATGGTTTTATACAGACTTTTGGAGAAGCCTGTATTTACAAGAAAGTGAGTGGGAGCTCTGTAGCATTTCTAATATTATATGTGGATGACAATATTGTTGATTGGAAATGATGTAGAGTTTCTGGATAGCATAAGAGGATACTTGAATAATAGTTTTTCAATGAAAGACCTCCGTGAAGCTGCTTATATATTGGGCATCAAGATCTATAGAGATAGATCAAGATGCTTAATTGGACTTTCACAAAGCACATACCTTGATAAAGTTTTGAAGCAGTTTAAAATGGATCAAGCAAAGAAAGGGTTCTTGCTTGTGTTACAAGGTGTGAAGTTGAGTCAGACTCAATGCCTGACCATTGCAGAAGATAGAGAGAAAATGAAGGTCATTCCATATGCTTCAGCCATAGGTTCTATCATGTATGCAATGCTATGTACCAGACCTGATGTGTACCTTGCTATTAGTTTAGAAGGGAGGTACCAAAGTAATCCAGGAGTGGATCACTAGACAGCGGTCAAGAACATCCTGAAATACCTAAAAAGGACTAAGGATATGTTTCTCGTTTATGGAGGTGACAAAGAGCTCATCGTAAATGGTTACGTCGATGCAAGCTTTGACACTGATCCAGATGAATCTAAGTCACAAACCGGATACGTATTTATATTGAATGGTGGACCTGTCAGTTGGTGCAGTTCTAAGAAAAGCGTCGTGGCGGGATCTATGTGTGAAGAGGAGTACATAGCTGCTTCGGAAGCAGCAAATGAATGAGTTTGGATGAAGGAGTTCATATCCGATCTAGGAGCTCTGTAGCATTTCTGATATTATATGTAGATGATATATTGCTGATTGGAAATGATATAGAATTTCTGGATAGCATAAAGGGATACTTGAATAAGAGTTTTTAATGAAAGACCTCGGTGAAGCTGCTTACATATTGGGCATCAAGATCTATAGAGATAGATCAAGACGCTTAAGTGGACTTTCACAAAGCACATACCTTGACAAAGTTTTGAAGAAGTTCAAAATGGATCAAGCAAAGAAAGAGTTCTTGCCTGTAATACAAGGTGTGAAATTGAGTCAGACTCAATGCCCGACCACTGCAGAAGATAGAGATAAAATGAAAGAAGTTCCCAATGCTTCAGCCATAGGCTCTATCATGTATGCAATGCTGTGTACCAGACCTGATGTGTGCCTTGCTATTAGTTTAGCAGGGAGGTACCAAAGTAATCTAGGAGTGGATCACTGACAGCGGTCAAGAACATCCTGAAATACCTGAAAAGGACTAAGGATATGTTTCTCGTTTATGGAGGTGACAAAGAGGTAGTCGTAAATGGTTACGTCCATGCAAGCTTTGACACTGATCCCGACGATTCTAAAACGCAAACCGGATATGTGTTTTTATTAAACGATGGAGCTGTCAGTTGGTGCAGTTCTAAACAAAGCGTCGTAGCGGGATCTACATGTGAAGCGGAGTACATAGCTGCTTCGGAAGCAGCAAATGTAGGAGTCTGGATGAAGGAGTTCATATCTGATCTAGGTGTCGTACCTAGTGCATCGGGTCCAATGAAAATCTTTTGTGACAATACTGGTGCAATTGCCTTGGCAAAGGAATCCAGATTTCACAAGAGATCCAAGCACATCAAGACACGCTTCAATTCCATCTGCGATCAAGTCAAGGAGGGAGACATAGAGATTTGCAAGATACATATGGATCTGAATGTTGCAGACCCATTGACTAAGCCTCTCTCACGAGCAAAACATGATCATCACCAAGACTCCATGGGTGTTAGAATCATTACTGTGTAATCTAGATTATTGACTCTAGTGCAAGTGGGAGACTGAAGGAAATATGCCCTAGAGGCTATAATAAAGCTGTTATTTATATTTCCTTATATCATGATAAATGTTTATTATTCATGCTAGAATTGTATTAACCGGAAACTTAGTACATGTGTGAATACATAGACAAACAGAGTGTCACTAGTATGCCTCTACTTGACTAGCTCGTTGAATCAAAGATGGTTAAGTTTCCTAGCCATAGACATGAGTTGTCATTTGATTAACGAGTTCACATTCCGTTAGCTTAGCACTTGATCGTTTAGTATGTTGCTATTGCTTTCTTCATGACTTATACATGTTCCTATGACTATGAGATTATGCAACTCCCGAATACCGAGGAACACTTTGTGTGCTATCAAACGTCACAACGTAACTGGGTGATTATAAAGATGCTCTACAGGTGTCTCCGATGCTGTTTGTTGAGTTGGCATAGTTTGTGATTAGGATTTGTCACTCCGATGGTCGGAGAGGTATCTCTGGGCCCTCTCGGTAATGCACATCACTATAAGCCTTGCAAGCAATGTGACTAAATGAGTTAGTTGTGGGATGATGCATTACGGAACAAGTAAAGAGACTTGCCGGTAACGAGATTGAACTAGCTATTGAGATACCGATGATCGAATCTCGGGCAAGTAACATACCGACGACAAAGGGAACAATGTATGTTGTTATGCGGTTTGACCGATAAAGATCTTCGTAGAATATGTAGGAGCCAATATGAGCATCCAGGTTCCGCTATTGGTTATTGACCGGAAATAGTTCTAGGTCATGTCTACATAGTTCTCGAACCCGTAGGGTCCGCACGCTTAACGTCCTGTGACGATCGATATTATGAGTTTATGTGTTTTGATGTACCGAAGGTTGTTCGGAGTCCCGGATGTGATCACGGAAATGATGAGGAGTCTCGAATTGGTCAAGACATAAAGATCGATATATTGGATGGCTATGTTTGGACATCAGAATGGTTCCGGGTGAGTTCGGGCATTTACCGCAGTACCGGGAGGTTACTGGAACCCCTCGCGGAGTGTATGGGCCGTATTGGGCCTTAGTGGGAGAGAGGAGGAGGTGACCTAGGAGGGGGCGCCCCCCCAAGCCCAATCTGAATTGGGAGGGGGGCGGCCCCCCTTTCCTTCCTCCCTCTCTCCTCCTTCCTTCCTCTCCTACTCCTACTTGGAAGGGGGGTGGATCCTACTCCCGGTGGGAGTAGGACTCCCATAGGGTGCGCCATAGAGAGGGCCGGCCCTCCCCCTCCTCCACTCTTTTATATACGGGGGAGGGGGGCACCCCATAGACACACAAGTTGATCATTGTCTTAGTCGTGTGCGGTGCCCCCCTCCACCATAATCCACATATAGTCGTAGTGCTTAGGTGAAGCCCTGCGCCAGTAGCTTCATCATCACCATCATCACGCCGTCGTGCTGACAAAGCTCTCCCTGAACACTCAGCTGGATCGAGAGTTCGTGGGTCGTCACCGAGCTGAACGTGTGCAGATCGCGGAGGTGCCGTACTTTCGGTACTAGGATCGGTCGGATCGTGAAGACGTACGACTACATAAACCGCGTTGTCATAACGCTTCCGCTTTCAGTCTATGAGGGTACGTAGATAACACTCTCCCCTCTCGTTGCTATGCATCACCTAGATGGATCTTGCGTGTGCGTAGTTATGCATCTTCATATTGATCTTGGGTGGTCGTAGGCATGCAATTTTTTGTTTTCTACTACGTTTTCCAACATTATTATCCCATGGGCTCGCTCTTTTGTGCGGTTTTATACTATGTAGGATGATATATGTTGTAATATAGTCCTAGATTGATGATTGTCTCTTGTTCTAGGGTAATATCGTTATGCTGGCGTAGTTTAAAGACTTATGCCCTCATGATACTTACACTACAAAAAAAAGACACATCCGTGACATTTTGGGCCGAACGAATTTTTTTCCTGTCATACTTATGACACTTCTATGACGGTAATTGTGACAAAACCTGGTATCATAATAGATGTGGTGGGCTCCTACTTCTATGACAAAAAATCATGACAGAAAATGGGCTTTTCGTCCTGGGCGGGCTAGAGACGTAGCTGCATGACATTCTTTGGGCCGTCCATGGCGGAGAAAACCGTGGTAGAAGCGAGGGCGAGGAAAATATCGGGGAGTTCCCGGTTACGGTGGGTGGTCAGGGGCCGAGCGATGCGCGTTTCTCTCGTACGTACGCACGTGTGTGTGAGGCGTTGCGCTCTAAGTGAACCCAAGCGAGGCGTTGGGCTCTAACTGAACCCGAGAGATTGCCTTTGCAGCTCGCATTCTTCGGACCCGAGCGATCGATCGATCCCTTGTCGTTAATCGAACCCGAGTGATTCGCCGCTCTGCTGCTAATCAAGCCGATCGATGCTGCCTCTGGATGAGCAATGGCGTTGTTGGGGGTTTGGATGAACAGTTCCCGGTGGGGGTTGGATGAACAGGAACCCGTGGTAGTAGAGGCCTTTGCCGCTGGATGAACAGTACCCCGATCGATCGAGTCGGTGGATGAACATGACCCCATGGAGGGCTGGATGAGCAGGATCCCATGGAGGGCTGGTTGAACGATGGCGGTGGAGGGCTGGTTGAGCGATGGCGGTGGAGGCTGGATGAATAGTAGCCCGTGGAGGGTGGTTGAACAGGACCCCGTGGAGAGGGCTGGTTGAGCGATGGCCGGTGGAGGAGCGCGGTGGAGGCTGGGTGAGCAGGAGCCCGTGGATGAACAATCGCGGTGGAGGCTGGAGGAGGTCGACGGTGGATAAACATGAGCCGTGGAGGCTGGAGGCGGTTGGCGGTGGAGATGAGCAAGATCCGTGGAGTTCCGTTTTGCGGTACGCCACACCCCTCCCAATGAACAGGACCCCCGTTTCAACCGTAGCGCTCCAACACAAGTCTGTTTCCTTTGTTTTGCGGTACGCCACACCCCTCCCGATCAACAGGACCCCATTTCGACCGTAAGAGGTCCATTTCCTCCGTTTTGCGGTATGCTAGACCCCTCCCGATGAACAAGATCTCGTTTCCACCATGGGCGGTCGAACACAAGGCTGTTTCCTCCGTTCTGCCGTACGCCAGGCCTCGTTTCCATTGCCTGTTCTGTCCAAGCCGGTTGGCTCCCAATGAACAGCACGTGTTCCGTTGCCTCCCGATGAACACGACGCATTCCGTTGCCTCCCCATGAACACGATGATGATGCAGTTTCTCCGTTCCGACCCAGCCACACCCTTGTACACGAGCCCTGGCCGTACGTATGCACGAGTAGCGTTCGAGACCCCGCCCGTATGTACGTACGTGGCCGTATTTACTTTCTTGCACCCTGGCCGCTGTACGTACGTGTACATGTTACGTGCGCGCTTCTACTACCACACGTGCGCGCCTCTACTACCACACGTGCCCTTCCTTACACGGCCACGGTTCATCGCTGCAGCCTGCAGATAGACCGATCGACCAGTATGTACGTACACGTTCGCAACTAGAATGACAACGCTATGTACGCTTCGACCGGATGGGTCCCGACTGTCAGGCACTTACTTGCATGCGAAGATGTAGCTGGTGGGTCCCAGCAGTTAGGGGGCGAATCGTTTTTTTGCCCATAATATGGACGCACTTCCTTGTTGGGGAACGTAGCAGAAATTCAAAATTTTCCTACGTGTCACCAAGATCTATCTATGGAGAAACCAGCAACGAGGGGAAGGAGAGTGCATCTACATACCCTTGTAGATCGCTAAGCGGAAGCGTTCAAGAGAACGGGGTTGATGGAGTCGTACTGTCGTGATCCAAAACACCGATGATCCTAGCGCCGAGCGGACGGCACCTCCGCGTTCAACACACGTACAGCCGGGGCGTCTCCTCCTTCTTGATCCAGCAAGGGAGAGGAGAAGTTGAGGAGAACTCCGACAACCTGACGGCGTGGTGGTGATGGAGCTCGTGGTTCTCCGTGAGCTTCGCTAAGCACTACGGAGGAGGAGGAAGTGTTGGAGGAGGGAGGGGCTGCGCCAGGGAAGGTGCAGCTGCCCTCTCTCCCTCACTATATATAGGGGTAAGGGGGTGGAGGAGGCGCCTAGGGTTCCCTAAGGGAGGCGGCGGCCAGGGGAAACCCTAGATGGGTTTGGGCGCCCCACCCCTAGGAAACTGCCCCCAAGCCGGGAAGGGGCTGCCCTAGGGAGGCGCCCCACCTCTCCTGGTTACGTGAGAGGGGCTGGGAGGGCGCACCACCCCTTAGTGGGCTGGTTTGCCCTTCCCTTTGGCCCATGAGGCCCTCCAACACTTGCCGGGCTCCCAAACACCTTTCGGTCATGCTGGCCATAGCACAGTACCCCGGAACACTTCCGACTCCAAAACCCTTCGTCCAATATATCGATCTTCACCGCCGGACCATTCCGGAACTCCTCGTGACGTCCGGGATCACATCCGGGACTCCGAACAACCTTCGGTAACCACATACTATTTCCTATAACAACTCTAGCGTCACCGAACCTTAAGTGTGTAGACCCTACGGGTTCGGGAACCATGCAGACATGACCGAGATGTTCTCCGGTCAATAACCAACAGTGGGATCTGGATACCCATGTTGGCTCCCACATGTTCCATGATGATCTCATCGGATGAACCACGATGTCGAGGATTCAATCAATCCCGTATTCAATTCCCTTTGTCTAGCGGTATTGTACTTGCCCGAGATTCGATCGTCGGTATCCCGATACCTTGTTCAATCTCGTTACCGGCAAGTCTCTTTACTCGTTCCGTAACACATCATCCCGTGATCAACCCCTTGGTCACATTGTGCACATTATGATGATGTCCTACCGAGTGGGCCCAGAGATACCTCTCCGTTTACGGAGTGACAAATCCCGCCTCGATTCGTGCCAACCCAACAGACACTTTCGGAGATACCTGTAGTGCACCTTTATAGCCACCCGATTCGTTGTGACGTTTGGTACACCCAAAGCATTCCTACGGTATCCGGAGTTGCACAATCTCATGGTCTAAGGAAATGATACTTGACATTAGAAAATCTTTAGCATCTGAACTACGATCTTTGTGCTAGGCTTAGGATTGGGTCTTGTCCATCACATCATTCTCCAAATGATGTGATCCGTTATCAACGACATCCAATGTCCATGGTCGTGAAACCGTAACCATCTATTGATCAACGAGCTAGTCAACTAGAGGCTTACTAGGGACATGGTGTTGTCTATGTATCCACACATGTATTGCGGTTTCCGGTCAATACAATTATAGCATGAATAATAAACGATTATCATGAACAAGGAAATATAATAATAACTAATTTATTATTGCCTCTAGGGCATATTTCCAACATTCCTTGCGTGCGAAGATGTAGCTGGTGGGTCCCAGTAGTCAGGGGGCGAATCATTTTTTTGCCCGTAATACGGACGCACTTCCTTGCGTGTGAAGGTGTATTGGTGGGTCCCAGCAGTCAGGGGGTCATTTTTTTGCCCGTAATATGGATGCACTTCCTTGCGTGCGAAGATGTAGCTGGTGGGTCCCAGCAGTCAGGGGGACAAAACATTATTTTTCAGGGTAAAAAGGATGCAGCTGCATGCATGCGTCCATGGGCGTGGTGCGTCCCCACTGTCAGCCTCTCACGTACAGTCATCTTCCGATGACTCTCGGTTGTTGACCACACCGTGCCGAGCGCACCAAGGCCGGTGGACGATGGCGAGGCCCCAGACTGGAACGACCCGGAGATGAGGAAGACGCGGCAGTGGAGTCGCAGATGGAGAGGAGTGGGAAACTTGACTGATTCGGGTGTGCGGTGCTGCCCACGGGAGACATGAGCAAGAACAGAGGTTAATAAGGAGCACGGATGTTGGATTAACATCCAACGGTCCAGCTGTTAGAATCATTTGTTGATTAAGTTGACAAAGCCCTGCGTACACGTCCGCGTAGGCCCACAAGTCAGCCACCAAATCTGACGGGTCCCAGCTGTCAACGGGAGGAATATTTTTTTCGCATAACAAGGAGGCACTTCCTTTCATGCGAAGATACAGCTGGTGGGTCCCAGCTGTCAGGGGGAGAAAACATTTTTTTCAGCTTAATAAGGAGGAACTTTCCTTGCGTGCGACCGTGGACCTCGTGGGTTCCAGCCATCAGGCTCTCCACATACATTCCTCTTCCGATGACTCTCGTTTGTTGACCACGCCGCACCTAGCGCAGTGAGGCGGTGGACGATGGCGAGGCCCCGGACGGGAACGACCCGAAGATGGGAAGACGCGGCAGTGAAGTCGCAGATTGAGACGAGGAGAAGGGTTATAACTGGTTCTGGTGAGGCGTGGGGCTGCAGTCGGTGGAGAATAACAGGAGGTGTGGAGGGGTGGAGGGATCGCCTTGCCGGCGGTGGGGTAGCGCTTCGCAGCGATGCGTGCTAAGCAAAGCCGCTAGCCTCCGGAGGCCGGACCAGGCGGTCCCGGCGACGTTGGAGGAAGAAGACGAGAGATTGAAGGTGCATGCCGGCCGTTGGATATAAATCCAATGGTTGTGGATGCCATAATCATTTGTTGACCAAGTTGACAACGCCCTGCGTAGGCTTCGACCTATTGGCCCACATGTCAGCCTGCAAAAATGTGGCATATATTTAAGCCATGTTTTGTCCATTTGCTGGGCTGGGTGAACAAATAATTTCGTGTCAATGCGGCCCATTTATATTTTCTAAGAAATCCCAGCCCATTTGCACTTTCTTGAAATACACGAATTAGCTGGGCTCGTTCTATATATAATGTTAGGTTAGAAGGAGCAATTAATAGAGAGAATTCTTTATTTGGCCCTTTCTTAATGTTTGCTTCTCTATTTGGCCCAAAAAAGTTTTTCTTCCCTGTTTGGCCCCAAATGTAAAATTTGTTCCCTATATGATATTTCTGTCTAGTTTGGCCATAAACGGTGTTAAGTATAAGGTGAAAAGACCATTCTACCCCTGATGCTATACAAGGCTAAAAAAGAACTTCCATTTGTTCCACCGAACCGGTTTATTAGAGGCGAAAGGAAGAGAATGGAGAGCAGCTCAAGACCTTATCGGTGGAACTTGCCGGCGGACGACGATGCTTGAGGATACGGCATTCTCCAGTAATAAGCCGGCGAACGACAACCCAAGATGATTCGTGTGGAAAAATATACAATGTTGCTGAACGGATGTACGTATTGTGCTGCAAATTTATTGATTGCATGCATGCATACATATTCACTACTCCTAGTGTATATATATTCATGCATGGATCGATGTAATTGATTAGCCCGCTTCTAATCATTGATCTTTCCCATGCGTATAGTACGTGTGCTAAGATGGTGTCGGCCAGACGAAAGTCGTACCTGGAAAATTCTCGAATATACAGACCGACATGAACACTGATGTCTTCTTGCAAAAAGAAGAGAGTAAAACTAACGTCTGAACTGAACTAACTCAAACTAATTCAAGTTAATTGTGATTAACTCAAACAGGCCGCCGCTCGTGCATATGTTTTCGCGTTCGCGTATGTGAAGGGGCTAGCTAGGAGTGTAGCACCACCTCGTGCACTCACGACAGGCTGACAGTAGGTGCATACGTAGTATATGCAGCAGGAACGACGATCTTTTTTTAGCCATGTATAGTACCAGGGATAGAATGGACTTTTCATGCTGCACCTAACACCATTAGTTGTCAAAATAGACAAAAGTGTCATATAGGGAACAAATTTTACATTGAGTATCAAATAAGGAAGAAAATACTTTTTTGGGCCAAATAGGGAAGCAAATTTTAAGAAAGGGCCAAATAAAGAATTCTCTCCAATTAATATCAAAAAATAAACCGGAGCGACACACACACACACACACACACACACACACACACACACACACACACACACACACAAATTAGAGAGTTATTGCTCAAAATAAAAATGAGCGCGTCATTATTACATTGGTCCTTAAAATCTTTGCAAGCTTTTGTACGCAATCACCAGGATTTTCCTTGCCTGTGAGTCAAAAACAACCAGGATTTTCCTTCCCAACTTCTATTAAACATTTACTTTTATAAGTTAATAATACGTGAGATGTTTTTATAATGTATATATAAGTCTCTATAAAATATACGATAATAGTAATAATATAAATATATATAATGTGGTTAGAAGGGAAAACATAAATTGGAGACAACATTATTCTTCTTCTTATATATAGATAAATAGAATAGAGATCTGCGTTTTATTAAGAAAAATACATTGGGCTGCCAATCTTTAAGAAAAAGCCCATAGGCCGGTATGGACCTCAAAAAATAAGTTGAAACCACTGTCTCCGTATGTCGTGGGCTACGCATGTTAAAAAATAAAACCTAAGCCTAGCTGATACTTGTTCGCCCTCTGGAAAGAAATGATACCAGCTAGATTCCCGAGCGAACTGGATTAAAGAGGGGGCCGGCGGCGCGACTGAAGAAGTACATCAGGAGCAATTTTTTCTTCAGTGGATGGCTCTCGATGGCGTTTTTTACTTGCCTCTGCACCATATAACTTGTATTTTTAGCCTCCCAGTGCGTGGTGGACCAGCAGCCCATTTGCTGGACGGGCCAACCTACAGAAACCAGCACTTGATTTTTCATCAAGCCCCAAAGACAACGCAATACTATGTTTGTTTTGAGGCCGAAAACATTACAACAGGGGTTGAGCGGGGGTGGGGGGAAGACAGAGCAAAAAGATTAAAAAAAGCTGATGCGCCGTTGCTACCCTAACAAAGCAGGTGCAATTCTTCTCGGGAAGAAGGTGTGCCGTTGACACCCACACGTCACAAATCTCACAGTAGGCATACTAACAAGTTCACACACAAGTACAACAGAAAAGGTAAACATTCGTATCAAACTCAGGTTCACAGGACACATTCATATTCATAGCCAACATTCACAATCAACAACTCAAAAGATTCATATATACACAAGTTCAGCATGTTTATGCATCCAAATGATACTAGATCACACGACAATATTCATAGATAATTCACAAAAAGATTTAGATATACACATGTTCAGTATGTTTATGCATCCAAATGATTGAGATCATAGCCAATATCATCCATGGACGAACTTTAATTACCTAGTGTACAGACTGGTAAATGGTGTTCAGTCGGAGGTACTTCTTGCTAAAATTAATGCTTGTACGAGTAAACTTTCGAGTACATAAGAGGCAGCACAGACAATCTGAACTTTGCTTGTAGGTTTATCCTCAAATAATGGCCTCATGTCGAGGGAGGTTTCAGCAACTTGGCCACTACTTTCATCCAACTAGTTTACTGTCTCATCTTGGTCCTGTAGCTCACCAAAATTCTACATTGCAGACAAGAAAGGAGGCGGTTGAGAAAATGAACCACCCAAATTTTTTGTGCAGTTCAACTGAAATGGAGCATCCCTGGCATGCAGACTGATTAAGTGCCAAATGAATATACGCGTCAACCAACTTGTCTGGAATCTTTAGACTCCATGCCATACAGTTCGCTACCATATGTGTCGATAACCAAAAGGCACAAGTTGGGATCAAAGACTGGATTGCGTTTTTCCGGGCTATGCGCCAAGCAATATTTTTGGCGTTCACTCTCCTAATACTTGGAGTTTGACAACTGGTTGATGCCGGTTGATACTCGAATGAATATAGGCACTTCTTCTTGTCAACATCGATGCTTGTCTGAGTGAACTTTGGAGTACATAGCAGCAGCATAAGTACCTGTCCATCTGATCTTTTTGTGCAGTTCTACTGAAATCACCCAATGTAATGATTTGCCTGCGAGTTCAGGCTCCAAGTTACTCCTTTATGAAATTGGCAAACAGTAGGACAATACCAAATTACCAATACATATGACAAGCACAATAATCAGGATAAAGACCAGTACCAACCTGTGTGAGGTAGCATATCAATTACTATTTCATTTGATTGGAAGCCGAGATAAGCCAAGCGACTGACAGCAAAGGAAGATTGCAAGCCCAGATTAGCGACTGACAGGAAAGGAAGGAAGTTGTCAAGGCAATGAAGGACCCAAAGTTTTTGTGCAGTTCCACCAAAATTGAGCATCCCTGTTGGCACATATATTGAGAGAGTGAGATTACTGTAATAGTGGGACTAGTTGATGAAACATACACTAACAAATAGAAGCACCCTCATTATCTTAATGGGTAAAGTTAGCAACATAGTAGTCTTGCTTAAAGAGAGGTATTTGTTTATTTAATCAGTGCCAATTAGCTCAATACTCAAAGCATTGCCATGTATCATAGGTTGCAAAACTTTAACGTGCAAAGATAACGGTGTTTCTCATGGCACTAGCACAATACAAATAGAGATGACAACAAACTAATATGGATGAAGGCCTTAGGCCGGTACAAACTTGAGGGAAAAAGCTTATTCATGTAGTCCCATAAGAGATGATAAAGCACTCACTGGAATCACTCAATACTGTATATTTTTGTGTACTTCAAATGTATGGTTGAATTCACTCTTGTTTATCAGTGCTGAGATTATATTGAAAGGTCATCCAGAACTTCGAGCAGAGTTAAAGCACTGGCTGGGATACAGTTCATTGTATTGTCTTGTGTAGTTCCACTAAAATGTATGATTGGCACAACATGATCCCTGTTTGCACAAGTAGGAACAAGGTGAAACCTTCATTAGCTTGGTGAGAAAGGATAGAAAGACATTAGCATATTACTCTAACAGTAGCATCAAATTCATGATGGACAATACGCAAAACATTGCCTCATTAAACCAATGGCGATAAATTGACATGCAAAACAATAGCACTATTATGTCATGACACTGATAATATTCCCTCCCTACTCCACCAGATGATTCACCTCCATAGACAAACATACACATGTATATGATTCAGCATAAGGTGCTACTAAAGATTTGTTTAACTCCTACAGGAAAATTAGGCAGCAATAAATTAGTGGTACTTAAGTACTCCTAATTAACTAAGTGACCTTGCAGGAGAGACATCAGAAGTGGAAGGGCTCCCTGGAGGATCGTCTCACATGTAAGGTAGACGTTGCCGAAGCCCTTGAATGGCCTCGACTGAGGCCTCTGGCTTCAGCAAGATCACCTTGGCACTATTTATTCTTCTTTTTCTTCCTCTTCATGCTCTGTTTCTCTTTCTCCTCACCAGTTGGTGAAACCAAGTACATGATTGGCCTTCTATTTCTGAATTGGTTTTGTCAGTGAGGGAGTACAAGTGTACTAGTAAAAATAGCATTATTTTCTCATGGAGTCATAAAATAGAGATGAACACATGCATTAAATATCATTCTTACCTAAAGGAAGGTTATGGCGCCAATATGGATGATGAGGATTAGAACACATATCTCCCTTTGTGCAGTTCCACCGAAATGAATCAACTGTTCCATTCTGACATTCCAGTTAAACAACACAAAAGTCACTTCTTTTAAGAAGTGTTTTGTGCAGTGCACCAAAAGGTCACAATAGCAACCTGGTAAAATGGATATCCCTGTTTGCACAAAAAGCTACAATGGAAATAGTCAGAGTCTCAAACAATTACAGGCAAAAACATTTGGCTAAACTTGTCATGGCTTATAACAGTGGCATGGCTTCATTTTACCAGGGGCATTAGATTAAGAACAACTAAATATTTGGTATACGGGCGTGGGACAGTGGGTGCACTAGCAGTCCAGCACCATGTACCTAAACAGGGGCATAAAGTGGTGATTCAGAGTTTGTTGCCCCGAGAAACAAACATCCAAGAAACATATCTGGGTTGGTCCCATTTTTGTTCACTCTAGCCACCTACTCCTGTGTGTGGATAGCAAATCTAGTCCTGGTCATACCATTGTGTACAGCGTTACCCTGATATTTCCCTTTTCGACCAAGATACCGGTTGGATGACCAGTCTGTACTACTTTCACCCCCTTTCCTTCCTGTTTGTACCAAGTTCGATGTACATACTAAATTCCCCCACCCCCATTTTATTTCTTGTTTGAACCAAGTACAAGATTCGACTACATGAAGTAGCTCTACCTCTAACAATAGAAGAAGAAAAATAGGTGAAGTTGGACCATCCGATCGAGAGGGGCTGAGAGGCAGAAAATGATGCACATGTAGCGACGTAGCGAGCTGGGGAAGTAGAGCTAAGGCGGTTTCGAAGGAAGATATACCTGAAGGTCGTCGGGATGTGGATAGGTGGGCGTAGGGAGGCCGGATCCGCACACACTAGGGCAACGACGAAGGGATCGTAGGACCTCCCGCGCCGATGCTTGGCCAGAGATAACGGTTCGGCCGGCAGTGGGTCTCCTCCCTCGCTGTCGACGACAGCCTAAACGCTGCCCCTCCTCCCCTTCACCGGCGGAGGGAGATACGTCCAGAACTGTAACCAGCGGTGAGGATAGAAAGACAGTGTTTTTTGAAGGGAGAAAGACAGTGTTACCACCTCTATCTTGTTTAGATTTGGAGAGGATGAGAGTGTGTGAATAGAGCAACCCTAGCAAGCAAGCGCGGAGGCTCCGGCCTATATATACGTAGTGGGGTAGTTTTCCTTTTTCACTCCATCAAAACAATCGTTTAAAATTGTATACGTGCCAGGTCGCCGTTTTTTTGTTGTTGATTGTTTTTTGAGATAGGTACCCGCTTATTCCAAGTGGTGTCACGGTGTGCCAGGTCGCACTTTGTATCGTTCAAGTCTGGTACAAGATCCTCCATTAAATGAACAACCACCCCCTCATAAAAATTGTGAACAAGCCCACGGCTAAAATGATCGGAAACGTGGGCTGCCCCAACATGCATTATTATTTATATTTTCTACTCCCTCCGTTCCTAAATATAAGTCTTTTTAGACATTTCAAATGGACCACAACATACAGATGTATGTAGACATATTTTAAAGTATGGATTCGTTCATTTTGCTCCGTATGTAGTGACTTGTTAGAATCTCTAAAAATACTTATATTTGGGAATGGATGCAGTATGTGGGAGTAGCGTCAAAACTAAATGTGAGAGTACAATATTTATTGGGCCCCTTTGTAATTGGTGCTAAATTTTGACCAACGATTTAACTGAAAAAATGTTAGTGCATGTTAAAAAAAATTATATCGTTTGATTCATATTTGAACATAGTTTTCAATGATGTAGGGGCTGTTTGGTTTCCAGCCACATATTGCCACACTTTGCCACACCTCACCTTAGGCAAATTTGACCAAGTTAGGTGGGTGTTTGGTTCTAGCCACACCTAAGACAAGAATTTTTTTATTAGCAGTGAACCCCACATGTCATAGACACAAAAAGTGTGGCAAGATTCCCTTAGGCAAGCCAAAGTGGGTCTAACAATTTGAGCAACTCAAGTTAGGCAAGTGTGGAAAAAATAATGTGGCAACATAAGACCCTTTAAACACAGTCACAATCCAAACAACCCCGTAATTTTTTGTGACATGCATGAACATTTGGTTAGTTAAATTTATAGTCAAAATTTGGCAAGGTGCATCAAATCAACACATGCAAGTATCAAAAGGAATGTCACAGCATGCATGCATGCGTTGTACTCCCTTGGTTTCCAAATATAAGTCTTTTTAGAGATTGCAACAAATGGCTACATACGAAGCAAAATGAGTGAATCTACACTCTAAAATTCTACATACATACGTATGTTGTAGTCCATTTGAAATGTCTAAAAAGACTTATATTTAGGAACGGAGGGAGTAATTAATGCATCGGTAAACGCAAATTATTGAAATATATCGAGTGCAGTGCTTTGATGTGTCGCATCAACTCCTTGACTTTGTCAATGCCTCTCTCTCCTCCACATAAGCGGGCTTATAGGCCAGTATTTTACTGGTACTACTTGCTATGAATGCGGGCAGCTGGCGTCTGAGGGGGGAGGGCGGAAGTCGTCCAGACTCCCGCATGGCCCACCTCACATTATCACCATATATTTCTTGGAGTCCATGCCCGGCGGGCGGGCGATCTCTTCTCCCTCCCCCGTCTCTCTCTTCTCAGCCGATGCCCGCCGAGCGATTAGATATCGGCTATCGACGGTTTATTCAATTGCAGTCCCACATGTAAGTGAAATTGCAAGACAACGCGTGTCCCTTCTGGTGAGCGGCGTGCGAGCCGGACTGTCGGGGGTGCGACGCACACGAGTCGTAAGTGTGCCACCTTTTCTTTTGAACTTGCAAAGCGAAACATTTTCGTGCGATCGATCGATAGAAATCCAAAACAAAATGACGAGGGCGGTGCTTTCCAGCACGTTAGGCGGGCTATTTTGAGTGATATGATGTGCTACAGTGCCGTCCACTTGCTCCATTTTTATGTAAGCAAGAGTTTGCACTCTTACGTGGGAGGAGTGCGAAACACGACGTATCTGATTTTGATCGAGGGGTAACTGTTCCCTGCCAAATAATTTAGCACTGTTTATCTCCAGCGCTGGCCCACAAATTTACACCGGCATCTGTCTAAGGACATTGATGGATGCCATCCAATGCTTCCCGCATACCTTTCGATAACCATATGAACTAACCAGACGAAATTCGTGCAAACAAAGCAAATTTCAAATTAACTGGATGAAATTCATTACATTCCGAAAACTTTTCCTACAAACTGGACGAAATTCATTACATATTTCGCACAAATCAAACTAAAACCTACTGTAAACCTAATCTAAATGATCGCTGGCGCCCGACCACCATGTCCGGCCATGAACCCGAGAAAGCCGGCCATTGCCTTTGCCTCCTCCTCATCCGCGTCGATAACCTCCTCCTCCGGAGCACAAGGTTCTGAAGATTTCCGCCTCCACGTTGCCGTCAAGCAGCTAATCGGCCGCCGATGTTTATCCCACCATGCTTGGCGTCGATTGAGTGGAGGAGTGGTGGCCTTCCTAGGACCAGAGCGGCGGCGACCTACCGTGTACTACTCTTCCTCGCTGCCGGCGGAGCCCGTGCACGCGCGCCGGCTTCGTGGTAGTGGCGGTGGAGGCGGCGAGGGAGCCGGCGATCTCCTTCGTCTGCTCCTGCAACAGTAAGTCCAAGAGAGCTTTGGAGCGCGCCCGAAGCGGAGCCGACGATGTCCTTCGTCTGCTCCTGCGACAGTACGTCCAAGAGTGCTTTAGAGCGTCACGAGGCCATGGTTGGAGTGGTGCCTACAGAAGGAAGGGACTGAAGGAGAATGAGTGTGGGTATTTGGCTATGGCTGGAAGCTGGGGCTCAAGTTAATATAGCGGGCGAATGGCAATGAGCCGCGGCAGACGGATGGACGGCTCGCGCCGGAGTAGGTTCGTCGGGCATGAATGCGGATGCTACTTCAGTGACTTAACTGCAGGTGCGTTGGGCCACTGACATGTGGGCCCAACGGGCATCTGGCCCGCATGTCAGTGACACACCAACTGCACATGCAGTTAAGTCCGGTGAATGCGGCATTCTGGAGAGACGGTGAACGTTTCAGGCGGGAAGCGCGCGCTAGCGATGGAAGGGGTTTCGGTAGGCTAGGGTAGTCAGACGCTGGCATGGTGGTAAAATGTGAACTCATGGATGACGAGCCTTTGAAATGTATGCGGCACGTAGTGACAACCAGGCGTCCATGCAACCGGTCTTGTCACCAGCTAGCCTTCGACAACCACCATTAGACACCACACAACCATGCATAACTTACGAATAATGGACGAATCGATCAGACACACACTCGTGTGCAGTGGCATTATGATCGGTCGCTCACGATAGTACATACTCCGTACCATAGTACCCTCTCTAGCTAGGCTGTTTTATATATTGTCCTTGTGATGGACGATATACATGAGCAAGGCGCCGAGTCCCGAGTATGACCGTTGGTGTTGAGCCAAGTGAATACATGCTCGGCGTTCACGGAGGCCTCCATCAAACGTCTAAACAGTAATGGCAGGCACCGCCAGGGTGCGCAGGTGACGGGCTCGTCGTTTGCGTTGCGCCATGAGCAGGACTTTGATTGAGAGGGTGACATGCATGCATTAGCATGGTTTGACAGCATGAGCGTGAGTGCCTGCACGCGTACATGCTACTTGCCTCTATGGACGGTGTGCGCTAATGTGTGCATCACGTATAATATAATGATCAAAGTGAGCTATCAACACAAGTCCGATAACCGCCAATGCATTTTACTCGGTAATAAATGACCAGGATTGAAGGGGAATCCAAATTTCCTTCGTCTTCTGTCCTTGAGCTCTTGACAAACCAATGCACTATACGGTTGTCCGGCCACTCCACCTGTCGGAGTAATTGGACACGGGTACCCCGAAGACGGGAAGACAATTATTCAAGACATCCGGGCTAGCAAAGCTCCTCAGTCCGACTGCCCGGCCGCTCCTGCCGGCTCCCCGTCCGACTGCTCTGCCCGGCCGGCTGCCGGCTGCCGACTGCGCCAACCAGCCGGCTGCCGACTACAGCCCGACCTGACACTGACAAGACATCGACGAGACGGCCATACCGCAACGTCATCTATAGTGTATCTGTCCCTGAGCACTGATTTATAAAGTGCCCCATGGACAAGAAGGCATGCACGTCACATACACATCTCTCATGGGCATGGTGTCCCATGCCCACTTGCCCCCCACGCCATTACCTAGCTTAGGTAGTAAGCTAGCTCACCTATATATATACCACCCATCCATCCATCCACTAGGGCACACACTCACGCATGCCCCATGCTCACTCACGGTGGAGCTCTCTCATGCCCACTAGCTAGCTAGCTCATACACACATATGAGACATATACAAAGCCAGATGCCTATGGCATTGAGCCCAGATACAGCTCTAGGAGCACTCTGTACTAGATATATTAGATACACTCACACATGCAGCAGTAGGAGTATTATCTCTCCGGAGAGCTCCGAAGCTGGGTAAACCACCGCGTGCTACTCGCATACCCGCTCCCGGGCCTATCAGCAGCAATCTTACCCTCACACTAAGCCCCCATTGGCATATGTCGCACCTACCACCCGACATTTGGCGCCCACCGTGGTGTGGTACTACTATTATACTACCACGCTGCTGCTGGTTTCGCTGTCCGGGCGGGACCATCTTCGTCTTCCCCGCCGCGGCGTCGCGCTGTCTCTCCGGTAGCGCTAGGGGCTCGACTTCGACCCGCCCCCGGAGCGGCCGTGCAGGACGGCGCGCCCTCGTCGTCGGCCTCGCCCTCTTCTTCACCACCGTTGCGACGCCGGCTGTCCGTCCGCGCACGTGCCGCGCGCGGGGCCTCGTTTCGGTCGACCGTGGCCATCCATGCGCCGCTCGCGTTGGCTCCTCTCCGCGCTACGCCTTGCTCTGGCCGGAACGCGCATTCGCTCCTCCAGATGCCATCTTTGCGAGCTAGCTAGATGCAGGTCAAAGTACGGTCAAACCATAGCCATACATGCCTCGTACACTTCCCAAACTCATAGCCCAGATAATGGTCATGCTCTATCCAAAAAACTTGTCAGATGCCAAGTCGGGCATTACCCCGTACACTAGCCATACTCTGGCTGCCCCGTCCGCGCTGCATCACCACCATAGGCCATGGCGCTGCCGTGCGGCTGGCCAAGCCGCCGTGCTGCTCGAGCACGACCCCTCCCTCGAGGCGCCAGCCCCTGGCTCCGCTCCTCTGCCCCGCACTCACGCGCCACCAGGGGAGGAGCCCCTCACGCCCGCTCCCCTCCTTCTCCGCTCGTGGCCGCGCGCCCCACCATCGCCATCTCCGGCCGGCCCCCGCGCGCGGTTTCGTCCACGCCCGGCCACCTGTCCGCTTGTCGCGCCCACTCCGCTCCCGAGCGCCGCTCGCGGGCCTCGTCGGCGCGTGCCTCCAAGCCGCTCCGGCTCCTCCTCCAGCCCGTCGCCTCCATCCGCTCCTGCATCGCCCCGACCACGTAGCCACCGCTCCATGGCCCACGCTGCTCCGCGCCGCCTCTCATCGTCGCACTGACCCCTGCTGCGTTTGCCGACTGCCGGGTCCGTGATGTTCCTCCGCCCGCCGGGTCCGCGCGCCCCGGACAGCCGGCTCGACGCAACCCGGCTTGCCGGCTTCCCCGCCACTCCGTCCGCCGGCTTCGCCCACCACCCGGCCGGCCTGGCGGCTGCAGTTCCCAGCGCCTCCCGGTGTCGCGGCGGCTGCTCCGCGTCTCCGCCCAGCGCCGCCTTGGCGAGCCCTACGCCTCGCGACGCGCGGCGGCTCACCGCTCCCAGCCGGCATCAACGCGACTGTGACGGCTCGCCCGCTCCACCCGGCGTCTGCGTGCCCGACGCGCCACGCCTTGCCGACCGGCGCCCTCGCAGGCCGTCTGCCCCGCCGGCTGGAAAAAGACAAAAGAAATTGGAGCCGGCTGATGCAAAAAAAAAAGAAGTCCGGCTGGAGGAAAAGTCTGTTCGGCTGCTAGCTAAAAAGAAAGAAGCAGGGCCGGCTGCTCGCTGAGGGCCGGCTGGAAAAGGCAAAGAGCGAAGTGCCTAGCCGGCTCCAAGAGAAAAAAAATAAAAAGAAAGCGACCGGGTGAGATGGCCGACTGCTGTGGTCGACCGCCCACGTCGCCGCTAGGCCGGCTGGTTCGTCTGCCCGCTTTGCTGCCTGGCCGACTGACAAGCCGGTCCGGCTGTGCACAGCCGGCTGACGAGAAAAAGAGAAGAAGACAAAGTAGTCGCCGGGAGATCCGGCCCGACTACTCAACAGTCGGCCCGAATCTCGGGGGCTACATTCGGTGGGTGCGCTGGCGCGCCCCCACGGAAGATTGCAAGAAACAAAAACAAGAGACAAAAGAAGAGTTTTGTCCGGCTGCCAGCAGCCGACAGAAGACAAAAAGAAGAAAAAGGGTGTCGCAAGACGCCTCGCCGCCTGGCCGGTCGAGCCTGACCGGCCGGGAGCCCCCTTCGAGCACCCAGGGGCTCGAAGGCTACACCAATGGTCTTGTTGGCGCCTCATGAAGCCCGAGTCAAGGCCGGCTGTCTTCGACGACCGCGACTACACAAAAATCAATGTGAGCTCCTCGCCCGCATATTTTTGCATCACGCAAGCACGGATAACCCCGAGCGATTCTCGGGGTCCACCTCCGCATTTTAATTACAGTTACACCACTGTTCGCCCGGGTGCCAGCCAAAGTTGGCCCGGGGGCTGGCCGCTTGGCCTGAGACGTTAGTCCTGTAGACGGCTTAGTAGCGTGCGTAGTACCAAAGGCCCACTCTTAGTCACAGACCGCACAGCGGCTGTCCGGCTAGCAAGAGTGAACGCTGGAGGCCACCGACGTGAAAAACGTCCGGGAAGAAAAAACGGTTCGGGCGACCCGGTCGTTTATTTTATGAGTATCTGCTCGGTTAAATTTGCTCCCAGAGTCTGAGTATTGTACACTCCACTCCGCGGTCCACTCTCAGCCAAAGACCGCAGAGCTGCTGCCCGGCAAGCGAGAGCACAAGCCAAAGAGTGGAGGGAACACGAAAAAGATTGAAGGGGGCTCGGACGACACCGAGTCGGCACCCTCCGCATAAAACTTGCAATGCTAAAAGCAAACATTTGATATATCTGCGTGGACTAACTTTGTCTTTTTCATGATCATTTCCATGAACACTCGCCAAAAAACCCCGCCCAACTTTGCCAAGTTGCCCGGAGGCTTGGGGGCTACTGTCGGAGTAATTGGACACGGGTACCCCGAAGACGGGAAGACAATTATTCAAGACATCGGGGCTAGCAAAGCTCCTCAGTCCGACTGCCCGGCCGCTCCTGCCGGCTCCCCGTCCGACTGCTCTGCCCGGCCGACTGCCGACTACACCAACCAGCCGGCTGCCGACTGCAGCCCGACCCGACACTGACAGGACATCGACGAGACGGCCATACCGCGACGTCATCTACAGTGTATCTGTCCCTGGGCACTGATTTATAAAGTGCCCCAGGGACAAGAAGGCATGCACGTCACATACACATCTCTCATGGGCATGGTGTCCCATGCCCACTTGCCCCCCATGCCATTACCTAGCTTAGGTAGTAAGCTAGCTCACCTATATATATACCACCCATCCATCCATCCACTAGGGGCACACACTCACGCATGCCCCATGCTCACTCACGGTGGAGCTCTCTCATGCCCACTAGCCAGCTAGCTCATACACACATATGAGACATATACAAAGCCAGATGCCTATGGCACTGAGCCCAGATACAGCTCCAGGAGCACTCTGTACTAGATATATCAGATACACTCAGACATGCACCAGTAGGAGTATTATCTCTCCGGAGAGCTCCGAAGCTGGGTAAACCACCGCGTGCTACTCGCATACCCGCTCCCGGGCCTATCAGCAGCAGTCTTACCCTCACACTAAGCCCCCATTGGCATATGTCGCACCTACCACCCGACACCACCCCAGAGCTCTCACCAAGCGTCGTTCATGCCACCGCGCCGCACACTAACCGATAAGGATGCAATGGCATCCCGCCGCGCCAAGTTCCTCGCCGCCCACGACCGCACAGAAAATGGTAGGGAAGCGATGGCATCCCGCCGTGCCGAGTTCATACGCCGCTCGTGACCTCACACCTACATGGGCGGAATTTGAAGCTGCCAAGGCCGAATGGGCGGTAGAGCAAGAGGCGGCCAAAGCCGCACTGAGGGAGCGGAGAAGTCAAAAAGCACTCAGGAAAAGAGAGGCTCGCCGCCGCAAGAAAGAAGAGGACACACACGTTGCTGCAGAGAGGTCGGCGGAGATCCAAGCACGGTGGGGTGTCACCGACAAAGCAGGGAAGGAGAACGACGGCGTCTGGCCAGCATGTGAGAAGTAGTAGTACTAGTAGTTAGTGTGTGTGTGTCCGTGTCTGAGTACGAGCATGTACCAGTACTACTATTTACTACTGTTGTTTTTAGAGCAAATTACCAGTACATTAGCCTAGACTCAATGGAAAAATTCCTATCCTATACATCAAATGGCATCTCTTTCTCTATAGGAATTGAGATACATGTCATCTCACTTCCCATGATTTTTCATATTCCTATAAAATTCCTGTCCTATGAACGAAAGGAGGCCTCTGCTGGAGTAACTACTATAGCTAGCAGTACTGCTGGTACAGTTGTTTTCTTCAAGAAGCGGAATTCAACGAAGTCATGATGGTTCCTTCGTCTGAGCAACTTCACAGTGGGAAAGATTGGGCCTGTGATTTGACAGCTCATTAGTCATTATTACTGCGGCGTGACGACCGGGGTGACTCTCCCTTGGAGTTCTGCGTGCATGGCAAGTGGACCAGGATGGTCGACGTCCCACATGTTGGCGAACGGAAGTAGTACTATTCTTTTCGATATTGAGGAGCAAGGAAACCGCGTGGTATAGTATCACTACTGATTTATATATTTTTTTTCTGACGAATGCTAGCCTTTCAACTCTTATGACGAAGGAGTGTCAAACACGACACGTGCTGGATGTCCCACACGTCAGCAAAACGAGTGGGAAATGAACAACGTGGTAGAGCGTCTCCACTTCTTCCACTTCTGGGTCGGAGACCACACGTAGTAGTACTAGTGGCATGAACGATACAAAGTGCGACCCGGAGAGAAAGACAAGTCTAGTTGTAAGGTCTCGGGGCATACACGTAAACAAATATAAAACCTAATATGTGCCTCCAATTAATATAGTAGTAGTAGAGTACTTAGGCACGTACTCCATAACATCACCATGCATTGCACGTACAACATTTAGTGGTACGTAGTAAGAGATAAATGCCTATATGCCACACATGTTCATACTATTTGTGCCGTTCTACTTCACTTACTGCGCTACATTACTCAGGTTCGTACGTCCACTCCTGGGTACATGTCCGTCTCGTAGTTCAAGTCCCACGTGTTCTTCATAGATGGAACGATCCATATCATCGCAGTTAGTGTGGCTCCCCATGATGGAGACTCAGACTACCCACAATGGGAGTAACATAGGTAGTAACATCATACATATCTAGGTAAAATGGATGATGTGGCGAGCAATAAATGAAGAAAAAGAGCAAAGTGGTAACATAGCTAGTTACTAGTAGTATGAGTTACATCACACATATTAAGGCAATATGACTCTATAGCCTAATAAATAGAGTGTTGCATGTTACTACACATATGTTACTCCCCACTATAGAGGTAGTAACATAGACTAGTAACATATGCATGTTACTAGTCTATGTTACTACCCATTGTGGCTAGTCTCATCCAAACTATGGCCAGCCTCGACGCGGAGCAGTCGCGTCCACTAGGAAGCGGCGCTCTCTCGGCCGTCGTGCTGCTTCAAAGCCGGTGCCAGTGAGAGGTCGCCTCCGCTCTGGCCGGGCATTAATGTGGCACTAATGCTCCAGGGCAACGCTGACCGTTCCACGCGAGAATCGCGCACTGGCAAGGGAGTATTGGTTTTGAACCGTTTCAGGTGTAGTACTGGTAGTTTGCAAAACTACTCAATTATTGCGCTCAGTTTCCTAAGAAATTATGGTAAAAAAGTTACTCCACAGTCCGCTTCCCTTCTCCTTCCTCTTCCACCGCCCGCGCACGTCCGTGGGAACCGACCGGTCAACCCTTATATAGGAGTGCTAGCACAAAAAGATGCATGCATGACTACTAAAATTTCCAGATTAAAGCGCTGCTCCGGCGGGAGTATGGCGTAGTATGTCATTACCTTCGGCCGAGCCATGGCTACCGGGCGACAACGACTAGAGAAGAGGCGGCGGGAGGGGAATGAATGCAGCTACTATTTGGGTTCGCCGTCCGGCTTAAATAAATGCGCACCATCACGTGTACCCGCGGGTGCACAAATTGTAACATACGTGTCTGCTTAAGTGGGCATCACGTGGCGGGTGTGTGTGAGATTACGAGAGAGCAGTGTGTGTGTGCGAATCTACTCTTGGACATGTACTCAACCTTTTGCATTGGGATATAAGTATAATGGTATTACACTTTAGCTAGTGATTTACGTGGCCATGTTAATGTGGTTGTGTAAAAATGTCACTCCACCGCGTGATTTGCGTTATATAATTACAAGCAAGATGCTCGTGCATTGCACGGAACATCAATATGCATTTTTTTTACAAAACACCTGTTGTGATTGACCCATGCAGGAGTAATCCTATGTGTAAAAACTAATGATATCTCGAGAATTTTATCGGAAAACTGGTATCTCGAGAATTTCATCGAAAAAATGAAAGATGAGAGATAAGGTGAGGAGTGGAGTGTGGTGGTGGTGGTGGTCGGTGAGGCGGAGGCATGGGGATGGGCCAGCGCCGCGAAGCGGATCGGCCACCATGCTAGATTGTTCTAGAGAATTCCTTTTTTAATTGCTCAGCAATGAGGTTGTGGGAGATAAGGATGTGGAGAGAGGTGCGGGTATCTTTTGTCAAATTATCATAGTTTGCTTTCTATCCATCAGATATAGATTGGACGGTCTATATTACAAGATGGCAGGCACACCATCATCACCAACTCGGTTTTTTATAAGAGTAGAGATGATAAGTTTGCTAACTACTAAAGTAAAGTGGAATTTGTCCATGTTATACACGTAAATTAATGTGATTGTTTATCATGCGGGTAAGGTTGGACAAAGGGTGGTAGGAACAAATGCTCTGCCTAGAGCATGTCTGTGTGAGATGGAGTCTTAGTGTGTGCTTGTGTGTGCAGGGGGGGGGTGGGTGGGTGTGTGTGTGTATGTGTGAGATGGAGTCTTAGTGTGTGTGTGTGGGGTGTGTGTGTGTGACGCGGGGTCCTCGGTGGCGGATGTAATTTAAGTGTGTGTGGCTTCATCATAGAGAGGTGATGTGTATGGCAGAGGCCACCAACGATGGGACGCGAGAGAGATAGAGAGGGAGAGAAGGTGTGTGCGCGTGAGAGGAGTCGACATCGAGAGAATGTGTTTGTTCGAGAGACACTGAGGAAGACTACTATATATCGATGGTGCATGTAGGCGGGAACTAAACGAAGGGTTGGTCTTATTAGTTTCGAGGATATAGGGGAAGAGTGAGCCGGGGGGGGGGGGAGGGGTAGCTAGAAGGAGATTGTTAAGTGTGAGTGTGTGTTTTACCCATCCACACTACAAAAAAAAGACACATCCGTGACATTTTGGGCCGAACGAATTTTTTTTTCTGTCATACATATGACACTTCTATGAAGATAATTGTGACAAAACCCGGTATCATCATAGATGTGGTGGGCTCCTACTTCTATGACAAAAAATCATGATAGAAAATGGGCTTTTCGTCTGGGCGGGCGGAGACGCAGCTGCATGACATTCTTTGGGCCGTCCATGACGGAAAAACCGTGGTAGAAGCGAGGGGAGGAAAATTTGGGAGTTGCGGTTACGGTGGGAGGTCGGGGCGGAGCGATCGCGTTTCTCTCGTGACGCATACGCAGCGTGTGTGCGGCGTTAGCTCTAATCAAGCCGAGCTAGGCGTTGGGCTCTAATCAACCCGAGAGATTGCACTGCAGAACTCGCATTCATCGAACCCGAGCGATCGATCGATGGCTGTTAACTTGACCTGATGGAGCGATTCGCCGCTCTCGCTGCTAGTGAGCGTTGCGGGGGGTTTGGATGAATAGTGGCGGTGGCGTTGCCTCGGATGAACAGGAACCCATGGTGTGGAGGACTGGATGAACAGTGAGACGGTGGAGGGTGGCCGTGGAGGGTGGTTGAGCAGGACCCGTGGTGTGGAGGGCTGGATGAGCGATGAGACGGTGGAGGGGTGCCCGTGGAGAGGGTGGTTGAGCAAGGCGGTGGAGTAGCGCGGTGGAGGCTGGATGAGCAGGGAGCCCGTGGAGGCTGGAGGAGGTCGACGGTGGAGATGAACGGTATCCGTGGAGTCCGTTTTGCGGTGCGCCACACCCTCCCGATGAGCGGGACCCCGTTTCGACCGTAGGAGGTCCGTTTAAATCCGTTTTGCGATGCGCCACATCCCTCCCGATCAACAGGACCCCTGTTTCGAACGTAGGAGGTCCGTTTCCTCCGTTTTGCGGTACGCCACACCCTCCCGATCAACAGGACCCCCGTTTCGACCGTAGGAGGTCCGTTTCCTCCGTTTTGCGGTACGCCCGAGCCCCTCCCGATCAACAGGACCCGTTTGAACGTGGCCGGTCGAACACAAGGCCGTTTCCTCCGTTGTGCGGTACGCCAGGCCTTGTTTCCATCGCCTGTTCCGTCCAAGCCCTCCCGATGAACACGACCACACATTCCGTTCCGACCCAGCCGGTTGGATCCCCATGAACACGACGACGACGCTATTTCTCTATTCTGACCCAGCCATGTACGTATGCGCGATAGGCGTTAGAGACCCTGCCCGTATGTACGTACGTGGCCGGATTTTCTTTCTTGCACCCTCGCCGTTGTACGTACGTGTACATGCTATGTGCGCGCCTCTACTATGACACGTGCGCGCCTGTACATCCACCAGTATATATGTACGTACACGTTCGCGACCAGAATGACAACGCTACGTACGCTTCGACCAGGTGGGTCCCGACTGTCAGGCATTTCTTTGCGTGCGACGATGTAGCTGGTGGGTCCCAGCAGTCAGGGGGGCGAATCGTTTTTTTTCGGACGCACTTCCTTGTGTGCGAAGATGTAATTGGTGGGTCCCAGCAGGAGCGAAGCGTTTTTTCGCTTCATCGGTGGCCTGTCCGGTGGGTCCCCGCTGTCAGGTGGAGGAATAATTATTTTGCGTGTAATAAGGAGGCACTTCCTTGCTGCGGTCGTGGACCCAGCTGTCGGCCTCTCCACGTACAGTCCATGTCCGATGGAAGCCATTCCTTGACCACGTTGACCACGCCGCGCCGAGAGCACCAGGGCGGTGGACGACGGCGAGGCCTAGGAAGGGGACGACGCGGAGCCGGGGAAGACGCGGCAGTGGATGCCCACGCGTAGAGGAGTATGAGGGTTCACTTGTTCGGCTGCGGTGTGAGGCTGTCGCCGCCGCAGAATAACAGGGGGTGTGGGTGCGTAGAGGGATGGCCTGGCCAGCGGTGGGAGTAGTAGGGGGCGGTGAGGCCTCCGCGGCATCACAGCCGGCCATGGGCGGCAGGAGCAGGCGGCACGACCGGCGCTGCTTTGGGCGGCTGGAGCAAGAAGACCAGAGGTTGAAGAAGCACTACGGCCGTTGGATGGACATCATCACCATCCTTTGGAGCTAGAATCGTTCATATATTGACTAAAGTTGACAAAGGCCTCCGTCGATCAACTTAGTATGCCCACAAGTCAGCCTCCCACCAAGGTTGGTCCCAGCCAGCAGGGGGGTATTCATTTTTTTCTGCGTAATAAGGAGGCACTTTCGGTGGGTCCGAGCCGACAATGGGGGGGGGGACGTTTTTGAAATCGGTGGCCCGTCTGTGGGTCCCAGCGATCGAGAAACGTTTTTTCGTGAAATACTGGTGACCCGTCCGGTGGGTCCCTGCTGTTAGGTGGAGGAATAATTATTTTCCGCGTAATAAGGAGGCACTTCCTTGCGGCTGCCGTGGACCCAGCTGTCAGCCTCTCCACGTCTGATACTCTTCGATGGAAGTCGGTCATTGACCACATTGACCACGCCACGCCGAGAGCACCACGGAGGTGGATGACGGCGAGGCCTAGGAAGGGACGACGGGAGCCGGGAAGACAGCGGCGGAAGCCAGCGGAGAGGAGTACGAGGGTTCACTGGTTCGGCTGCGGTGTGAGGCTGCCGTCGTCGCAGGGCCTGGCCAGCGGTGGGAATAGTAGGGGCGGTGAGGCCTCCGCGGCAGTACAGCCGGCCATGGGAGGCAGGAGCATGCGACACGACCGGCGCTGCTTTGGGCGGCTGGAGCAAGAACACCAGAGGTTGAAGAAGCACTATGGCCGTTGGATGGCCATCGTACGGTCACTGGAGCTAGAATCGTTCATATTGACTAAAGTTGACAAAGGCCCCGTCGATCAACTTAGTAGGCCCACAAGTCAGCCTCCCACCATGGTGGGTCCCAGCTAGCAGGGGGAGTATTCATTTTTTTGTGCGTAATAAGGAGGCACTTTCGGTGGGTCCAAGATGACAGCGCGGGGAATGTTTTTTTCGCGAAATACGCTGGCCCGTCTGGTGGGTCCCAGCAGTCAAGGGGGAAACGTTTTTTTCGCGAAATAAGGTGGCCCGTCCGGTGGGTCCATACTGTCAGGTGGAGGAATAATTATTTTGCGCGTAATAAGGAGGCACTTCCTTGCGGCCGCCTGGACCCAGCTATCAGCCTCTCCACGTACACTACTCTTCTGATGGAAGTCGGTCGTTGACCACGTTGACCACGCCGCGCCGAGAGCACCAGGGCGGTGGTCTGGACGACGGCGAGGCCTAGGAAGGGGACGACGCAGGAGCCGGGGAAGACGCAGTAGTGGTAGCCCGCGCGGAGAGGAGTACGAGGGTTCACTAGTTCGGCTGCCGTCGCCGCAGAATAACAGGGGGTGTGGGTGAGTAGAGGATGGCCTGGCCAGCGGTGGGAGTAATGCAGGGCGGTGAGGCCTCCACGGCATCACAGCCGGCCACGGGAGGCAGGAGCACGCGACACGACCGGCGCTGCTTTGGGCGGCTGGAGCAAGAAGACCAGAGGTTAAAGAAGCACTACGGCCGTTGGATGGACATCGTACGATCACTGCAGCTAGAATCGTTTATATTGACTAAGTTGACAAAGCCCTTGGTACGCGTCAACTTAGTAGGCCCACAGCTCGGATTTGGCAGAGAACATATAGCCCATTTGCGATTTGTAAGAATGTACAACCCATTTTTCAATTCTAATGGAATTTACTACAGCCCATTTACGGGTTTGTTAAAAGTACAACCCAACTTCTAGGTAGGACAACGATTAATAATTTCAAACAACCGCTCAAAACAGAATTCAAAAAAAAAATTCCCACATTTTGATGGGATCCGAAATTTCTAGTCAGGTTAAATATAATTTCAAAATAAAGTTGTATCACGTTAAAATCCAACGAAATATTGCGCGCGCAACAAGTAATGAAATTAAAATTTCTAAATTCCAAAAATAATATATTTTTCAAACTAATTACGTGTTTGGTGCATAGTAATTGCCCAGTTATTATAATTACATCCCATTTATTATTTCTTAAAGTCCATTTTCTTGTTAAGCCTAATTCATACCTCCTAGGAAACTTTGCAGCCCAGTGAGGCGGATAACAAGTTGACCGGATATTGTGTACAACTGTCGGCCCGATTGCATTGCTTGATGTTGAAAAAAAGGCACATGTAGTACAATACAACCTAACATGGTTACTCAGCCCACATTCAGGGACGCCGGAAAGGCCCAAACAAGGCTTCTATACAACTTTTTGAAGTCACTGAGCTCAATTAATAACTTAAGAAAAAAGTTAGATTACAGTGGAACCTAATTAAAAGCTGTCACGAGCAAATAAATAATTCAACGGGTCCCACTTGTGCGTGTGCGTGTGTGTGTGTGTGTGTGTGTGTGTGTGAGAGAGAGAGAGAGAGAGAGAGAGAGACCCATCGGTCGATGCTCATAAATACATCTTTCAGCCATATGCATTGCTGATGCTCAGTAAAAACTTATATAGTTGACACAATCATATAGAACATCATAGCACAATGAACTTGCATACAAAAATTTCACGCAGCGGCACAATCAGGATGGAAGCGGTGGATCGCTACGGGAAGGGCTATGTTGAAACCAACGAAGTCGTACATAACGGTTCATCGTCTTTATAAATGACGGGAAATATCTTGAATGTTGTGCAAAGAAAATGACAGACAACACAATAAGTTCTGCTAGCACATTAAGTTGACGTACAACCCTTTCTAAAAAAAGTTCAGGTACAAAATTAGAACAGGTCACAATCAAATGTACTGGCATATCAGTGCTTCAGACCCATAGCTCGGATTTAACTAGTACTATATGACAAGATTCAGTTGTTACCTCAAATTAGAGCACATCCAGGCAGCCAGCCCTGCCTCTTCTCCCAAAGAAGCAGTGGCCTCCGCCGCGCGATGGAGTAGGCCCTGTGCCATCCATCGTTCCGAGCAACACGGGGAAAGTCCGAGCAACACGGACCCTGGCACCAGCGGGGGCGGCAGGAGTTCGATTGATGGATTGACCACTTCTTCGACATGCACGAACACTCGATACAGGTACATCCCTAACGTGGTCCGTGGTGGCCTTGGTGGCGACGAATAGTACAACCCCGGTTCCTGCACCGGTATCTCAACACCAATCACCTTCGGTATGGTGGACGGCTTCTTCATCCATGCCATAACCGTCAGAGCCCAGCTGTCTGGAGGAACAAACATACTTACGAGCTCACCTCCAAGGTCGTTGATAAGCTTGTTCATGGACTCGTTGTTCCAAGCACGTCGAGGCATGCCGTGGAAGGTAAGCTTTGTTAAAACTCAAGCTCGAGAGGCACCGAGCCCCATCCAGGTGCCACCGATCAAAGCTCACCAGTAGCGCCATCGCAGAACAAGCGCCGGAAGATTCAAACACACAACCGCATTCGAAGTTGTTCGAACTCGACGAAGAAATCAGCCGGTGGCGGACGGACTTGACGAGCAAGTCACTTATTTGGATGCCGTGCGCAATGCCAAGAGCTTTGACAAGGTCGTCCGGCGAGACGGGAGGCGGTCGCCGTTGATGGTTACCATCGACACTTTGCCGCAAACTGGTCGTCAAGCGCCGCCATGCCACCGTTGAGCGATAGCACGCAGCGACCAAGGCAGGGCGGACCTCGGGATCTCGGCTCGGAGATCCGCGTTGACCGCAACATGATAGTGCGCTTGAGTACAGGGAGAACAGGAGGGGATTTGGGGAACTAGAGTAGGAATCGAGATTCGAGGTGGGGAGGGGCGGGAGACTGGGGATGAAAAGGTAGCATGAATTTCGAGCACGCGCCAATATGCTCTCGGCGCGCAAGCGCACGAAAACACCGGTGGCGCCCACATGTCGGCCTAAGAGTCCTTATTCTTTCTTTTTTGGAGAGCCCGGCCTTTTTTCCAGGATCTTTTGAGAGCCCGGCCTGAGAGTCATAATTGACCTGTTTGGCATTGCGTTACTACTCGGCCCATATTCAACGACACCTCACTGGCCCAAACAAGTGTACATCATCGAAAAGACAGTGAGCTCAAATTATATAACTTGAAAAAGGAGATATACTCTGAACATTGGAGAATGGTGATGCCCTCATTTAGCCCACCAGTGATTCGAGACAATAAACAGTTCAAACAACGATATATACAACATTCAAACACCGACTAGTGACTACTCTCGACATAAACAGCAAGACATGATAGTTCATAAGAAGTCTTGCTACACCACCAAAACGTACCCATCTGCAGCCTTTCGGACTCTCGTGATCCGGACGAGAATGACATTCTAAGCGAAGCAACTATTACATAGAAAGAGTGACATAGACGAGGATGACCAAATGACAAGGAATATGCATAACAAAAGAAAGAACTACCCATCCGTAACCAGCAGCAAAGACAACAAAGTCATTGAAGAGATGATCCAACACCATCATAATTTGCAGCCCGCTTGCGACCGGTGATCCGGAGACACCAGTACTCCACCCTTTCGATGCAACAGCCCAATTACCTATCAACTTGAAGGCTTGAACCACATCACTGCCTGTCGTAATTGAGACATCCAAGGATCAAAGTTAATCCGGATGCCTTTGTCATTCTCACCTTCTTTTGGCTGCAGGCTGTATCGTTGACAATCAGGGGAGTATGCTCCCGAACTCCTAGGGCTCGCCGTGTAGACACAGTTTTCCATAGCAAACAGAGCCTCTCTGCCATCAAGGTCCTTGCCAACGGTGATCTCCTGGTTAATCGGATAATTGAGTCCGAGAAACAGAGAGTGTGAACCAAGGCTGTTTACCCGCCTCCAACTAAAAAATCCTAAAGGCCCCAACAAGCTGGTATCCTGCTCATAGACGTAACAGCCACTATCCGGATACTCACGTATTACACGGTGCTTGTATACAGTGGGGTTTTTGCAATATAACTTTTCCGGCTCATGTGTCCGAATGATCATCAGTCTTTTGCCGTCGTCTGATCGAGCGAGGAACCAGTTGTGCTTCCCTGTTTTTGGCAAAGGTGGTGTAATTACAAAGGGCGAGAATCGTAGGGACACCGCATCATATCAAAAAGGACAGGCATTGTTAATGTAAGATCAGCATTGTTCGAGTATGAGTAGGATAATGCAAGAAACAACATTGATATGTCCTGTTGGAACCGGGAGGAAAATACAGGAAATGTATCTTGGGTTCAAAATATAGAAGTGCCATGCATGGTTATACTCATGTTATCTCACAATCGATTCTTCACAGGAAACTACCATGTCATGCATGTTATGTAATCATGTTCTGTCCTCACAAACAAATTCTTCAAGGTAACTAACAGACCATGCATTGTTATATACTCGTGTTCTGTGGGCAAATTTTTTGTGAGAATATTATTCTAGTCATTGATTGCTGAAGGGCGAATATAGGTATGTACACATGGTAAGCATTGCATGATTTCACTACTTCCAAATATAGAGTTCTCCATATGCACATTTACTTCCCTAATGTATGGTTAGATGAAACCAACAGTGTGGTGCATGTTTCTACATCATGAAAATGAGGAAACTAACATGGCCATTGATACACACTCATATTTAGTAGTAGTATATAGATTACTGTAAAATAAGGATAATATCCATATATTCCTAACCGTTTGATTATTCAGGGTACAAATTGGCTGTAATGACATGGTCACAATCGCATGAATTAACTCATTCCAAATATAGCTGATTTACGGCGTCTCTAATATATTGCCATAGTTCTACTCAAATTCTGCTCAAACAGGGATATGCCAATCATCAAAAAAAGTTCAAACAGTGTCATGGCGTCATCATTAACATGAGAGGGAGACAACTTACACGCGCAGTCCCAGCAATACGTGGTGCCATCTGCTTTGTCGATCGCGTAGATGATGCCATTGTGTTCAATAGCATCACAGAAGTGTGTATTAGCTTTGACGATGATCCACTGCGAGCTGAGTTGTCTCCAGCTAAAAAAGGCACCGGCGTAAAGATAGGCGAGTCCGCGGTCGAACAAGGCAATTAGCTTGAAGTCTGCGTAATTCGCATGTCGTGTGGGTACTTGGCAGATTACAATCTTCTGCAAAACAAGGTCCGTCCAACTGACGTAGTAATCTAGATGACTTGGACCGCGATGGTAATACTCTATATAATCCAACGGAGGAAGGATAATCTCATGGGAGGTCTGGAAGTTCACGAGCACCAACTTTTTACCGTCTTCTCTGAAGGCAGCCATCCAGTGGGAGTTCATGCCGACCCAGTACATACCTGCCAAGAAGTTTCGGGCGATGGTGATCGGATCGATGTCGAGGGAAATGATGTACGACGACACACTACATACCTGCAAAGAAGTTTCGGCTAATGGAGATCGGATTGAAGTCGAGGGGCATCATGCACGCCTCCGTATCATGGTGAGCCAATCTCGCAAGACCAGATAGCAGCAAGCAGGGTGTCTTGAAAAGCTTAGGCCTCGCTTCGACGATGGTCGTGTGCATGTCCCTCGAGCATGCAGCCAGCCGCAGGGCGGTCAACATATCCATACACGAACAACAGAGGTCGAGGATGTCACTGGGGAGATTGCTCCAATCGCGGCTCATATGGATGCTGCGCGGTTCGCGTTCGGCCATGGTGGAGTTTGGAAGGGGGCTTGATTTACGGGGGAGAAGGATGTCGGTGCTGGAGCGGCTAGCGAGGGAATAGTGGTACTGGGGGAGGCGAGTGAGGCGACGGTACACGGGGGCACAGTGAGATGGAGACGGAGACGGAGACGGAGAAGGAGATGGAGATGGAGTGGTGCTATGGGAGCGGAGAGGAGACGAGGCGAGCGCCAATGTGCTGTCTGTGGCGGTGACAGATCGCCAAAGGCATGTGGTGAGGCTGACTTTGGTAACCTGAACACGCCGCCTCGCCTGGACTAGTGTCAGGCGCAGGGTGTTGTCACTTCACTGTGAGGACCGGATGAATAGTATTTTGACCATCAAGTGTACCACAGTTGTACTACTACTACTACTACTACTACTACTACTACTACTAGTAGTAGTAGTAGGAACATGAGTACTCCAGTATTGTATAGCGGAAATAGGTCTCCCGTGCTAGCATGCCTGTTCACTTCATCGTTCAGGTATCATCCATATTGCGAGCAGAACCAAATTCTCGTGCATGCCCAATCAACGCCCTGCCGCGATGCATGCAAAGTGGTCGCCTCAGTGCATCAAGGACAGCATGCAGATCATTCCACACTTGAGAAGAGGAAAAATGGAAAGGTAGAACGCGGCAGCAGAGGAAGAGAACGCTGGCTAACGAGGCTGGGAGGGGATCGAGCAGGAAGTTAATGCTCCACGCCTAAAGGTTTTGGGAAAACCTGATTTTCATAAGGTGACTTATACTCACCTAAACGGAGGGAGTATTCCTTAACCAGAGAATGTTGTGTCTCCCACTCACGGGCTCAAAAAAAAGCTACGACACATTTTTTATCTGTTTGCATAGGTCCCACCTATCAGGAAGGATGGGCACTTACATGAAAGGTACGACTCCTCTGTCTACCCGCATAGCCTTTTTGTTTAGTCTACCTAGCCGTCTAATCAACCGCCTGCACGCCACTTCTCCCATTTACTTCTCCATCGGGAACCGATTCGCCTCGGCTTCTTCACCTCCCCTTCGTCTTCATTTGCATCCAAACCCCACCGCATTCACATTGTTTAAACCTCTTTAAATAATCATTTACTACTTCAGTTAGACTAGCCATCTAATCCTAATTCTCCAAACCATAGCCCTCCGTTCCAGCGGTTCCAAATGGCGAAAGAGATCGAGATGCGGGTTTTTAGCGTCCAACATGTCCTCGTCGAAGGCTCGATGCGCATAGTTGCCACCATCACCGTCCACCCAAGGGTTGTTTGGCAGTGGATCAAAAATGTATCCAACTCCCTCAAAAAGGTAGAGACGAGGGTCATCGGTCTCGACGCAGAGTACATGGAGCGTGCCCCTGGGAAGATCCAGCGCGCCGCCGTCCTGTGCCTCGAAGATGATGTTTTGGTGTACCACATCATACACTCGCCCTCCATACCAGGTGAGATTCACGATTTCTTGTCTCGGGAGGACGTATACTTCTGTGGGGCAGCCATCGAAGGGGACAAACGGAAGCTGGAGCCGTACAACCTTGATTTGAAAAGCATCACTGACCTACAAACCAGAATCAAAATTCCTGTAGAAGATTGTGCTAAACAGACACCATCCCTATTTGACGTAGCAAATTTTGTGCCCGGTACAAATCTTCAAAAGGGTGACGAGACGGTGGCATTAAGGTCGTCTGGATGGGAGAATTATCCCTTGACGTACGAGCGGATAAAATATGCTGCCCTCGATGCCCGTGTGAGTTTCGAGATAGCTGCAAGGTCCAAAGAGCTTGTTGCGAAGCCGTCTCCCACAGAGAATGAGAAGAAGAAGAAGAAGAAGAAGAAGAAGAAGAAGAAGAAGAAGAAGAAGAAGAAGAAGAAGAAGAAGAAGAAGCACCAGCAGGAGGGCATTATGGATGGATGAACTATTTCCTCTCTTGTAAAAAAATTATTCCCTCTCGGTGTATATTGATATAGATGGACTATTTCGATGGTGTGCATGTCTTTGGAACAGAGTAGTAGCATGGGTCCGCTTGACTATAAGGAACTATTTATCCGCATATATAGCTTTCTCTGCTACTCCTTCCAGTGATCGGTATACATTGCATGTGTCCGTAGACATGACAGCTTGTCCATGGAAGTTCAACTACGGCGACCATCACGTTTCATCTCGCGATTCCCACGACGCCTCTCCAACCCACGGCACCACACCCACCAACGTGCGCCTCACCCCTCTCGGCCGCACCGCCCCTCTGCCTTTATGTGCATGACACGTGGGCCACCTAAAATGCGGCGAGCATCAAGTTTCTACCACAGCCACCCGCGATTCCCACGACGCCGCTCGAATCCATGAAACCACACGTCCCCCGACCTGCGGCTCACCCCTCTTGGCCCCACTGCCCCTCTTCCTTCGGGAGCATTACATGTGGACCAGTCACCTATCGGGTCCACATGTTATTGACTCAAAGGTAGTTGTAGTAAGGCGCTGAAGCTCAGTCCCGACGGCCCTGAGAGGGAAATGTAACTCCTACGCCAGGGCTTGTGGTGCTCCCGCAGCACGAACTCGTGCCAAACTCGAGATTTGTTTCTTTACTATACATGCACGCAACGATTTAATGGACATTGTAATCTCAACATGTGATGGGGAGCTCTAAATTTGAATTTGAAACTTATAAAACGAAAAGATTCAAAACAAATAAACTGGGAGAGAGGGAGTATATCGTAGGATGTGTCCCATACAAAATAAGTCACCTGGTTTGTCACCGCGAAGATGCGGTTAGAAAGGAGCACAGCGTCTTCCTACTCGTACGGCAACAAATCAGCCGCAGACAGCATGGTCCGCCTTTGACTGCCATGTGCAAGGTTCGTACTATCTTTTATTCAATCTCACCGTGGTTCCATTGTACCAATTCATGCGGTGGCCCGTTGCATGGCTGATCCCAATGTTGGACAAAGGTTCTCCAGGAACGGTGTCACCGTTGTAAATGTTGTGCAAATTGATGTTGGTACCCTCACATACATATGCAAGCCAATCTCCACTCGCACCGAGCCTAGCATGTGAAACAGTAGGCAGGGGGAGAATTAGGAAATGGACACAGAAGTAGTCTTTAGAATGCATTTACTACGTGATCAAACTCATCTTACCCGCTCATCGGAGGAAATCCGAGTGCCCCTCGACGTCGGCATCTCAAGGGGCGTCAACTTGCAACTACGGCCACACCGCGCTGGAGAGACCCCCAAGGAAACATCCTCTGCGTTCCACAAAACATCAAGATGCATTTGTATGAGTAGTTCATCTTGTGAGAGAAAAGGATGAACGAGGGAAGGCCTCTAGAGATAGAGATGGACACTACTACTACCAATGTGCTGGCCCGTGCGTTGCAATGGATCCAAACTAGTAGAATAATACTTGTTCACGTGCTTGAAATATAAACACTCTAGTTTTGATATACATGTGTCAGCAGACACGGCAGCTTGTCCATGGAAGTTGAACCACGGCGACCATCACGTTTCTTGTTTCTACCACTGCCACACCCACACGCGATTCCCACGACGCCGCTCCAACCCACGCACGACGTCCCCGACGTGGACATGGATCCTCGGCGTGGCTATCACCGCCTTGCCCTGCCTTTCCTTCGCTGACAGGTGGGACCCACGCTTATGGGTCCCACATGTCAGTGACAAAATGGTAGGATTGTTCATGCCCCTCATCCCCCTCTCGGCCCCACCACTCCTTTGCCTTTGTGTGCATGACATGCGGGCCAGCTGAACTGCGGCGACCATCAACTTTCTACCACAGACACACCCGATTGGATGCGGTTTGCTCGCTCATTGCTTGTGCTCGATCCATACTCCCGACCATCGAATTTTCATCCAGCGGCTGTGACACATTTCGTCCCGGCATCAATCCTCACCGGAGTACTTATGTACTATAGGTAGTACCCGCCGGTGTGGCCATCTACGCCTCGTAACGCCCCGACGCCCAGCTGTGGTACCCTCGCCACGGCCACGCCACCACCGGCCGGTTCATCTCGAATGAGTGAGTCGCGAACCACGCCACCACCATGAGAATGACATGTGGGCCAGCCGCATTTAAGGCCCACATGTCATTGACTCATAGGCCGGGCACTAAGCCACTGAAGTTCGGTCCCGTGGGCCCCGAGAGGAAAATGTAACTCCTGCGGCAGGCCTTGTGGTGCTCCCCATGATCTGAGCTCGTGCAAAACTGGAATTTGTTTCTTACTACTACTAGTACTAGTAGGAAGGTACACGTGCATTGCACGCATGAGATTCTGGTGGTTTGTGCATTATGCTTCTACATGTGTAGTTTTCTGGATTCTAACATGTGGCAAAATTTGGTGGAATGTAAGGTTAGGCAAGTTTGATTAACTTAGGTGAGTGTTTGGTTCAAGCCACACCTTAGGCAAGCCACACTGGCCCCACATGACATACACAAAAAATGTGGCAAGATTCCCTTAGGCTTGCCAACTTGTGGCAAAATTTGGTGGAATGTAAGGTTAGGCAAGTTTGATTAACTTAGGTGAGTGTTTTGTTCAAGCCACACCTTAGGCAAGCCACACTGGCCCCACATGACATACACACAAAAAATGTGGCAAGATTCCCTTAGGCTTGCCAACTTGTGGCAAAATTTGGTGGAATGTAAGGTTAGGCAAGTTTGATTAACTTAGGTGAGTGTTTTGTTCAAGCCACACCTTAGGCAAGCCACACTGGCCCCACATGACATACACACAAAAATGTGGCAAGATTCCTTAGGCTTGCCAACTTGTGGCTCTCATTTTGAAGAACTTATTAATAACTTTGCTGAGCTTATTTGTGGCAAATTTAGTCATGAATTAAGTTCAACCATGGAGTCTTCTAGATTATACATGTGGCAGAATCTGGTGGATGATATCCAATGGCCAGTAGTGCTCGGATTTGCCATCTTTGTACCGTCGGATTGGCTTCATCCAACGACCAACTTTCAAAGTTTTTCACACACTATATAGGGGGTATAGATATAGATGTGCCGGTCCGTTGCAATGGATCAAAAGTATATCTATTTAGTGGAGTGCACTCTAAACACATTATCTATTTATTTTCTCTAACCTTCTGTAGCCTTGCAACCAAGCCACATAAGCTTCATGGGTGCCCCCCACATCATATTATTTATACTACGTTGATTGAAAAAAAGATAAATCACCCAAAACAAGATCTCCCCGTTTTTTGTTCCTACGATGTTGTGCCATGCACGTATCTATAGTAGTACTAGTAATATAATAGTATTAGGAGTACAAACTTGGTAGGAGTGGTACTAATACGGAATGCTCCTACTCTATCAACGAGCCCCGTCTGACACAAAATTTCTTGGCTTCCGTGCTATAGCTAGATCTTCCCCTTGTTTCTGTTTTCCAACCCGGCGGCGGGCGGGGTGTTGGTTTGCTCAACGGGAGGTCCCACATGAAAGTGAAAATGCTAGGCACAGGGGCGGAGCTAGGTGAGGGCCAACACGTGCCCTGGCCCGCCCAACCTAGCAGGATTTTCGTAGTTGTACATCCAGTTTTGAGGCATGGAACTTCAACGCAAGGGTAATTTCTATAGCCTGGCTAGACTGGCACGCCCAACGTTTTGCTTCAAGCTCCGCCACTGCTAGGCAACACGCCTTCCTTAAGCTATGTGTCGTGCGGACGGGCCGTGTTGTACTCCGATTCCCGGCGTGTGGGGGTGCGGCCTTGACGTGGCGGGCCTTTTCCTTTACTAGCAATGTGCCCGTGCGTTATGCACGGATCCAAAGTAGTAGAATAGTAGTATTTGTTCAAAAACTTGAAAGAAATCACTATTGTTTTGATATACTCCTAATATATTACTCCCTCCATACCTAAATATTTGTCTTTTTGAGATTTCAAATGGACTATCACATACGGATTATATAGAAATATTCTAGTGTTTCTAGCAAGATGCCCGCTGCGTTGCGAAGTTGATGGAAAAGGTAAGCACAACTTATAAATTGACGGATGGAGTACTAGTTACAATGATGCCAAATTTTGGTCCCCATTGTATTTCGTGCCAAATTTTGACCATAGATTAAACTAAGAAAATGTTCACGCATGTCACCAAACATTATATTTTTCAAAACTATGTTCAAAGACGAATCCAATGAGATAATTTTTCTTGACATGCATTAACATTTTGTTAGTTAAATCTTTAGTCAAAATTTGGCACAAACTATAAAAGGGACCTATAAACCAGGACGGAGGTAGTACCCACTATGAAGGTAGTAACATAGTCTAGGGATATGTGTATGTTACTAGTGTATGTTACTCACCATTGTGGCTAGTCTAACACATAGGCGTGGTGCATTAACTCTCACGCTGTTTCTTATTTTTTGACATAAATAGAGGAATCAACCAAAAAGAGATGTGGGGCTTGTATGCTTTTAATGACTTGAGACTATCAAACATGACATGCAGTGGTCAGTTCGTTGCACAAGAACAAATAAAACCCATGTCAGCACACACGCATCTTATAGCATCACATCCAATGGCTATAAAAGATGAATGAGACCAAATTATATCTCATCTAGATGAGTTCTAGCAAAACTGTATTAATAATACTTAGTACTCCTGTGCCATGTATCATATAAGTATCATGTAGTACTTTATTTATTGCCATGTATGGCACATAGTTCATGAGCACTCTCTATATGTACCACCTTTTTTTTAATTTCAAGTTTTGCTCCATGGCGCAATCCATCGATACTACTACTGTACAAAAGTGGAGTATATACATTTTTTAAAAGGCTAGAGGGCGGGGCAGTCTAGCTCGGTCGGTTTCACGAGAGGCGAGGGCCTTTGTGATTTGACGGCTCATTAATGCTGTCAAATCGAATAGTACTACGCCGCCCGCTGCATGCCCGACACCTCCATTAAACCCCTCCGTTAAACTCGCATGCAAACCGAGAATCCTACTCCGGCCACACGTCCGTTCATGAGCGGGCCGGAATTAAACGCAACACCGGCCGAGCTCCTCCCGTCCGCCCTCAGTTTAAGGCCAGACGCCGGCCAAGCTCCTACCGTCCGCCCTCTATTTACACGAGGCCAGACAGACATCGGGCAAGAATCGCACCCCTCCGCCGCTCCCCCATCTCCTCCTTCACCATTTTCTCCACCCTTCCGATGGCTTCCGATGAGCCGTTCTCCGGCATATTACCCGGCTGGGTGGCCCGCCGAGCCCTCCGGATACGGGCGAGGCCGCTCGGTGCTTCACCAACCTCGCTTGGCCCGACGGAGCGATTGCCGCTAAGCGGTAGCGTGGTTCAAGAACTTCGCCGCTCCAGTTCAGCTCGATGAGGAGTGGCGAGTTGCTCCACGCCGGCACGGCGGCGAGCACGCCGGTACGGGCGCCGTCGCTGCCGCGTCGTACCGCGCCACCAGTGTCTGCGGTGGCCGCGCCTCCCGTGTCTGTGGGCGCGCCTCCCGTGCCTGCGGCAGCGCCATGCAGGCAGAGACAAAAGCTGGGTGCGTGGAGAGCGACCAGTCGGTGGCCAGCTTCTCCCTGTCCACCGCCATCATTGAGGAGAAGTAGAACACGGGAGGCCGCCGCCACTTGGGACCCATGAAGGCCACCGCCGAGGCGACGACCGCGGATTCAGGTGGTTTCTTTGCTGCTTCGTCTCTTCCGAGGACCTTCATCGACCCCGCAAGTGTCTGACGGACATGAGGAAGACAAAGGGATCCGCGGGCGGCCATTTAGAACTAAAATAAGTCTAGATATATCCATTTCTAGGACAAGTATTTCCGGACGGAAGGAGTATTAATTATACAAGAGAGCCGGATTGGCACCTCTTAGTTCATGTAAATGTAATGAAATCCATCATGTTTATATGAAGATCCGGCTTTTTTATACGAAATCCTTCATGCTTATATGAAATCAGTCCGTGTTTGCACGAATTTCATCTGGTTGGTTAGAGTTGTAAAAATGTATGCCGCTGGCGTTTGATGTCGTCCTCCGTGGAAGGAAGCGGGAGGAAATTTGCCGGCTGCCGTTGGAGATGCTCTTTATGCTGGAAATAATAGAGTGACATCCAATCCATTTGAGTTAATTGCCTGTATGATTGTCCCTCTATAAAAAGTTAATTGCATGTACAGTGTACACGTGACTTGCAGGGTGGCTACAACTTCGCATGAAAGTTAAAAAGAAACAAGTCCATCCTTAATATTCTAAGTACTCTGTGGGTTCCACTGTCAGTATAGTAGCGAAAGAAGTATATATTAAATAAGTAGAGTAATATATAATATACAAATCTAAAGTTAAAAGACAGAATTCGAACTCATGTCATCGTGTTGCGAGCATCCGGCGCTAACCAGCCCAACACATTTTTGTTGTAGACCATGCTGGAGATATATCTCCATGTCTACTCTTATATATACTCCATTCGTTCCTAAATATTTGTCTTTTTCAGATTTCAAATGGACTACCACATACGGATGTGTATGTAGACATATTTTAGAGTGTAGATTCACTCATTTTGCTATGTATGTCTTTTCATGAAGGGGTCAGATTTGTCCTTGATTTATTTATGAGGTATCCAGATGGCCTTTGCACCGCCAAGAAAAGAGGTAACATCAAAATTATGGACTACTTTTTTGAGTGTGTTGGTAAGGTCCGGTCATAGTCACTTGTTGAAATCTCTAAAAAGACAAATACTCCCTCCGTCCGGAAATACTTGTCATCAAAATGGATAAAAGGAAATGTATCTAGACGTATTTTAGTTTTAGATACATCTATTTTTATCCATTTTGATGACAAGTATTTTCGGACAGAGGGAGTAGAAAACAGAGTTGGTGATGATGGTGTGCGTGCCATCCTGCAATATAGGCCGTCGGATTTATATCTAACGGCTAGGAAAGAAACTATGGCAATTTTGCAAAAATATACCCACATGTCTCTCCACGTTCGCAAATAAGGCTTTCCCTCGTTCAGCCTTTTCTCTCACAAGATAAACTACTCATACAAATGCATCTTGATGTTCCGTGCAACGCACGGGCAGCTAGCTAATTTCTTTTAAAGTAGTTGCTGCGATAATTGGTTTGAAGTGATATGTTTTATGTCTGCCCCGAATGATTTCAGATTCACTAGTACTCCCTCCGTTCCAAAATAGATGACCCAACTTTATACTAAAGTTAGTACAAAGTTGAGTCATCTATTTTAGAATGGAAGAGTAATAACAAAGAAAAGGTTGCCTTGTTAATTAATAGAAAACAGGGTGAAAACTATCACATAAGGCCGGTAAAAACAAGGCACACTGGGTTCAACGTCATCGTCACTACAATTGTGCGTGTGCGAGAAGTCTACATATCGAGGGGGCTATCGAGCGAGGCACCGAGACACAATGTTTGAGAGAGAAACCAATTGACGGATTATGATCAGATCGAGTTGTCACCCTTCTGCTGTCATTGTTGGGGGGAGGAGAGAAAGACGTATCGAGAGTGTGCGCGGTAGGCACAGAGGCACAACTAGCGAGTGTGTGTGTGTGTGTGTGTGTGTGTTTGAAAGAGGATTCGATAGATTATTATCAAGATCGATGTGCAACCCTACTCCTTCAGTGCCGGGTAGTGTGTGTGTGTGTATGTTTGAGAGAGAATCCAGTCGATAGATTAGTATCAAGATCGAGTTGTCACCCTACTCCTTCGGTGCCGGGTAGTGTGTGTGTGTGTATGTTTGAGAGAGAAGCCAGTCGATAGATTAGTATCAAGATCGAGGTGTCACCCTACTCCCGGTGTTGGGAAGTGTGTGTGTGGGGGGGGGGGGGAGGGGGCAGTGACACTCACATATCTCTACTCTTATAAAAAACAGAATTGGTGATGATGGTGTTCCTGCCATCCTGCAATATAGGCCATCCGATTTATATCCGACGGACATGAAGGAAAATATGCGAATTTTGCAAAGAGATACCCACACCCCTCTCCGCATTTGCAAACAAGGCATTCCCTTGTTCATCCTTTTCCCCCACAAGATAAACTTCTCATACAAATGCATCTTGATGTTCCGTGCAACGCACATGGGCATCTTGCTAGTAGGGAGAAGGATTTTGTGTGACACATATCTAGCTATATTAAGGGATAGGTAGATAGCATATGTGTGAGAGACATTATTATACTTTGAGACATTAGTGGCTGTGGGTGGGCGGAATTAAAGGGGTGGGCGTGTTAGACATAGAGAGCGTGTGTGTTTACGTGTGAGAGACTTGTAGGACGGGTAGAAAGATCGAATTTAACCACGACGGAGGGAGAGAAATACAGTCGCGCGTGTGTGATTCCGATGCCCACGGGAAATGAGATATGTATGCGTGTGAGAGAGATTGCACAATTCATTCACGTATCACTATCTAGCGACCGTGGGCGTGCATCGCTTGAACATAAGTCAATATCTACTTCAGTATCGTGGCCAAAGGTACAATATCGATTCAACGCTATAAAGATTGGACACTCACATATCACATTTTTTCTATTTAAATAAACCTTTTTAGTTGTGCATGCCAAAGTTACAGTGATGTTTCTTCAAACAACCAATGTAGCTATCATGCACATGCACCATTGTTACTCTTGCATTCAAATTCATTAGTCTTGGATGATTTAAGTTTCTATTTTGAAGTAATATATATGTAATATTCATATATGAATTCAACGATTACATAATTTATGAAATGGAGGCTATGTAATCATATGAGGTAACACTTTTAAGTAGCTAACTACAATATCCATTTCTTTTTGTGCGCCTCTACACTAACACGTCAATGCATTATGTTTAAAGTAAATAACCAATGGCACTAAATTATCTATTTACACTAGAAATACATAGGCTGAGCGTTTGATCCCTTTTTTGTGAACGCGCCACTACACCCGTCGATTAGCGCGCCCGTGTGAGCGCCAAATTATCGGCGCATCATCCCGAGTTATTGTTTTTTTCGGGGTGGACTTCACACCAGTTATTAATCTATTGACGCGTGCCCGTGTACACAGTCTAGCATGACCTTCCGCTAGCACGGTCCAAAATTAGTTGAAACTGGATACTGAGCGATCCAGCGGGCGGCAAAATCTCCCGCCTCCTTCTAAAATTTCCGCCACCTTAGTATTTAGCATGCGAAATCCCCCTTTTGTCCTCGGTGCACGGAGACCAATAGTTACAATACCACCCTCATCTACATGATAGGTCGGTGCTGCTTTGGTAACTTCCGATTCCCCCACTACACGCCACCCCCATTTCCTCTCCCCTCCTCCCGCAAAAACGACTAACTCCACAGCACTAGAGCATCTTACATCACGCCGTACGTACTTCATCACCCTTTCTCCCCTTCCCTCTCGAAACCCTAGACTGCTCATCCACCGGCGTACCATAGCCCATTCATTTGCCAACAGCGTCCACCTCGCCGGATCTGCTTCTGCGGCCGCATCTACCCCTCCCACCTCCCCTAGAAACAAGTAGACTGCTCATCCACCACTGTACCACAGCCCATTCAGTGTCGGCCTTGTCCACGGTGCCGGATCTGCTTTGCCGGTACTCTCGTCAACCGCCGCGCATCTGCAGCGGCTCATTCGTACTCCCCACCGGAGACGGTTCGTCCACACCCCCCGGAGCCACCCCACCGATGCCCCCGTCGACGGCCTCTGATCCTCTTTGCCGACACCTTCCTCAACCCTACCGGAGGCGCCACGACACCTTCATCAACCCTACGGGCAGCCGCCACGACACCAGCGTCAACCCTACCGGAGTAGCTTCGCCTATACCATTCTCAACCCTACCGGGGCCGCTTTGCCAACTCACAAGTCCACGGCCTCAGATCCGCTTCCTCGCACCCTCATCCAACCTACCGGAGCAGCTTCGGACGCCCCATCCACGGCCACAGATCCGCATCGTCGACACCACCCTTAACCCAACCACCGGGCAACCGGCGCCCGTCCACGGCCGCAGATCCGCATCGTCGACACCATCCTTAACCCAACCACCGGGCAACCGGCGCCCGTCCACGGCCACAGATCCGCGTCGTCGACAGCATCCTTAACCCAACCACCGGAGCAGCTTCACCTACGCCCTCGTCCACGGCCACAGATCCGCTTCGCCCACATCGTAGTCCACCCTACCGGAGCCGCTCCACAAAGACCCTACTCGACGGTTCTAGATCTCCTTACCGGACACCGACAGCCAGCGCAACGTCATCACCCTCGACATTTCTAACCTGATTCCCACCGTCTGGAGAGATGCCAAGCACCCGCCACGCCCTAGGTACTTGTCACTTTTAAACCCGTCCCAAAGCATCACCGCCCGATGTACTTCAAATATACTAACCGGTCATTTGTTACACTGTTATGCAGCCGGCAAAAACTACAAGGACGATGTTTCTTGTGGATCTAATAGCTTGGCCAACCAAGATCTGGATCGAGGCATTGCTATGATCTTGTAAGCGTCTCTCTCTCTTGTATTGTTACTGCCTCGCCAGCGTGCTTTGCTAGGATTTTCACCAAGAATCCCTTTGTGCGCACAATGATTTCTACTCTTGGCTGCTAAATTAGATATGTAGATGTCATACATGATACTACCTCGTACCTCCGTTCCTAAATATAAGTCTTTCTAGAGATTCCACTATAGGCTACATACGGAGCAAAATGAGTGAATCTACACTCGAAAATGCATCTATATACATCTGTATGTGGTCCATACTGGAATCTCTACAAAGACATATATTTAGGAACACGGGCAGTACATTACACAAAATCGTAGGTGGCATGTAGGAATTCCAGTGCATTACATTAGGCTCCCTTAAAGTGCCTACCAGTCCAGCATATAGAGTCATGGCTAGTTTATGGTACGCACACAATCGTTAATTGGTGGTTTAAATATGCGCAAGGGATATGCAATGTAGTATCATGTAGAGATGTCTGAAATTAGCCGTGTCAACTTGCAGATAGGGTTACACAATGAAAAAGTACAAGATGTATGTGGCAATTTCATGGAACATCGCAAAAAAAGGAGAGGCAGCGGTGAGCCTATACAGTGTGCTATGGTACGTCACTCCTCCATTGCAATCATCGTGACATGTTATTTGTATGCCAGTTCTATTAGCCAAGTTTCTTAGGGATAGTTATTACGAGTTATCCTAAGAAAATAAGCACCTGTGAATATAAGCTCCATGTAATACACCAACCAGTTCTTTTCATTGCGTTTTCAGCTTATCTTTGGTATGATCAGTGGAAAGTCTAGATTGCATTATATATATTTTTTATTTTGCTGCACATATGGAAATTAATTTGACTTGCAAACATCACAAATTGAACCTAGTGCAGTAATTAATATGATAGGAAAACAGACCATCACTATTTGCTCAAAATGCAAATACAAAGATACCATCTACTTGGCACAATCTACTTTGGTCAATGTTTTCCATAGAGATCCCATTGCCTAATTTAAACGAAGAACGCATGACCCACATTTAAATGAAGAATAATTATTTGTTGAAATTCGATGGTCCAAGTGGCTGGTTATTATCATATAGCAGCACCACCTGAAAGCATCATATAGCAGTAGCAGCAGCTCATAGCAACTCATCATATAGCAGCAGCAGTCTGCAATTCATCATATACCAGCAGCAGCTCATAGCAATTCATCCTTCAACAACACCTCAAGGCCATGGCCTGGGAGGAGGAGGGGGAACAAGGTGCCTTCGCGCATGATGTGGCATCAGCCGTAGTTGTGCAGCGCCCGCTGGAGTAGTGCGTTGGACGAACCACAGTGGAGCAGCTGCTGGAGACCATGAGAATGAGGGGTGGAGCCAGAGGGAGGAGCAGCCAGGGAGGTTTGCCCCTACCCGCCGGCCATGTAGCCTAGCTGGACATAGCATCGTCGAGGACCAGGCCAGATGGGACCAGTGGAGACGGCTCGATGGAGGAACCCTAGTGCTGCAGGCATGGGATCGAGGTAGAGGGAAAGGGGAGAGGAGATGCAAGCTGGCATGGCAATGAATGCTTGCGTGTTTGTTTTTACTTGAGGGTCAGGTGTGACACAGGCGTCAGAAGTTGCATTTTGAGTGTAGTATAGGCAGACAACAGAGTCATTTCACTATTCCCCTTCCCTTCAATTTTTAGTGAGGTTCTACCCGAAACACCCCCCTCCAAAGCGAAATTAGTTAAGCCCAAGCCCATAACTAAAAAATGACTTCTTTACATCTTTTATGGCTTATTTTGACAATATACCCTGAAAAGGCGGAATCGAACTGGCCGTTAACCTGCAATTCAATTGTGCGTGCAATGATGAATCACTCCTGCCTGCTATCTGTACATTTAGGCATCATCATACAGGGCATAACCTAATACATGTGCTTTCCATTGTAGAATCTGGAATATGCAATGTTTATGTTAGTTCATACGTTGCACATGATGTTTAAATGCCCCTTAAATCTGGTCAGTCAAGTGATGGTCTTTAAGCCTCCGTCTTTGCTTCTTTTTTTGATATGTAAGATTTGCTCACACATCTATTCAATTGCTTGTTTGCATCAGCCAACCATACTAGGACTGTTTTCTTTGATTACTTGTTGTTCTTGACCTAACACTCTAACAGAGCTTGTCAACGATTTAAACACTAAGGGCTGCTGTAGTGGGCCCTTGTCTAACTCATAGGTGAATAAAGGTTTGGCTGTACACTACAGTAGGCTCTCCAAGAGTACCTGGAGATCCAGTTCGAAGGTATGCCTAGTTTTTACATAGTGCGTATATAGTAAATGCTCATTTCATTGTGTGCAAGTGCAAGAGATGCGCATGTTTCATCATGTGGTGTTGTTTTGTTATAATCTCATCCTTTTGTGTTCACAGACTGGAAAGTATGCATATTTATCTTCCAAGGAGACGAGTAACTAGTTTGTGTCACCTTGCAGAGGGGGTGCAATGAAGATAAGATTGAGGATTTCCAAGTACAAGATGTTAGGAAGGAGCCTTGCAAGAGAAGTAGGAGCTGCGCTGAGCCTCTTCAACCTGCTAAGGTAAGTCACTATATGCAACTCAACAGTTCAATTCCTTGTTTGTTTCAGGCATAGTTAATTTTCTCTTTTCAATTGCTTTATTTGTCCTCACTTAATGAGATGCCCAAATAATTATGCCTGATGTTCGGTACTATGTATCACTATTAGTTGACATAATTAAAGGCCTTACCATTTAATTACTCTGCCGAAGTGTGCTTGAAGCTTTGAAGTCTATTAACCAACTATTATTGCACGAGGCTCACAATCTAGTTTATACTATGCTAATGATTGCATAGTTTTGCCTGCTGTAGTATGTTTGTATGAAACCCTATGCTGTTTATTATGCTCCCTAAGACTTTAATTGAGGTACAGAATGGCCAACTGATTGCTTACTTATACGCAACGTGCTGTCTAAATTTATAACTTGTCTGTGTTTTCGATTGGGCCCCAACATCATGCTCCTCTAGTGAGCTAAGAGGGATTTCTGTATGCAGGCTGCACAAACTATCTTTTTTATAATTTTTAAAATATCACCTTCTTATGCTTCATGACGTGTAACATTTTTTGTGTGAAAGTGACGTGTAACATTATTGTTAGTCCTGTTTTGCCATGTAGTACAAAATAGTGTCTTGTTCGCTTCACTGTTGTAACTATATTTTGCCCTAGTCATGTGTACTTACGAAACATTTCGGGATGAAGTGACATCAACACAAAAATCTGCGGCGGTGCGGCATGGCCGTTACCGAATGATTATGGATTGGAATTGGAATGTGCTGATGTTCTCGAGCATCAACTAGAGGTGGCAAGACAACGTGTACATGATTGTCAACGATAATCAACAAGTTGAGACTGGACGTGCGGTATTAGATGCAGGAGTCAAAAAATGAAACAAGACACCGAGGTAACCATGAAGGAATTGGAGATTTTGCGACTGAAATTTGTGCTATCTGAATCCGCCAATCCTATTTTCTCAAGAGATTATAGTTCAAATGGAGTTAAGTTGATGCGCGTCCATGATGTATGAGCCGTATTTGCCCGGTGTATGTAATTTGCTGTTTGTGTATGCTTTATTATCACCGTGCTGTACCATAATGCCCAATGGGTATAATCGATCGTAATTTCTTTATTGTATAGTGGAGGATTATTCTACCTTTCTATGCCTTGATCTCTTTGTTGTATAGTGTATGCTTTTTAGAGGTGATAGTATTGAGTAGGATAATTCTTTGAATATGCTATATCGTTCAAACGGGGGCCAACTCGCCTGACCATGGGCCTTCTACGTCTCGTAGGATACATGGGCCTTCTACGCCTCGTAGGATCCATGGGCCTTCTACGTCTCGCAGGATCCATGGGCCTTCTACGTCTCGCAGTGTCCATGGGCCTTCTACGCCTCGCGGATCCATGGGCCTTCTACGCCACGTAGGATCCATGGGCCGACTCATTTATGGGTCTTGTATCGGCCTTTAATGGGCCGTGACGGCCTATAATGGAAATTGTATGTTTTATTGGCTGACCGTAACGGGCCGTTAATAGGCCGTATTTGGTGATGCTATGAAAATGGCCCAACAAACTAACGGACCACAAACGGGCCGACTGTAACGACAGGCTGAATTTGGCCCACAAGCAGAAAATGACAGTAACGGGCCGTAAGTAACCGAATGCTGCAAATAAGCCCAAGAATAAATGGGCTCTGAGAAGGCCGAAAGATAACATGGGCTGTAAACGGCCCAACTGAATAACGGGCCCTTAATGGGTATAAAGCGATACATCGTTTCATTACGGGCCGCCACACCACAGCCGTTAATGGGTCTAAAGTAATACACTGTTCATCGCGGGCCAGTTTCACCACGGGCCGTTAATAGGCCAAGAGTTACATAGGGCCGCATATGGGTCGAAAGACGTCATGGGCCATACATGGTCCAGAAGTGAAAACGGGCTGGAATCATATTGGATGGCCCAGATGACGCTACTAGGCCTAATTCGGATAGGGCATAACGGGCCTTGGGTTAGTGGGCTGTAAATGGGCTATATGCGAACATGTCGTTAACAGGCTTTCCATGGGCCGACCCGTCACCTTTTGACCAAGTCAAACGGGCCGGCCTTTTCACAGGAATGGGCCTCTATTAGGCCATGCCACGTGTCGACGTATCATAGGCGCCTTCTGCCAATGAGTGGATGACATCTGTCCCAACAATGAGCCGACACGTGTTTCCTCCAGCCAATGATGATTTTACACGTGGAAAATCCCCATTGGTCGGGGCTGTTAACGGGTTATCGGATCCAAAACCCGACCCGATAGCTTCACGGCGTTCCATTACGATGGATGCCACGTGTCGGTCACCCTTGACGAAAGCACTTCTGTGACGCATGATTTATCGTCATGGAACTGGACACTTCCGTGATGATAATTTTGGTAATGTCATCGAACACTTCTAGGACAGCACAAGTATGACTATCTCGATTCTGTCATAAATTTGTCATGGATGTACATGCATGACAAAAACGCGACCTACTGTGACAAACACGTATCATCACGGAAGTGTATTTTTTTTGTAGTGCCAGATGGAAGTTATGTGCACACAAGAAGAGAACGATTCGATGTTGCGTTAGGGTTGAGGGTAATTAACTATGTATGGAGACATAGAGACCTTGAACGTGCATGTGCGAGAGGTATACATGTATACGTGGTTGTGTGTGTGCACGCGCGCATGATCGATATAAAAGAAAGAAGACATAAGTCATAAGATCAACGACATGGGAGAGACGGATCGGTATGACAATATGCACGTATGTGAGAGTGCAGGGAAGAAGGCCCGACAATTGAGCATGTGTTTTTGTCTTTAAGAGATAGTGGCGTGGGCTGGAGCATGCATCTATGGAGAGCAGAGGGAGTGAGACACAACAATTGTGCAAAACAGATCAACCTATAAATGCATGTATGGAGAGACATATATAGTGTGGGTGATAGGAAGCAAGAGGGCGTGCGAGAAAGAAATGTTGACGGAGAAACTACAGATAGATAAAGAGATGGAAATGCTAGCTAGAGGGACATCAGATAGTTTGAGTGTTGGAGATGACCGCCGGGTGGTTCAGAGGGTGAAGTTATGTGTGTGTGAGAGAAAGATAAAAAGAGGGCACTTGACTGCATGTAGAGAGAAACATACATAGTGTGCGTGATAGGAAGCAAGAGTGAGGGCGAGAAGAAGGTTGATGGAGAAATAGATAAATAGAAAGATAAAGATGCTAGCTAGTGTGCGTTAGAGATAGGAGTCGAGTGGATTAGAAGGCTGAGTTATGTGTGTGGGTGTGAGAGAGATGGATAAAGGGTGCATGTGACTCACATACAAACAAATATTGGAGAGAAATGAGATCCCGAGAGACGGAGTTTTGTGTCTGCGAGAGAGAAAGATATTTCACAACGAGAGTGATAGCTAGAGAGATATATGAGGGAACGCAAGATATCTCCAGGGAGAGAGAGTGTGTGTGAGCGACATACAAGAGTATGGTGGAGAGATATGAGACTCTGGGAGACAGAGTTTGTGTTTGTGTGTGAGAAAGAGATATTTAAGAGGAAGAGTCGTAGCTTCTCATACCTAAGGAGCGAAAGACATCTCTGTGTGAGAGGGTGTGTGCGAGTGGCACACAGGGGAAGAGTAGAGAGAAATGAGACCCCGGGAGACAAAGTTTGTGTTTGTGTAAGAGAAAGAGATTTCACATGGAGAATCATAGTTAGAGACACATAGCCGGGAGCGAGATATACTTAGAGAGAGATAGAGTGATGGAGGTCGAGGGAGAGAGTACCGTTTGTGTGTTACGAAGATAAAAGATCATTGTCGATATACAGGTAGCATGAGAGATACCCGAGAGATGATGAACGCATATAGGTCTATAGAGATACTCCTATATAAGCATGAGTGATAGCTATATGAGACAAGTATCTGGATTAAAGGGGATTCAAATATTTAAACTGGAGATGATCACGACATCGATAATATCATAACGCAAATTGGTGTATCAAATATGCATATTCATTTGAATTTGGGGACACATGTAATGTTATATAGTTTATCAATATTAGTGATCCATAGATTCTTTAATTAGAGACAATGCATGGTTTATATGCAACTAATGTCTAAACGAGATTACACTAGATGTTGCGTGTGTGAAACACATTATACATGTTTGAGAAGTAAAAAAATAAAAACCCGCATGAAACGCACATTAATTGGAGACAGTTAGCGAGGAATGCATACATTGGATTTCAACATAAAGTGGTTTCAAATATTTGAAAATCCAAATTAAGATGGATACAGCCTTATGAATCTGAGATCATGCCATTTGTAAACCATATTTATGTATAAAGGGTGTTGTGCTTTTGAAAGTATATATATATATATAAATGCTGTATATAGAATTTCATTCCAATCTAAAATGGATCCTGCCCGAAAAAAAATAGAATACAAACTGGATTCGAATTGAGTTGGCATGGAAAACATGCACTCTTGCTCTGCAAAAATTTGAACGAAGCGGGGAAAGTCGCAGTAACCGCCCGAAACCAAAATCCGCGAGATGAAAATTATTGCCTATCCCTGCCACACAAAGCCTATCGGCTCGATTTCTATAGGTTTCGATAGGGGTAGGTTTGTAATTTCACTCAAACGTGACATAACCGCCTCTCACCCGGATTCATACACGGTGGGCGCCAAAACACAGTGTCGACTCCCTCCCCGATTCATACACGGTGGGTGATAAAGACAAACTCTCGTCGGCAAATATTCGGTGTATGCGAGATTACCGTCCTATCCCCAACCGACTAATATTGCTGTGATGTAGGAAATTTTAAACGGGGGCTAAGTTTGTCAATTTCCTCGCATTTGAGACAAGCGCGCCCTGAAAACATGGTTCCCCCTTCCTCTCTCCCTCCATTTCCCCATTCGTACTCCATGGGCGCCAAAACACCCTCTCCACCCCAGCCTCCTCCGTCCGCCACCCCATCCACCGCCGTCCTCCTCCACCATGCCGGAGCTGATACCCCGACGCCGTCGGCCATTACAAGAGATCGACCTCTCTCATCCAGGGCTTGATCCTTGGATCCCGTCCTCTCGCTTCATCCCCGCCGTCGTCCACCTTAACGGCGCCACTCCCACGACCGTCTCGTCCACCGTGCCCCGCCGCCACCGTCTACCCTCCTAGATCTGTTTCCATACCGCTGACAGCCATCGCTACCGCAACACCATCAAATTCTCAGCAGATGCATACACAGCGCCGCACCAGAGGCTGTACTCTTTCGTATCTGCTCAACTTATTTATCGCAACAAGAAAATAGATCGCCACTACTTTACTCCGATTTCTTGTCCATCACTTACTTGTTAGTTGAAAGCAAACATTGGTTGCGAAGTTGCCTTTGTCCGGTTTGCACCTTCAGACCCGCCATGGCACGCTCAACACTATACTCGCAATGCTTATGGTTTTGCCCTTTTATATTCCACACTAGTTAAATGACAGTAGACTAAATTTGAAAATTGGGTCGGTCGATTTTGAGAGCTCACCGAAGTTCGCCTGTGCGAAGGAAGGGGCTCGGGTGGGGACGGTGGTTGTGGGGGCGGTGGTGGGGCCTCACCAAACGAAGAAAACTTGACACGGGTGGGGGCGGGGCTGGGGGGTGGTGGCGGTGGAGGAACACATGTGATGGGGGTCGGTGGTTAGGCCGGGGGCCCGTGCGGTGTTCTGTATCGGAAGCACAGTATGGTCCTTGTCAGGAAGGGGAGTAGGGACATCTGCAGTCGACACCTCTATTGGGCCGGTTCTGCTAAATGATTTCACACTTTGAGTTGGTCTGCCATAATACCCCGGAAATGGTGGGAGCCGCGCGGTCTTTGATAGACTAAATGAATAGTAACAGCTGTGCGCCTTCAGATGAATAGAGCTGGCCTGTAGGTAATCGATAGGCTGCATATTAGTAGCGGCAAAACCCTATATTTTCCAGCCAGTTCCGCTTTCCTGATTTATTTATGGTGGTTATGGTGTACCCCTATTATCTACACTACAACCTGCCTACTGGCTCTGCGCTCTCGTTATCATGGTTTGGCAATAAACTTTCTACGGTATATTATGAATCTATCATCTGCCAACTGTCCTTACATCTGGGGCCCCCAACAGGGAGCCTATTTTTTTGTGTAGTTGTGCCAGATTATATTAATCTACTCACCATATTACATCACACATGGGCTCTCTCATCAAAATCCGATGATAGCATACAAGGGTTTACAGGGAGCCTCTATTATGTGACAATATCCTCTACATTACAAAGATAATCTCACTACTATTTGTGTTTTCATGCTTTACAGATATTGTACGTAATCACAATGAATACAAGAATGCGCACATCAGAAGAATATTGCGGAACAGTTCAATGGGTAACAAACTTGGCATCAAGGTATTGAGGTCCATTGTGGATGCAATGAAACCCACATGCTCTCGACCTATAGATTCGTATTCAGAATATGATCCTAATGACTATTCTGAGCTCAAGGAGTCAAAGGCAGATAGCCTATCATGTTCACCCAATAAGGTGTCTGTTCTAATTTGGCAAGGTTTTATTGGTTGCACATATCTTGCATAAGGTGTCTTGCATTTCTTTTGCTTCGTTGCACCGCCATCTGCTTAGTTTACTCATGATATATGTGAAGATGCCATGCACATCCATTATCAACACCTATTCCATTTGTCGCCATACCATGTTTTTCCATAAATGTTGTTCTTGTGTTTCAGACATCCAAAAGGAAGAGGGTGATTGCAGAACCTGAAGGAGTACAAGCAAAGTCCTTGAAAAGGGTGGTGCTACCGGAGAAATCACATAGCACCCGACGTATATTGGCGATAGAACCAGCGCCGCAAAACCTAGGATATCGCAACTATGCTGGTCGCTGCTTTGCTCTTGTGAGTACCTATTGTCCTATCGTTGTCCTTACATTCATACCTGGTGGATTATGTGACATCATTGTGCATTATAGCTTGCGTATCCACTGTTCGCTCCAAATTATCAGATCTATATTAATGCTTAAATTAATATAGAATAAACCCAATGCCTATGAAGAAATTTAGTTCTGCATTGTTCTTGTAAGTATCTGTTGTCCTTACATCAGATCTACATTTACTCTTGCCAAAATATTGAATAAAACCAATGTTACTGAAGAAGTTTAGCTCCGCATTGCTCTTGACAGTGCCTTCTGCCTGTATGCTGTATTTACATTTGTAGTCCGCATCTTAAGTTAAATAATCGCCATTTGTTCCTATATTTTCACATCTATATTTACTCTTAACAAAATGTATAATAAAGACAATACTCTTGAAGAAGAGTGTGAGGTAAACTTCTTGAAGTGCCCCCATCAATATGGACCAGGCCTTTATAGAGCCTGTCTTCACTACTAATGTAAGTTTGTTCTCCTCGAGCCTTCAAACTTTGTTGTTTATATTTGGATAGCTATGAGTGCAAATGTTGTTTATTTTTGTCGTCTGCATCAAATTGCTTGTTCAAAGTTTATAAAGTAGAAGTACATAAACATAAGATTGTCGTTCTCAATTTCAGTCTTTAGTTGTACAATCAAGTTCCTTATTCGTGCCATGTAAATTAAAATAAACATAGAAAGTTATCTTCTTTAGCACTATGTGTATGCTTGTGTTCTTGATCTGTAATCCAAAAGTGTGGTGAGACTACCAACAACAGTACAATGTCATATCCTGCTATGTCTCAACTATGAACAATGCCATATTATATTAATGTTATTTAAATCGTGTCTCTTTATTTACCAATCTGAAATGGTATAAATTGACAGTACACTCACCATTCATGCTTATATGTTGTTCAGAACTACATCTATGCTTGTGTTCTTGATCTGTAATCCAGTGGTCTGGTGAAGCTGGCCGCTCCTGCACAATGCCATTTCCTGCCGTCTTAACTATGAACAATGCCTATTATGTTAATGCTATTTTAAACTGTGTCTCTTTATTTCTGATAAAGAAATGAGATGAATTGACAGCGCTGATGCTTATACGTGCAAAACCTGTTATCTACATACTTATTTCTCTTTCAGGGTGACAACACTGCTTCTAGGAAGAACTGCCACAATGATAGTGAGACGAACCCATTGTTGGTCCCTCTAACACATATTCCAGAGGAGAAGGCAAAACATATTGAGGGTAGGGATACAACCACAAAGTCACATCTAGATGTAGTGTCAAACTTACTCAGTGACACAAGCTCGATGAAGTCGCCGCCTGAATCTGTTCGACTTCTTCAGTCTGAAATTCAAGCAGAAATATATGCTTCCGCTCAAATACGACCGAAACTCCAATCTCTATGCAAGATTAACCATAAGTACAAGACGTTTATTGATGCTATGCAGCTTAAGTTGGTGGATATGAGCGCCAAAGAAGCGCAGTCTCATCAGGTTCTAAGCTACTTGCACTGCAGCTGATGGGTCGAGCTAACCTTTCTTGAACTATGTTGAAGTGCTGTCGGTTCTGTCTATTATTTTGTCCGCGTGTTAACTTCCAGTGGTGGCGACCTGCCCAGTTTATGTAATCTGCTGTGTGGTTGCCCTTTATTATCACTGGCGGCGAAATTTGATGTCGAGGGGATGTAATATGCTGTAATTTATTTGTTGTATAGTCTAGGTTTATTCTTGGTCGGTATGCTGTAATGTAGGTCGGAAGGTTCAGTGGATCTCAATGTTGTCGGTCTTCAGGGCGGCCCGTTACTCATATGGGCCAAAACATGGGCCTATAAGCATCTTGGGCCATTAGCAGGTCTAAACCTTATGGTTGTTTCCCGCCTTTAACAGGTCGAGTAAAGTTCTGGCCATCTGGGCCAAAGAATACAATGGGCTTTTAACAGGCTAAAACCTAGATTGGGCTAGCATTGAGCCGAAAAATTCACGGGCCAATACAGGCCCAAACTGCGTAAGGCCCATGTTTGGCCCAAATAGGACGAGCAATTAATAGGCCAAAATATATCACGGGCCCGTTTGGCCCAATAAAATTATGGGCTTTAAGCAGGCCGGTATCTACGCGGACCATAGGCCTAAAAGTGTCACGGGCCATTATCAGATGGGCTGTAAGTAGGCTGTATTCAACGCGGGCTGTAAGTAGGCCCAACTGTTACACGGGCCATTAACAGGCCGGTAGGCCAGTTGGGCTGAAATTTAACCACGAAGACTACAGGCCGTTAAGAGGCCTAAAGTTACTTCGGACAAGAAATAGACGAGTGTCTGCATGGGCCGTTTAATGGCCTCAAGTTAAACCGGACCGACAACATCCCAGATGCACCACATGCCGCTAACAGGCCAAAACTATTATCGGGCCGAACTGGTAAATGGGCATTTAACAGGCTGAAATACAAACCTATATTAGAATGGGCCCAAAAGATCAGTGGCATGTGAACGGGCCTGATCCAATATGGGCCGTAATTTGGCCCAAAACACGACATGCTATGAACGAGCCTGATTTGGTATGGGCCTCAATTTGGCCCAAAACATGGCTGGCTGTTAACGGGCCAGCCCACTAGTGCCCGAAAAAACATGGTGGACCTTTAGTTGGGCCGGCCTTTTCACCGGAATGGGCCTCTGTTGGGCTGTGCCACGTGTCGACGTATCATAGGCGCCTCTTGTCCAATGAGTGGATAACATCTGTCCCAACGGTGAGCAAACACGTGTTTCCTCCGGCCAATGAGTATTTTACACGTGGAAAATCCCCATTGGTCCGGGCTGTTAACGGGTTATCGGATCCAAAACCGGACCCGATAGGTTAACGGCGTTCCGGTACGGTGGATGCCACGTGTCGGTCACTCTTGACGAAAGCACTTCTATGACGCGTGATTTATCGTCATGGAAGTGGACACTTCCGTGATGATAATTTTGGTAATGTCATGGAACACTTCTACGACAGAACAGGTATGACTATCTTGATTCTGTCATAAATTTGTCATGGATGTACATGCATGATATAAAACGTGACCTACGGTGACAAACACGTATCATCACGGAAGTGTATTTTTCTGTAGTGTTACTGGTGTAATTCCAGGTGTAATTTTCTATGGAATAGGTCAATATCTAGTCCCTATGGTATGGTTTGATTTCAGTTTGAATGATGTACCAATACTGTATTATCCTTTGTTGGTGATAGTTTTTTTTCTCGAGTCAAATTGCTCCATTCATCTGTTGCTGTTGTGTAATGAGTTGTGCACAAGTGACGCAATTTGATGTTATTCAGGCCATGATTTGATATAACTGTGAAGTGCATGCTATCTCTGATATGTTTCACTTTGGTTTAGACCGAGTGAATTCGTAGCTATCTCATAAGCTTTGTTGCTAGGACTGCTTGGATGATGATTTTATTCTTCTATTTCATTACATAATAGTATGCCTTTTGATGGCTTGTGTTTGTTAGTTGGTTTTTTACAGCTAGAGCTATTAGGAACCTATGCGTTGGAGGAATTAATTAATCTATTTAAAAGCAGGAGGTAGGCGAAGAGTTTTTCAAAGATTGGGACGATTGAAGGTGTTAATCTTACATTCTTAAGAAGTTGGTCCTAATTCTCTCGACATGCAAAGTTCCACCTCAATGTCCCACTAAGCATTTTTTTCCACTAAGTCATGCCAAATCTGCCACATAAGCGAGTCATGCATTTAATTTATAAATTACCATTACTTTTGCATTAGTATGTCATCCTTCACATTTTTCTTCGAGGTGACATTTCTAACTATAATTCAAAAGTTCTTTTTTTCTATTTTAGACACTTTTTTTATTGATTTTCAAGCTTATACTTTATTTTCATTTGTTAGCTATTTTTAGCAACTACTTATGCATTTTTAACGAAGTTACCGCAACAACGCACGGGGAGAGAGAGTCATCCTCACTACTCTATTTATCTTGACATGCATGCATGCCAACTCATCTATCATGCCATGTCCTCACATGAGTTCTTCTAATAAAGAGCAACAACATCATCACCTAACAAGGATTCATGATTTTTTCCCTTCCCTTGCTCAATCTCTTCCGCAGAACCCAGACCAACGTGAGTACTGCATGACTGTACACACCTAGAGGTTCAGAGACGGATGTTGGTGCGGGAAGATGATGGCTCCGATTTTGCTGTGGCCTGGCCGTGGACGGCGTTGATGCCGAACAACAATGAGGCTGGACGAGAGGGCGAAGTGCTACATGTAATCGACCATGCCCGCCAAACCGGATGGGAGTGCCACGGTCATGGGGCGCACTATCGCGGGCAACACCGTGAAGCCACCTTGATCAGGCCATTTGGCCCGCCTTCTCCCGCAGTGTCATGCAGCCCAACAGGGTCAGGCATGCACGTGTCTCACATCTCTTCCTGTTTCTCCACCACTCATCATCAATCTGATTTCGCTCCACTACACGAGCAGGTCAATGCATTACGTCTCTGCCGCTAGGATACCTGGTTGGCCTCCGCTTGCACGATCCGCCTACTCCTCACAACATCTGTTGATTCAATTGTCGTGCATCCAATTGTTTCAAAGGGGAGAAACAACCTTCATGTATGTCTCTTAAGTCATAAACTACCACGACGTCTATTTTAATGCCTAGATGCTATACATACATATAGCACTATGTAAGTCCAACGGAGTCACATACCCGAGAAAGATTAGCGATGGGAGTTCATTCAAGGTGTAGACATGTAATTTGTATTGCAGTATTAATTGCTACTTTTTAATAGCAGCACGTCAGATGTATTGTCTTCTTTTCATTGAGATGATCACAGGTAACATCCTCCGCAAATTTGGTTGGAGAACTAATCATACTAAGTAATGGTTGTTTTTCAAAGGTGCCACCCAGTACCGGGGAGGGAGATCAGATGTACTACCACGGCTAGTATACTTGTTGCTTTCCAAAGGTCTGAGGTACACGAGTTTTCAAGGTTGTTGGTTAATTATGTATTGATGGAGGCAGTACATTTGGAGCGTAGTATCATGTTAGGAATTGTGTGAGGATTATTGCTCCTTTTACTCGTTGGACCGTATTGCATAACCAAAAATATCGGGAGTTCCTAGCTGGGAATTCAAGTAGTTACCCCGGAAATCTTTTCGACAAATGCATGATATGAGATTCGGGTTCGTCATCGAGTGGTTCGCTTGTCATGGTCGGTTTTACAATAGGTATCGTTGTGTCTTAATGAGCAACTCATAGCTTTTCTACAACTCCGGGACGCCTCGTAATCACTTTACGATCTAGCCCTTGGGGCCTCACCATGAAAATTCCGGACGAAATCTCTATCATATGTTGTTTTTGGCTTATTTTGCAAGCCCAATCCTTTATTTGAGTTCTGGTATTCGAGTTGCTTCGATGTCAAGTGTTGATTCCATACCTTTTTGTAGCGGTGTTCTCATATTTCTCTGTGGGTGCTAATTCTTTTAATCGTTTGAGATTGTCATGTCAACTCTTTTCAACCGGTGTGCTTTTTTTCAAGTTAATCTGGTCCTTTCAATATTTGCAAGATCAATTCTCAGTTTTCTCAGCGGTGTCCGTTTCATCCATCCCAAGTTGCCTTTGTTTTTCCCACCCTTTTTCTTCAAGGAGTCAAAAATTCTCAAATCATGTATCCTTTTTTATTGACAAGAAGTCTCTCCATTCTTTTCCTTCAATGTTATTAGTTAGTGATTCCTTGTGAAGATGCTAAGGAAGCTTCAAGTTCATCATTCTTTGTTCCCCTTTTCTTCTCCGATGGATTCAACTCAAGCTTTTGGTGCTGAGCATATTCCTTTCAGTTGTCCAATGTTTTCCCAAGCCGACACACCTCTTAATCATTCCGCTCTTGCTATTCAATTGTGCTGAAGATATATCAGGAGATTCGTGTTTCCACTCAAGATTTGTTAATGCTAATTCAAGGTTTTTACCTCATTCAATCCATTTAAACAACTGATGCAATCTCTCTTTCAAACAATCATTTCAACAGTGTTTCTTTCAGTAGGCCCATAACCCACAGATCTTTCCCAGGATCTTTCCTGGCTCTTCTCTTTTTCGGAGTTATTCTCAAATTCTTTTCAATGTTTGACGTAAGAATGAATTTTCATCAGTTAATGCCTCCTCCAAGATTGCTTTCAAATTATTTTCATCTTTGTTTCAATATTTTTATTCTTCGTTTTTCTAGAGTGTTCCAATAATTTTGGTGGTGTTCCTCGTCGTCTTCTCAGTGTTGAAGGCCGAAGAAGAGTTTTCCTCCAAATCTTTTCTGTTCTCTCGAAGATTCGTGATTCAAGTTTGATGTTATCCTCTTAAATCATTTATGATCGTGAAAAATTCTTTTCATATCCAACCGAAGTATTTCAGAGCGGTTTTCATTTTGATTTATGGAGGCCATCATCTTAGAATATTTATTCATTCTCAGGCTTTAGAACTCGTTCACCAATTCTCCTAAATTATTGTTTATTCATTCATCTCCAAATTCTTACCGGTGGATCATTTAAGTATTCTCTAGTCATCTCGTGATCTCTCTTTTCTCTTGTATCTAAATTCCCTAAAGTATCTTCATGCGATCTCTAATTCTTTTCTGTGATTAGTTCCCTTTGCTTCGTTCATTTTCAATTCTTACGATGGTTTGTTCTAGATTTCTCTTCCTTTGTTACAATATCAATTAATTTGTTCTTTCCAAAATCCTACTGGTAGTTCGTTGAAGATTTTCCCAAGTTTGTGCTATATCTCTCCTTAATCATTTTCAAGAAGAATTAGTGTCATGCAAAATTCATTGTTTGCATCAATTTAAGTTGATGAAGGATAAACATAACATAACTCTTACTCTTGTTTTCCTTGAGTTGTTTAATTTCCTTCTTCCGGAGTTTGTCCAAGATGAAGAAATTCTTGGTTACAAGTGTTCCATCTCTCTTTCCAGAGTTCCAAGTATTATTGATTATCTCATTACAAAACTCCATCTAAATCATTGCAAGGCTTCACCTTGTTCGTTTCAACTTTTCTCTCGTTTTGATCATCTTGTTTTCTATCCGGAGTCTTCCTAGAGTTTTCTTCATGGTAGTTCGTTAATGATTTACTTCATTCTCGAACTGTTCATGAAGATTCTTGTTCGAGTAGCTCAAGTATTCTTTGTCTTGCATGTCATAGTGCAATTCTTTCTACCTGATCTTTTGAGGTGGTGTTATGCCATTCTTGACAATTTCTCTTCGTGTTTCATGATTCACAGTTCTCCGAAATGAGATATTTTAAATCCGTCATTTTCTCTTTGGTCAGGAGATCTTTCCAACCCATCAATCTCTTCATTGCTATTGTGGTGCTTATCAATAATCCAATTTTCTGCTTCTCATCTCGATGAAGAAGTTGTGCATCTCTTGTTGCTCTCAACCAATCAATTCTTTCCGTTAGTGGCAGGTTGTAATCTCAAAAGGTTTGATATGTTTTTCATAAGCCCACTAGAAGCATATCTTTTGCTTGTTGATTCTGTCAACAATTCCATTCTAGCATTCCTCGTAAGCTTGCTCTTTCAAGTTCCTTTGTGGTAGAAGATGTTGTTCTTTTCATTCCATTCTTTCTTTTGTTCTGGAGGCATTGTGTTGTTTCTCTCTTCGATCTATCATTCCATCTTGTCGAGTTCATGTTCAATTCTTTGTTCTCCTTTTAAGCAGAGTGGTTTTAAATTCTTTCGTGACCCATGAGCTCTTGATTCATGTCCTTGCAACCTCCAAGTTTCTCATGGTGCTCCTTGTTCCTCTTTTCTACCGAAGTGCTTTTAGTCTTGTTTGTCTTCATTGTGCCCTTGTCTCAAGTTTTGCAACCTTCCAAGGTACTTTGGTTTCACCCGTTTGTTAAAGAAGCAACCTAGTTATACCTCTTCCTCTTCTCATTTCTAGATCTCGGGGTGAGATCTCTTTTAAGTGGGTGAGAGTTGTAACAGCTCGAGACCGATTTCTTTCCATGATTGCTATTATATTGTCTACTATATGTTATTTTTGCATTGTATCATTTCATCATGCCATCATGTCATTAATTTTGCAACTCAAGTAAATAAATTGCATAGATTTTTTGATCTATTTAAATTGAGGGAATTAATATGGTGATTTATCTTTAAGAACATATCCTCCCAATATTTAGGGAGTTATTATAAAATATTCCATTTAATTTGGAATTAACCAAACCCACTTGCAGTTTAAAGTTTCTTCCGTTTCCAAATATTTAAAATCCTTGATCTTTCTCCCTTTTGTCCAATTCAAGTTGTGGAGCTTTAATTTATGTCAGGGTAACCACTCACAATTTTTAATCAATTGTGGGAAATCCTAAACCCGACTTATACTTCAAATCCATTTGAAATAAGTTCAAATGAGTTTGTTTTCCAAACCCTTCAACTTGTCTCTTTGCAACTTTTCTGTACCAAACACAATTTTGCAAGTACAGGAAAATAACCCCATGCTCAAATTCTTTCTCTAGCTCTTTGTTTCCTCTCCTTTTTCTAAACTTTATCTAGATGGAGTTACAAAAGGAATATGAGGGAGGGAGAGAGAGACCCGCCTAAGCAGCCCTCCTCGCCTTTTTCCTCTCCACCGAACCAGCCGCAAGGCCCAATGTCGGTGTCAAAACCGGCGGATCTCGGGTAGGGGGTCCCGAACTGTGCGTCTAGGCGGATGGTAACAGGAGACGAGGGACACGATGTTTACCCAGGTTCGGGCCCTCTTGATGGAGGTGAAACCCTACGTCCCGCTTGATTGATATTGGTATTGTGGATGTTTACAAGAGTGGATCTACCACGAGATAAAGGAGGCTAAACCCTAGAAGCTAGCCTATGGTATGATTGTAAGGGTTGTTGTGATTGTTGTCCTACGGACTAAAGCCATCCGGTTTATATAGACACCGGAGAGGGCTAGGGTTACATAGAGTCGGTTACAATGGTAGGAGATCTACATATCCGTATCGCCAAGCTTGCCTTCCGCGCCAAGGAAAGTCCCATCCGGACACGGGGTGAAGTCTTCAATCTTGTATCTTCATAGTCTTGGAGTCCGGTCGATGATGATAGTCCGGCAAATGATAGTTCGGCTGATGATGGTAGTCCGGCTATCCGGACACCCCCTAATCCAGGACTCCCTCAGTAGCCCCTGAACCAGGCTTCAATGATGATAAGTCCGGCGTGTATATTGCTTGGCATTGCAAGGCGGGTTCCTCCTCCAAATGATAGAAGATTGGGAACACCAGGATAGTGTCCGGCTCTGCAAAATAAATTCCACATTCCACCGTAGAGAATAATAATATATACACAAGTTCAATCTCTTGACGCGTTTTCCGTGGCATGACGTCATATCACTACCAAGCCATTACTCAAATTGTTTTTACTTTACCACCTCGGCGCATATAGCGGCGCGTTTCTTGGCACGTCTTGTTGAAGCAGAGATCGTGTTTCCCTTAATCCGGATTCTCATCAATACGGGCGTGGGTAACCCAACGCGTCATTGATGGTGGCGCTTGGGAGATAAGCGAGTTTTACTAGGCGGTGGGGGCGCGTAAGACTTCGCCCGCCCATATAAGGGATAAGGATTCACCTTCTCACCTCGCCTTCTTCCTCCTTTGCTTATCCATCTCACTTTTCGAGCTCCAGCGCCCAAGTTCGCGCATCTCGTCTCAACCTTCTCCGACCATGTCCGGCGCGGAGGTAAATGGTTGGCCTCCACCGTTAAGGAGGAGCAAATCGCCAAACTAAGCGGGCGCGGATACCTTTCCAGCGACATCACGCACGGCTGCCCGACGAGGGGCAGCTCATCCCCACCCCTGGCCCCATGAGAGGGTTGTCTTTCTTTCCCACTTCCTCCGCTGGACTGGGCTTTCCACTTCACCCCTTTGTCCGGGGCTCATGTTCTACTACGGCCTGGATTTCCATGATCTGGCGCGAACTTCATCCTCAACATCTCGGCGTTTATCGTGGTGCGAGGCCTTCCTTCGCATCCAGCCCCACTTCCGCCAGGCTCAAGACCTTCAATGTCAAGCGAAGGTAGTGAAGGGCATTCAAGCGGAGTCGGAGGCGCTATGTTGGGCAAGATGCCCAACGTCCTTTAATTCAAGGGGCCTTCGTGGAATCCGTCAAGGGGTGGCAATCGGGTGGTTCTACATCACCGAGCGTGACCCTAAATGGGCGGCGGCCCGAGTTTAGATCTGGTATCCCCACGCAGCTCACCTCCGGAAAGAGAAGGGCTTGCTGTGGGGCAGTTTGAAGGAGCCGACGGGACTCGGACTGTATCAAGAAGCTGGTGAAGAAGCTCGGGCTGGTTAACGTGGTCCAGTCATGCTCGTCGCGGATTCTCCCATGCCAAGTGGGCATTCAATCTATGGGAGTTCGATCCGAACAGCACCAGCGCTGAACAAGCTCTTCGACACAACGTCTGGCGCTGGAAGGTGCTGTTCAAGGCGCCAAGCCCCGCATCCACGCATCAAGATCACGGATTTAGCTCGCAGCGGCAGGCTGACGAGGTAAGTGATTCTACCCCTTTACAGGACACTTGCTTTCCATAGTTTGACTCTATCGGGTTTTAATTTCCCTTTTCCTTTGACAGATCTTGGATGAAGAAGGCGGAGCAGATTACTGTCCGGTTCCTATGCCGAAAATCCAGAGACGCTTCGTCTAGCGAGGTTGCTGGTTCCGCACCGCACGTGGTGCCGGAGAAGAAGGCCAAGAAGGAGGCCACGGGTGCTCGAAAGAGTGCCCGTTTTGTGTCCGACGACTCGGGCTGACTCCTCCCGAAAATGAGGAGGAGGAAGAGTACTCTCTCCCGGAGGAGGAGAGAGGAAGAGGAAGGCTCCCCAAGCGGGGAGGCCGAAGGGTCCAAGAGGGAAGGACTATTCCCGGACAGCTCTGCCAACATCAACGTTGGCGGGAAGAATGGCCTTCAAGGGCCAGGCCTCCGGTGAGATCGTAAGTATCCGGATTCTGAATGATTTATAATTTCTTTTTCTGCGTCACATAGTGTCATTCTAATGCCGCATACTGCCTGTAGTCCGGCCAGTGATGATCTCCCCGCTTCATCGAGCGGGTCGCTGGCTTCGTCAGATGTAGACTCCATCCCGACCGCCTCTACCCCTCGCGACGCCGAAGACGCCGAGGTGGGATCCCCAGAAGGGACCCATCAGGGGGAGGCTCCGGAGGCGCCACAAGGCGCCCTCCCGAACTTTGCGCCGGACTCCACAACAGAACCCGCAGTGGTTCCGGAGTCCGGCAGGCGGCCCCTTCGATCGAAGGGCAAGACCATGACGCTGGCGGCTTCCGTCCAACCGGAGGCGCCGGGCAACTTGTTGGAGGCACTGCAGAGCGCTTCCATCGAGGAAGAACACCGCACTATTATGAGTGCGGTGATTCAGAAGGTGCAGCTCGCCAAAGGCGGGCTGACCGAAGCTCGCAATAGCCTTCTATCGTGCTTTGAGGTAAGAAGTTAAAATATGCAATGTAATACCGCATAGACAGTAGCCCCGATGCTCGGTTCGGTGTTGGAAAGAAAAGCGGACCGAGGATCTTAAAAAGATATACGCAGGGTTGCTAAAAATTATGTCAATATGGGTTGCAGGCTGCACTGTTGACCTCTGCCCGCACTTATCTGCGGAGGTCGGTGCGTTGAAGCAGAGCTCGAGCGGTCCGGCAAGAGCTCGGCCGCCAGAAGCAGCTCCAAGACAAAGAAGGTGAGTAACACCACTTTGAATTTGTACCTTCTGAAAAAGGATTTAGGTTGCGACAAAAATAACAAGGATAACATGGGTACTGCAGGGCCACGAACGAGGTGGCGGCCTGAAGGAGGCCGTGTCCGCGACGAACGCAATGCGCCACGCAACGGGGGAGCGAGAAAACAGGAGGCGCGGTGGCGGTGGTTCAGCAAGAGCTCCGTGCTCTCATGGAAAAGCATTAGAGTTTGGGCGTGACTCAAAGACTTCGAGAGTCCGAGCTTGCTTCGCTCTCGAAAGTGCTAAAACCGCCAAGGCCGAGGCCCATAAGTCCTTCAGAGGTTGAATTGATGAAGAAGATAGCGGCGGGTAAGGCATTTTTCATGCAAAGCAAGCATGTGAATGTAAATTACGTGATACTTACCCGAATTCGGAGCTCTCCAGGGGCGTTTGCAGATCTACCTCGCAGCATGTCTGATGCCGCCGCATTCTACCGAGCCGAGGAGGGAGCTCAACGGAGAAGGTCTTCGGTCTCGATATCTTTGAGGCCGCCATCCGGTGCCCCTAGCGACCAGGTGAAGCGGCTGGTCGAGCTTCTAAGGTGGCCGAGCAGGCCATGAAGGGCTCATAGTCCGGTGTGGCGGGAGAGGCCATGCCTGGAGCTACTTCGCCCTCGTCGACGGCTGGTGGATGCGTGCCCCAGGTGGAGGTTATCAAGCGCTCCACCTGTATTGAAGGTGCTCGTTGGGCCCTTGCCAGCGCAAAGGTGCATTGGGGCAAGCTGGATGCGGAGAAGCTGATCAGCGACTCGCCACCAGTGGGCAAGGAGCATCGTCGCCCAAATTTATTATAAGGCTGTCTGAAGGGTGCCCGCAAGATTGCGGATGAGTGCCCCGTGGATGTAATTATTGAGTGAATTCGCAATGTGTTATCCTGTGCTGAAAACTTTGTTCATATCGCTAAGCAATGCTTTTTAATTTAAAATATTACCTTCATGCGGCCGTTTATTAAATCGAGAGATGGCAAGTCGTTGGCTTCAGCCCCATGCCACGAATGCTTGGGGTGTTCGGGATAAACTTGAGCACTCTTGTTCCCATTGTTGGGTCCATCTAGGAGGCGCCAACACAACGAACAAGGCAACCGGACTTATAGTGCTTGAACACTCTCACTTAGCCATAGAATTCTATAATTTTAAATTTCGTGAAGCCCTAGTATTCGGAAGACCGAATTGGGGCGCTATCCACGCCTTCATCGGACATAATCCGGAACTTCGCTCGAAGCGGCGTAGGTCTTTAAGGACCCGAAAGGACCTCTCGAACAGCGACCAGTCTCTCGCCTTATCGTGCCGGTCAGTTTTAGCTTTTTCGACTGGGGCGTTAACCCGGCTCAACCGGGGCGCAATCGCAGTGGTTCTCCCAATGCTACCTTAGCCGATAGAACGGAACGTAAGGTGCCGAACATGGGAGCCGGGCAAACCCAATTATTGACCCAAGGCAGGATTCGGAGCTGATTCATATAATGCTATAAGTTCGGTGCCGACTTGTGAAAGTGTCTGAACTTTATCACACCATAAAGCGGAGGACATAAGCCCCTGGTGTATTTGGCCGTACCAAGACGCACGGGTGCAACATGTCGTAAATGAACACACACACACACACACACACACACACACACACACACACACACACACACACACACACACACACACACACACACACACACACACATATATATATATATATATATATATAAAAGTAATGCAATTATAGGCAAAAAGTGCTGCATTTTATTCGAGAAGATATGCTATCAGTGCGGAATGATACAAATAGTGCGGAAAGAAAGGGATTGGACGAATTAAAGGCGTCTCCCTCCAGGGGTAGGCCGCGAAATGTTGTATTTTAACAAATTTAATGCTCGTGATGGAGACCACCTGAGTGTTCGTCGCGGCCTTTGTCCTTCCCTGGCTGTTGCATCATGAGTTCGGCAGGTTCGCCACGGACTGAGTTCTGTATAAAAAGAGAAAATAAAAGAAAAAGAGCGACACACTTGGGAGCCCCTGGTGTGGTCGAACCGCACTGGGTATGTTGTGGTTGTGCCCTTCCCTATGCCCATGGTATCTCGGTATGTAATTATGTACGCCGAGAGTTTGTCTTGCAATTTGCGAGGGCTGGGGTTGGGGCCGCATTGCTACGCTGCGTGCGGAACGTGCTGTGGTCTTGGTTGATGTTGCTCGGCACGTTTGGTCGTGTCCGGTCGCTTAACGGCTGGACTCGAGAATTGCCTTAAAAGGCTGCTCAGATTTCCGCCATGAGAGCCGCTGTATGTTCCTCCGTTCGGAGGGAGCGTTCCGTGTTTCCATTGACCGTGATGACTCCACGAAGGCCTGGCATCTTGAGCTTAAGGTATGCATAATGCGGCACCGCGTTGAATTTTGCAAATGCGGTTCGTCCGAGCAGAGCGTGATAGCCGCTACGGAACGGGACTATGTCGAAGATTAACTCCTCGCTTCGGAAATTATCCGGTGATCCGAAGACCACTTCCAGTGTAACTGAGCCTGTACAATTGGCCTCGACACCTGGTATGACGCCTTTGAAGGTCGTCGTTGTAGGTTTAATCCTTGAGGGGTCTATGCCCATCTTGCGCATGATATCTCGATAAAGCAGGTTCAGGCTCTGCCGCCGTCCATCGAGACTCTCGTGAGGTGAAATCCATCGGCGATTGGGTCTAAAACCAATGCGGCGAATCCGCCATGGCGGATATCGGTCGGATGGTCTCTTCGATCGAAAGTGATCGGGCAAGGGACCATGGGTTGAATTTTGGGGCGATCGCTCCATCGCAGATATCGTCCCTTAGTGCACGCTTCCGCTCCCTCTTGGGAATATGCTTTATGATATCATGTTTACCGTCCGAACTTGAGGGGGAATCCTTTTGTCCTCTGTTGTTCGGCGGCCGGTCTCTTCCTCGTCATCGCTGTGTAGCCCCTTGTCACTGTTTTCGGCGATTAATTTGCTCGCTGCTTGAATACCCAACAATCTCTGTTGGTATGGTTAGCTGGCTTTTCGGGGGTTCCATGTATTTGACAAGAGCGGTCGAGTATTCGGTCCAAATTGGACGGGCCCGGAGTGGTTCTTTTGAATGGTTTCTTCCGTTGACCGGGTTTGGAGCCTCGGAATCCGGCATTGACTGCTGTATCCTCATTGCTGTCGCCGTTAATGCGGCGTTTGTTTTTGTTACGACGCAACCTGCCATTGCGGTCCTTGGTATCCGGACTGCCAACGTTTTTGCTGAGGTTGTTACTATGAGCGAGCCAGCTATCCTCTCCCGCACAGAAGCGGGTCATGAGGGATGTGAGGGCTGCCATGGATTTCGGCTTCTCCTGTCCTAGGTGCCGGGCCAGCCACTCGTCGCAGATGTTGTGTTTGAAGGCAGCGAGTGCCTCTGCATCCGGACAGTCGACGATTTGATTTTTCTTTGTTAAGAACCGTGTCCAGAATTGCCTGGCCGATTCGTTTGGCTGCTGGATTATGTGGCTTAGGTCATCTGCGTCTGGTGGTCGCACATATGTGCCCTGGAAGTTGTCGAGGAATGCGGCTTCCAGGTCTTCCCAGCATCCAATTGACTCTGCGGGCAGGCTGTTAAGCCAATGCCGAGCTGGTCCTTTAAGCTTGAGCGGGAGATATTTGATGGCGTGAAGATTGCCGCCGGGCCATGTGTATATGGAGGAGATAATCCTCGATCCGCACCGCTGGGTCTGTTGTGCCATCGTGGGATTCGATATTAACGGGTTTGAACCCTTCAGGATTTGATGATCCATTACTTCGCGATGAAGCATAGTGGGTGTGCGGCGCCTCTGTATTGAGCAATATCGCGATGTAGCTCGAGAGAGCATTGTCTGCTGTGTTCGGCCCGGCCGGAGTTGTATCCGGTGCGACGGTATTCGTCGTGGGTCGTGGGGCGTCCACGTGATCCATAGATAGATCTGGATTGTCTTGCCTTGTCCTCCAATATATCTCGCAAGTCCGGCGCGTTCCCCCGTGGCTTGTTGCTTTTAGAGCGATGCCGGGGTACGGTTTTGGTGGAGGGCTTGCACGCCTCTCTATCGCGGCCACGAGGTGGTCGGTCTGCCGTACAGTCGCTGGTGATGCTGCCTCCTCTAATCGGGGAGCAACTTGCGTTTTGGGTAACTTTGGAGGGGCGCTCGAGTTCATACTCTTGACGCGAGGACCTCGGTCCATCCGCCGGCCAAGAGGTCTTGATCAGCTTGAAGCTGTTGTTGCTTTTTCTTTAGGCTGTTTGCCGTGGCCATTAGCCTGCGCCTAAAACGCTCTTGTTCGACGGGATCCTCGTGCACGACGAATTAAATCGTCGCCGAGGCTTGCCTCGCTCCGGAGGGAGGTAAGTAATTGTCATCCTCGACCTCTTAAATGCCGCCGCTCTCCCGAGGGCTTGCTTCTACTGCTCCTCGCTGGATCGTCTTTGGAGGGAGTTGTCTTCGCACTTTACGGGGTGTTATTATCTCCTGTGCGGAATCTCCATTCTTGCCGTGGCGGGATTTAGAGCGGCGCCACGACGCCGGCGCTTGGGCTGTTTCTTTAAGGAATCGGCCTCCGCGCTTCTTCGCCGTCCCCATCTTTTGGGGTGTCCACCATGTATATGTCATATGATGAGGTGGTTTTCCGGTGTCCTGTAGGCACTGGTTCTTGGTAGTCTCCGCATCGCCGCCCATACCGTCGATGTCTTGGAGTCGTAGTCGAGCACGTCGGTTAAATCGCCGACGGTGGCTACGAAGTGGGTGGTGGTGGGATCTGAATTCGCCGTCGTCCGCGTCCCAACCGCCCCGGCCGTGGTTCGCCAGGCTCTCCGGATAGCGAGAGATGCTTCAATGAATTTATGATATTGCCGAAGGGCGAGTGTTGAAAGATGTCCGCAGCGGTGAATTCCATGATCGGCGCCCAATCGGATTCGACTGGCAGGGGCGCAGGAGGTTCGGAGTCCGGCAGGGAGTCCGGCACCTCGTAGTCATGGGCTTTGCGTGAGACAAGGTAAGTGTTCGGCTCCATCGCCGTAGGAATTGCAGCTCTCGAGGCGGTGTCCAGCCATCCGTCCTCGATCCGAGCGATCGGCTCCGGACTATGAGTCGGAGCGGATTCGTGTCAGCGCCTCAAGGGGCTGTCCGCGCGCAGAGTTAGGTCATGCCCATCGTGACAGCCGCTGCACGCCGGTTGTGGCTCGATCCATCGAGGATCAAGTCCCCGGATATCGGCCGTGAAGTTTAGGCTTCAAACCTGACTGACGGCCAGGGCGAAGCTTCGATCTGCTCCAGATGGCCAAGGGAGTTGGCCCGCAGCGCGGCCGCCGAATCTGAAGATCTGTCCGGGAGAAAGGTCTCACCCAGACTGCGTCGTTGTTGATTGAAGAGGCCATCAAGCCTATCGGTGACGACACGAGGAACTCTCAATGAAAGCACCAATGTCGGTGTCAAAACCGGCGGATCTCGGCAGGGGTCCCGAATCGTGCGCCTAGGCGGATGGTAACATGAGACGAGGGACACGATGTTTACCTGTGTTCGGCCCTCTTGATGGAGGTAAAACCCTCGTCGCCCCGCTTGATTGATATTGATATTGTGGATGTTTACAAGAGTGGATCTACCACGAGATCAAGGAGGCTAAATCCTAGAAGCTAGCCTATGGTATGATTGTAAGGGTTGTTGTGATTGTTGTCCTACAAACTAAAGCCATCCGGTTTATATAGACACCGGAGAGGGCTAGGGTTACATAGAGTCGGTTACAATGGTAGGAGATCAACATATCCGTATCGCCAAGCTTGCCTTCCACGCCAAGGAAAGTCCCATCCGGACACGGGGTGAAGTCTTCAATCTTGTATCTTCATAGTCTTGGAGTCCGGTCGATGATGATAGTCCGGCAAATGATAGTTCGGCTGATGATGGTAGTCCGGCTATCCGGACACCCCCTAATCCAGGACTCCCTCACCCAACCAAGACATAACCCTAGCCCGAGGCAAATTTGACAATTTTGACCTCTGGACAAAATCAATTCACGGAATGAACTGGGTGTGAAATTAATTCACTCCCCTGACCCTTTTGTGTAGCGCCCGCCACACCAGCGCCACACCCTACGGTGCAGTGCCTAGCGCTGGGGCGTTGCACGCCAGTCCACCGTGGCAGCCCCTGGGCCCGCATCCAGCAGTGCAACGCCTCCGAGCTAGGCGCCACACATGTAATGTGCAGCGCCCAGCCCTTAGGTGCTGCACTGTGACTTAGATGCCAGCCGCCCGCTCCCCCTCCCCCCACCCCACCCATTCGTTCCAGGAGGAGTTACAGAACAGGCGCGCCGGTGGCTTCCTCCTCTCCCCCTCTCAATCCCCTCTCCCAAATTCTTCAGATCCAACGATTTGGTCTGCGCATTTCTTCACCAATCCATCATAGAAGGTACTCTCCTCCGATCCCCTTCTTTCTATCCATAGAAAATATGATATTTTGAAGATTTGGGGAATCCTTGTTTGATTTGATTAGATTTGAATCTTGCATGTATTAGAACTTTGCACGTATTACAACCCTTGTTTGTTTGATTTGTGGAACCCTAGTTTAGTTTATGGAAAAGTTTTTTGTATGAAGTTATTTGTATGAAGTAGGCCTAGTTTATGGAAAAGTTATTTGTATGAAGTTATTTGTATGAAGTAGGCCTAGTTATTTGTGGAACCCTAGTTTATTAGTTTTGTTTGATTTGATACGGTTGGATACATAGATTGGTATGGTTGCATCTAGTAGGCGTACTTTAGTTTATTTGTATTCAAAAGCTAATCGTGTTGACAAGAAAGCTTTCTTTCAAATTGTTAGGATGGTTTGGCTTCTCGATGATCACTAGGACAAACAACACCGATCGTACGCTATGTCGGTGGAGCAACGGGTAATAATGAAAGTTGCCGGTGTTATGAATTTCGTGTTTTTTTCAAACACAAATCCCCCATATGTAATGATTTGTTTGTTTGTTTGTAGGAGCTTGCACCTCTAAAGCTTCGGTCTCACGGGGTCACCCTTGGGTGGATGCGCTATGATTAGCGGTAGACACCGTATGTAAGGGAGACATGACTTCTCCCTTTCATTCAGTTGGTCAGCCGGTCGACGCCACCCAACAATGCTGCAGCACTCACCGCGCTTATTGATCATTGGAGGCCGGAGACACACACTTTCCATCTTCGGACCGGGGAGATGACCGTGACGCTCCAAGATATTGCTATGATCACCGGTCTTCATATCGATGGGAATCCTTTATGTATGAACACTGATTCTGATGGGTGGCACGCGCAGATGCATGCCCTTATTGGTATGGTTCCTCCGGAGCCTCGAGAACCAGAATAAAAAGACAAGAAGAAGGAAAGAGTCGCAGCCGGTGCTCCTTTCACGTGGATTACATCGCACTTTAGTACTTGCCCTGAGGATGCTAATGAGGACACGGTTAAGACATATGCTCGTGTCTACATGTGGTACGTGATATCCAGGACCATGTTTGCTGATGGCACAGGCAAGAATGCTCCATGGATGTGGTTGAAGGCGTTGACCGTCTTTGATAGCAAATGGAGTTGGGGTTCGGCGACACTGGCTTACTTGTATCGACAGGTATGAAGTTGTATCCTTTTCACCTCATTGATACATTATCAATGCGCTCTTGCTGTTAATTCAACCATGTTCTCTTTTATGTGCAGTTGGACGAAGCCTGTTGTAGGCAATCTGGTGGTATTAGTGGTTGTCTGCTCGCACTTTCCATATTGAGCTGCGAGCGTTTGCCGGTTGGACGACCGAAGACCGTGAAGTACGAGGATTGGGACAACAAAGACGACCCACTACGGCTCCCCACTTGGGCTCACAAGTGGGATGTGTTAAATGAGACGACGGATGATCCCTCGGTCATGTACAAGTTGTACAAGAGCGAGCTGGACGCGATCATGCCTGAGCAGGTGAATCGACATTGCATAAGTGATTATCATGCTTGTATCGTAACTTGATATCAATTTTGCATTCTATCCCATTTTGTAGGTGGAATGGGAGCCGTATGGACAAGGAGAGAGTTTTGGTAATTGTCGTGGAATTATCACGGCAGATGTCCTCGTGAAAGGACTTAGTCGTGGAGCCATCGCAACTAGGAAGCTTAAAGGGGTTAAGGCGGGACAAAGGACATGAAGGTTTATACTGGTTCGGCCCCTTACGGTGAAGGTAAAAGCCTAACCCAGTTGAGGTGGAATTGCTAGGGTTTTGATGACCAGGGAGTGAATCCGCTATGCCTGGCTCTCGACTTGATGTTACTTGCCCTAAACTGCCGCCGGGTCGTCCCTTTATATACAAAGGTCGACGCCCAGCGGCTCATAGAGTCCCGGCCGACTCATAAACAGTGTCCGGCTCGGTGACCACTTAATCTTGCCTTACAATACAAGTTATGCTCTTATGGCGGTTTATCACTACAGGCCTTAAGTCCCCTTTGGGCTTTGGGCCCTTAACTGAACTGCCATCTTTAAGCTTGATATTGGGCTTCATATGATGAATCGCCATAGCGTAACCCGGCCCCTCCTGGGCGGGTTACACTAGTAGTTATATCCCCAATATTAGGCCCCAAATTGATTTGAACCGGTTCATGTCAATCTTCAATACTTTAAGAAAAAGTCTTCTGCCTTCTACCTGTGCAAAAGTTATAAACCGCCATGACGTCATCTTCTGAATTCATGATAACCCGCCATGACATCATCTGCCATTAAATTATTATTTTATTCAATCATATCCCAACGGATCCTTATCTTAATGACCATCCCGAGAACCGAGGCGTCTGAGTAGCTGGATAACCATGTTTCGGCCTCCTCGTTTCTTGCGCCTACTCTGTCAGTCTTCTCCTTATAAATAGGCACGACCTTAGGTCTTTCTTCACTCTCCCCATTTCTGTCGCCTTCTTCCTCTCGCGGCTCCGTTGTTGCTCGAGCTCCACCGCCACCGCCGCCGCAGAACACCTCGTCTTCGTCGACCTTGGCCGCTGCATCAATATGAATCGATCAGAGAATGGTGACGATCCTCTGCAGTAGATCTGCAGCTGTAAGTCCTCACCGTCCTGCACCTCAGATCCGCATTTAGGGTTTGCGAGTTCCTCTGTGTTCTTCGCTGTTCACCATAGATTTCTCCGTGGTTCCTTCATTGCATCTTCTTTCGATCTAAAAGTAATATTAAACTCACGCGGTAGTTGTTTTGCATCTATTTCAGACGCTTAGTAGATCCCTTTTTCCAGTTCAGTGGCCTCATTATAAATCACGAGCACATTGATACGTCTCTAACGTATCTACAATTTATGAAGTATTCATGCTATTATATTATCCATCTTGGATGTTTTATGGGCTTTACTATGCACTTTTATATTACTTTTGGGACTAACCTATTGACCCGAGCCCAAGCCGGCTTCGCTTTCTCCTTGTTTCAAAGTTTCAGAAAAAGGAATATCAAACGGAGTCCAAACGGAATGAAACCTTCGGAAATGTTATTTTTGGAAAGAAAGCAATATAGGAGACTTGGAGTGCACGTCAGGGGATCAACAAGGAAGGCACGAGGCAGGGGGGCGCGCCCACCCCCTGGGCGTGCCCTCCACCCTCGTGGGCCCCTCGTGGCTCCCCTGACGTATTTCTTTCGCCTATATATTCCCATATACCCTAAAACTTCGGGGAACAGAAGAGATCGGGAGTTCCGCCGCCGCAAGCCTTTGTAGCCACCAAAAACCAATCGGGACCCTGTTCCGGCACCCTGCCGGAGGGGGGATCCCTCACCAGTGGCCATCTTCATCATCCCGGCGCTCTCCATGACGAGGAGGGATTAGTTCACCCTCGGGGCCGAGGGTATGTACCAGTAGCTATGTGTTTGATCTCTCTCTCGTGTTCTTGATTTGGCACGATCTTGATGTATCGCGAGCTTTGCTATTATAGTTGGATCTTATGTTTCTTCTCCCCCTCTACTCTCTTGTAATGGATTGAGTTTTCCCTTTGAAGTAATCTTATCGGATTGAGTCTTTAATGATTTGAGAACACTTGATGTATGTCTTGCCGTGCGTATCTGTGGTGACAATGGGATATCACGTGATTCACTTGATGTATGTTTTGGTGATCAACTTGCGGGTTCCGCCCATGGATCTATGCATAGGGTTGGCACACGTTTTCGTCTTAACTCTCCGGTAGAAACTTTGGGGCACTCTTTGAAGTACTTTGTGTTGGTTGAATAGATGAATCTTAGATTGTGTGATGCATATCGTATAATCATACCCACGGATACTTGAGGTGACATTGCAGTATCTAGGTGACATTAGGGTTTTGGTTGATGTGTGTCTTAAGGTGTTATTTTACTACGAACTGTAGGGATGTTTGTGACACTTATAGGAATAGCCCAATGGATTGATCGGAAAGAATAACTTTGATGTGGTTTCGTACCCTACAATAATCTCTTCGTTTGTTCTCCGCTATTAGTGACTTTGGAGTGACTCTTTGTTGCATGTTGAGGGATAGTTATATGATCCAGTTATGTTATTATTGTTGAGAGAACTTGCACTAGTGAAAGTATGAACCCTAGGCCTTGTTTCAACGCATTGCAATACCGTTTACGCTCACTTTTATCATTAGTTACCTTGCTGTTTTTATATTTTCAGATTACAAAAACCTATATCTACCATCCATATTGCACTTGTATCACCATCTCTTCGCCGAACTAGTGCACCTATACAATTTACCATTGTATTGGGTGTGTTGGGACACAAGAGACTCTTTGTTATTTGGTTGCAGGGTTGTTTGAGAGAGACCATCTTCATCCTACGCCTCCCACGGGATTGATAAACCTTAGGTCATCCACTTGAGGGAAATTTGCTACTGTCCTACAAACCTCTGCACTTGGAGGCCCAACAACGTCTACAAGAAGAAGGTTGTGTAGTAGACATCAAGAAGTTTCTGGCGCCATTGCCGGGGAGGCTAGGTAAGCGGCACTCACACCCCGTCAACTAAGCTCTTTTCTGGCGCCGTTGCCGGGGAGGTGAGTGCTTGAAGGTATATCTTTAGATCTTGCAATCGAATCTTTTAGTTTCTTGTTTTATCACTAGTTTAGTTTATAAAAGAAAACTACAAAAAATGGAATTGAGGGGGCCTCATATGCTTCATCTTTTTAATGTCTTCCGTGAAAATAATGATTCTGATAATTGTGGTCAATTGCTATAGAAAGAATGCATAAGAATGTTTGGCACTAAATATTTAAATGATGAGCGTGATTGCAATGTTGTTATTACGAATTCTTTGAATATCCATGATGCTAATGATATGCAAAGCCACAAGCTTGGGGATGCTATATTTGATGAAGATGATATTTTTTGTCCCCCAAGCTTTGATGAGCAAATTTACTATGATGAAAGCATCCCTCCTATCTATGATGATTATTTTGATGACACATGTGCTATAAAGAATAATGATAACCATGAAACTTGTCACCTTGATCTTAATTTTCAATCACATGATAATTATTTTGTTGAGTTTGCTTCCACTACTATTCATGAGAACAAATTTGCTTATGTGGAGAGTAATAAAATTTCTATGCTTGTAGATCATGAAAATAATGCTTTAGGTGTTGGTTATATTGTTGAATTCATTCATGATGCTACTGAAAATTATTATGAGGGAGGAAGATATGCTTGTAGGAATTGCAATAATATCAAGTTTCCTCTCTATGTGTTAAAAGTTTTGAAGTTATGCTTGTTTTGCCTTCCTATGCTAGTTGATTATTGTTCCCATAAGTTGTTTGCTCACAAAATCCCTATGCATAGTAAGTGGGGTTAGACTTAAATGTGCTAGTCATATTCTTCATGATGCTCCCTTTATTTTTCAATTCTTATCTTTTATGTGAGCATCATTGAAATCATCATGCCTAGCTAGGGGCGTTAAACGTTAGCGCTTGTTGGGAGGCAACCAGATTTTATTTTTGTTCCTTGCTTTTTGTTCCTGTTTAGTAATGAAGAAATCATCTAGCCTCTGTTTAGATGTGGTTTTATGTTTTAAATAGTGTTTGTGCCAAGTAAGACCTATATGATCTTCTTGGATGATAATTATTTGATCTTGCTGAAAAAGACAGAAACTTTCTGCTCACGAAAACAATTGTTAAAAATCACCAGAAAGTGATAAAATACTTATTACAATTGCAGTAGATCAATAATCAAATTATCTAGGTTGTCCTATTTTGGCAGATTTTTCTGAGTTCCAGAAGTTTGCGTTTGATACAGATTAGTACAGACTGTTCTGTTTTTGACAGATTCTGTTTTCTATGTGTTGTTTGCTTATTTTGATGAATCTATGTGTAGTATCGGAGGGTATGAACCATAGAGAAGTTGGAATACAGTAGATATTACACCAATATGAATTTAGAATGAGTTCACAACAGTACTAAGTGGTGTTTTATTTTCTTATACTAACGGAGCTTACGAGTTTTCTGTTAAGTTTTGTGTTGTGAAGTTTTCAAGTTTTGGGTAAAGATTCGATGGACTATGGAATAAGGAGTGGCAAGAGCCTAAGCTTGGGGATGCCCAAGTCACCCCAAGGTAATATTAAAGGACAACCAAGAGCCTAAGCTTGGGGATGCCCCGGATGGCATCCCCTCTTTCGTCCCCGTTCATCGGTAACTATACATGGAGCTATATTTTTATTCACCACATGATATGTGTTTTGCTTGGAGCGTCATTTTATTTTCTTTAGCCTTGCTTGATGTTTGAATAAAATACCAAGATCTGAAATTCGTAAATGCGAGAGAGTCTTCACATAGCTACATAATTATTTAACTACTCATTAATCTTCAGTTATATCTTTTTGGAGTAGTTTGTCATTTACTCATGTGCTTCACTTATATCTTATGAGTAAATGGTTGAATGATTTGAATGTCATAAATCTGAAATTATATATGTTTCATATGCTTATCCCATGGGGAGTAATGACTTCACATATAAGAAGTAGTGGTGGTAAATTTATTGAAGGTTAGCAAACTTTGTATTGGTCACTTCAACAATTCATGAAAGAATATTGAAGGAAGAGAGATTTCACATATAAATATACTATCTTGGACATCTTCTATGATTGTGAGGCCCATTAATTATTTTCAAATCTGAGCAAATTAGTTGAAGTTGGACAAGACAACACAATGAGTTATGCTTGGGTATATTTGTATAGAAGTTATATTATTATGGATCCTCTAACATGTGGTGCTTGCTATTTAGAATCCTTTGCTAGCCAAAATATCTGTACTAAGCGGGAATACTGCTTGTGCATCCAAACTCCTTGAACCAAGTTTCTTCCATGAGTGTCCATCATATCTACCTATATGCGGTATTTACCTGCCGTTCCAACTAAATTTGCATGTGCCAAACTCTAAACCTTCAAATAATAATCTGTTTTGTATGCCTGAATCGCTCATGTAGCGACTAGGGGCTAGCAGTATCTTCCATGCTAGGTGGGTTATTCTCACGAAGAGTGGACTCGGCTCATCATTCACGAGAAAATGGCTGGTAACTGGGGTGCCCAGTCCCATGATCAAAAGATCGAAATCAAATCAAAAATAATTGCAAACAAAACTCCCCCAGGATTGATGTTAGTTGGAGGCACCCGTTGTTTCGGGCAAGCCATGGATTGATGATTGTTGGTGGAGGGGGAGTAAAAATCTTTACCTTTTTGTTTGGGAACCGCCTATAATGTATGTAGTATGGAAGATATTGGGAACTCTTGGTCATTATGTTGACAATGAAAGCATACCTCTCAAAATTATTTTCATCTCAGTTTTTGATTCGAGCTCTAGCACTTCTGCAAATCCCCGCTTCCCTCTGCGAAGGGCGTATCTTTTACATTTATGCAAGAGTCAGTAGTATTCCTTCTCATTTCATCCTACTATTTAGTTGGCAAGCATCATGTGATGGAAAGATCTAGGCTTATATGGCCATTCAAATATATTTGAGCATGAATTATTATTGTTGACATTACCCTTGAGGTAAAAGGTTGGGAGGCGAAAAATTAAGCCCCTATCTTTCTCTGTGTTTGATGAATACTATTTGTTCTAAAAATATGCTTTGAGTGGTAGCAATCATGGAAGACTAAATGATAGTTGAGTATGTGAAGTTTGCTGAATCAAAGCTCTGACATAGACTCTTCCTGAAAATAAGATGAATTGTAATTGTTTGATAACTACATAACACGGTTTGTTAGTTTTCAAGAAAGTTTATGGTCTATACTTTAACATGTGAATAGCTTGTTACTTGATCATGAAAAGTTCTATGAGTTGAGCTACTGTTATGACATATAATGATGCTAGAAAAGGTGACTGAAATTATCATTAATCAAACTTGTGCACCTGCTGGCATTCCCACTTCATAAATTATTTCTTTGATCATTTACCTACTCGAGAATGAGCAGGAATTAAGCTTGGGGATGCTGATACGTCTCCAACGTATCTATAATTTATGAAGTATTCATGCTATTATATTATCCATCTTGGATGTTTTATGGGCTTTTGGGACTAACCTATTGACCCAGAGCCCAGTGCAAGTTTCTGTTTTTTCCCTTGTTTCAGTGTTTCGCAGAAAAGGAATATCAAATGGAGTCCAAACGGAATGAAACCTTTGGAAAAGTTATTTTTGGAAAGATAGCAATACGGGAGACTTGGAGTGCACGTCAGGCGATCAACGAGGAAGGCACGATGCAGGGGGGCACGCCCACCCCCTGGGCACGCCCTCCACCCTCGTGGGCCCCTCGTGGCTCCCCTGACGTATTTCTTTCGCCTATATATTCCCATATACCCTAAAACCTTCGGGGAATAGAAGAGATTGGGAGTTCCGCCGCCGCAAGCCTCTGTAGCCACCAAAAACCAATCAGGACCCTATTCCGGCACCCTGCCGGAGGGGGGATCCCTCACCGGTGGCCATCTTCATCATCCCGACGCCCTCCATGATGAGGAGGGAGTAGTTAACCCTCGGGGCTGAGGGTATGTACCAGTAGCTATGTGTTTGATCTCTCTCTCTCGTGTTCTTGATTTGGCACGATCTTGATGTATCGCGAGCTTTGCTATTATAGTTGAATCTTATGTTGCTTCTCCCCCTCTACTCTCTTGTAATGGATTGAGTTTTCCCTTTGAAGTAATCTTATCGGATTGAGTCTTTAGTGATTTGAGAACACTTGATGTATGTCTTGCCGTGCGTATCTGTGGTGACAATGGGATATCACGTGATTCACTTGATGTATGTTTTGGTGATCAACTTGCGAGTTCCGCCCATGAACCTATGCATAGGGGTTGGCACACGTTTTCGTCTTGACTCTCCGGTAGAAACTTTGGGGCACTCTTTGAAGTACTTTGTGTTGGTTGAATAGATGAATCTGAGATTGTGTGATGCATATCTTATAATCATACCCATGGATACTTGAGGTGACATTGGAGTATCTAGGTGACATTAGGGTTTTGGTTGATGTGTGTCTTAAGGTGTTATTTTACTACGAACTGTAGGGCTGTTTGTGACACTTATAGGAATAGCCCAATGGATTGATCGGAAAGAATAACTTTGAGGTGGTTTCGTACCCTACCATAATCTCTTCGTTTGTTCTCCGCTATTAGTGACTTTGGAGTGACTCTTTGTTGCATGTTGAGGGATAGTCATATGATCCAGTTATGTTATTATTGTTGAGAGAACTTGCACTAGTGAAAGTATGAACCCTAGGCCTTGTTTCAACGCATTGCAATACCGTTTATGCTCACTTTTATCATTAGTTACCTTGCTGTTTTTATATTTTCAGATTACAAAAACCTATATCTACCATCCATATTGCACTTGTATCACCATCTCTTCGCCGAACTAGTGCACCTATACAATTTACCATTGTATTGGGTGTGTTGGGGACACAAGAGACTCTTTGTTATTTGGTTGCAGGGTTGTTTGAGAGAGACCATCTTCATCCTACGCCTCCTACGCATTGATAAACCTTAGGTCATCCACTTGAGGGAAATTTTCTACTGTCCTACAAACCTCTGCACTTGGAGGCCCAACAACGTCTACAAGAAGAAGGTTGCGTAGTAGACATCACTCATATGTACTAGATTTTTAGGTCTAGAATATTTTCTTTTCTGAACAGCCATTTGATCCAAATTAATTGTTGCGTCCTGTGAAACCTGTTTTTGTACACTTAGCCGATGCATGTATCTTGATAGATCAACTTAGCCATGGCGGCTCACACCACCGACTCTAATTTGAGATGCTCAATAGATAACTTCAAACGCGCCCGGCGGCTTAATAACCTCAACTGCTCATGGCGGCTTAAATAATCTGACATAATTAACCATACATCATTAGGCCCCTTTGTAAGCCGCCATCTTGAGTATGAATTGAAGTATTTCTCTCCGGCTTAAATTTGAATCGGAATTTTTTTATGTTGTCGTAGGCTTCCATCTCCACAATGCCGCCCAAGGCTGCCAAAGCACCCGTTACATGCAACTGGGTCAAATCCATCGTCACAGATAACACATTTAATGATTTTGTGAAGACTGGTTATCTGCCGAAGAAGGAAGTCATGTCCTATCGTGCTCCTGATCCGACAGAAGAAAAACCTCAACCCAAGGAAGGGGAAGTTATCGTCTTTACTAATCACATGAACCGGGACTTTTCTCCACCCGGCTCAAAGTTTTCAGAGACGTCATGCACTTTTTTGACCTGTGACCTGAAGACATCGGGCCCAATTCTGTGTCAAATATTTGCAATTTTTAAGTGTTCTGTGAGGTGTACCTTGGAGAAGAACCCAACTTGCTACTCTTTAGAGAGTTATTTTATTTGAATAGCCAGAATGAACATGCCAATGGGCCCAGCTTGGAACTTGGTGGAATCTCAATCCAGTGACGGAGAGACTGTCTCTTTCCGTATGCCGAACCGCCGAGTCACCCTAAACATTGGAACCAGACATGGTTCTATTGTCAAGGTACTTCTCTGGCTGATGAGAACCCTCTGTCCGGCTTTCATGCCCTGCGCCTCGAGTCCACTCACCCCTTGCCAGATAAACTGTCTCCTGCTAAACGTCTACACTTGCCCCCACCATGAGTAAGGTCATGGCTCTTCTGGGGAATGGCTTAAACGGCATTGATCTGGTCTGGGTTTGGCTTGCCTGGCGGGTTATTCCTTTGAGCCGCCGCCCCGGCTTGATGTGCGATTACACAGGCCAAAAGAATGATCCTCTGCGACACAGCCCTGATGACTTACCTGAAGACGTTATTGATGATATGACAAAGTCTCCTCTAAATGAGAGCCTGGCAGATTGTGGCAAAGTAGGTTTAAGTCCTTTCTGCAAAGCTAACCCGGCTCCAATGGTAAGCCATTGACTTAAGCATTTTTACCTTCAACTTTGACAATTTCATCTTTACTCAAAAATCCTTGTTGTAATTCACAGGCTGATGATGAATTTTGGAAAGTCAAGTATGACCATGAAGCTGCAAAGAAAGCCAGGAAAACCAAGAAAGCCGCCAGGAAAGCCGCCGCTCGGAAGAAGGGGAATAAGCCTAGCGCCTCAGATATGCTTCATTTAGAAGATACCTCCGAGTTAGAGGTAGCTCTTGACTCTTTAGGCTCCTTTTTTAACTATCTTATTGACACCGATTATCATCAGGAGGATACAGGAGTGAGTCATGCAGCCGTTGAAGAGGTAACTATAATTTCCTCCGACTCCGAGCCTTTGCCAAGACAGAAAGTCCGAAGAGTAACCCGGAAAGTAAAATTTTCACATCCTTCAGCTTACCAAGATCCTCAATTTCTTTTGAAGCGACAGATTCATGAGAGCCGGAGGCAGACCCGGACCAGTAAAGATGCGGAACTCTCCTCCGGCTTACCCGATGTAACAAGAAAACTCCAGACCGAGGTCATCTCTGATTTGCATTCCTTTTATCCTTTGGCGGGTCTCACTCGTCAACCGCTCAATTCTTCTGACTCAAATTATCAGGGAACTTCACCTTCCTCTGGCGAATCAATACAGTCCAATTTTGTGACGCCCTCGATTCAATCGTACACTAATCATACACGCAAATGTGTACGATCAAGATCAAGGACTCACGGGAAGATATCACAACACAACTCTAGACACAAATTAAAATAATACAAGCTTTATGTTACAAGCCAGGGGCCTCGAGGGCTCGAATACATAAGCTCGGAAACACAAGAGTCGTGAAGCAACAATATCTCTGAGTACGTATATGAGTTAGACAAGTTTGCCTTAAGAAGGCTAGCTCAAAAGCAACATCGATCGAAAAGGCAAGGCCTCCTGTCTGGGAGCCTCCTAACTACTGGTCATCGGCGGCCTCCACGTAGTAGTAAGCATCGGCGGTGGCATCTGGCTTCTGGGCTCCGTCATCTGGTTGCATCATCCGGAAAGAAGAAGAAAGGGGGAAAAGGGGGAGCAAAGCAACCGTGAGTACTCATCCAAAGTACTCGCAAGCAAGGATCTACACGACATATGCCACATTATCAAAGGAAGGCTGTATATGTGGACCGGGCTGCAGAAATGCCAGAATAGAGAGAAGGCCTAGTCCTATCGAAGACTAGCATGTTCGAAACCACCATCTTGCAGCAAATAGGAGGAAATAGAGTAGCGCAGTAAGGTAGAAGTAGTGTTATCAACCTCGGCGGAGATCCTTTCTCGACTCCTGCGAGAAAGAAATCCCGAGCCATACTATCCAGCTTATCATCACAATCCAATTCTCATCGCAATCCATTGCTCATATCCATGTCTCATCTCAAGTATCCAGTTCTAGTTGTATCGATCGATACAACTCCAAGTGTCCGCTACCGTAGGACAGGCTATCGATAGATGTTTTCTTCCTGCAAGGGTGCACCAACTTACCCACCACGCTCGCTTAACTTCGGCCGGACACACTTTCCAGGGTCATGCCCGGCCTCGGCCAAACAATACGCCGCAACCCGACCTAGGCTTAATAGAGAGGCAAGCACACCGGACTAAACCTATGCCCCCAGGGGTCATGGGCCATCTCCCCGGGAACTCCTGCACGTTGCGAGGGCGGCCGGTGAGCAGACCTAGCTACCTCCTTCAACAAGGCAAAGCGCCACGCAGTCCAACCCAGCAGCGCCGCCGGTCGACGCCTATTAAGCTTCGGCTGATGTATACGACGCAGAATGCCCATACTATGCCCACGTGATGGTTAGTGCTATCAGGCCAGAGGTCCCTTGGATCAAATATCCAAATCGTAGTGGATTAGGAACGCGCGGTAACAAGCAGAGACTCACGAAAGATGTGACCCCATTGCCCCGTCTTGAGGACTTGCTGCAAGGGCTAGGAATGCCCGGCCACGCCTCGTAATTATCTCGTGGGCACCCTCCAGGTCAACCCGTCTCCACATCACTCGCAATTAAGCTCGCGGGTACCCTCGTGGTCGACCCGCCTTTCCAAGTAACAGGGGTAAAGTCCAAGTAATCAAAGTAATGGTGTGTCTAAACATCAAGGTGAAAACTCGAGGAATCACCCCCGGTGAATTCCACTCGATGTAGTTATCAAGGTGAACGTAAGAGGATTCACCCTCGAGGTCCACACTTGAGGGGTTGCACGACAGACTCGTATCGGAAGTGGTTAAAGTGGAAATCACCCTCGATGACCACGACCGGATAGCTATACTACAGGATTAATATCAGAAGTGCTGTAGAGGTTTCACCCTCGGTACTCGATAGTAACCCAGTAGTGTCGAGCAGCTAAGGGGAAGTGATGTGCGGTGTCGGGGCCTGGTCTTAGATCCCGTTGATCGGATCTTCTGATTATCCAGCAGGGCAGTCGGGACAAGGCGGGGGTCACTGATGGATCTCTAAGCAACCTGTACTAAGCAGTTTAGGATAAGCAGGTAAGGTACAACAGCAGATACAAAAGCAGGCTATGCATCAGAATAGGTGCAAACAATTACAGTAGCAAAATCTAATCCAAACATGAGAGAATGGAATGGGCTATATCGGGATGATCAAAGGGGGGGCTTGCCTGGTTGCTCGGCAAGAAGGGGTCATCGTCGGCGTAGTCGATCACGAGGCATCGGCAGCGGTCTCGAGGTCTACCGGAGAAGAAGAGGGGAGAAACAGTAAATACACACAAACATAAGCATAACAAGACAATAAGCGGTGCTAGAGGTGTTCTAACGCAGCGCTAGGCGATCTCGGCGAAGAAGGATAACATCCGGAAAGTTTTCCTGTTCGGACGTCTGTCGATGTGATGAACCGAAGGGAAAAGGTTCAACGTTTGTTATGCTAGGGACGTGTGATAGACGAACGAGAGCGATTCAGGTTCGCCTCGCTGCTCGAGCAACTTTCATGTAGAAAACATTTTCATCCGAGGCACGCTTTATTTTCTATGAATTTCTAAAGATTAAACCATTTTCAGAAATTATTATTAAAACTAAAATGGGGGGTTATTGCATCACCGACGTCATCATGACGTGAGCAGCAACCATGAGTTGACCAAAGTCAACCCCGGCGTGTGGGGCCGTTCTGTCATAGTCTAACAACTAATTAACTGTTTTAATTAACTAATCAAGTTAATTAGGTACTAAACAGAGTTAATTAAGTTAATTAATTACCTAATTAATTAATTAATTTTTTTTAATTTTAAAATGCATTTTCTTTTTAAATGTTTTGGGGGCGGGCCCCACTGTCATAGGCCTATCTGGCCAGGGCGGGGGGTCCTGTGGCCAGCGAACCAGGGTGGGGCGGCGGCTGTGGCCGGCCAGCCACGGCTGCTTGCAAGACGCAGCCACCGGGCGGCTGTGGTACGGCGAGGTCGGCCGAGCAGCAATGCCGGGCTCCGGCGGCGTGGGACGGAGCAGCAGCGCAGCAGTGGTGGGGGCCAGGGCCGATGGCCCCACGGGGTGCGACCATGGAGCCTCGGGCGAAGCGAGCAACGTGCGGGCGACGGAACGACACGGCGACGTGGCGGGCGCAGGGCCAAGGAGGCGCGCCCTGATCCATGATGGGAGAGAGAGGGGCGGACGAGGCTCACCCCGTTTGTAGATGAAAGGGGGCGGCGTGGCTCGACGGAGTCCGGTGAGGAGGAGGACGGGGACGAGCGACGGGGACGGGGAGCGCCGGCGAGGAGGAGATGAGGACGACGGGGTGGCGTCACGGCGTCGGGGAGGCGACGAGCAACGGCGTCGGGGCGGTGGCCTGCTTGAGGTGAAGCTGCGGGCGCACGGGGCCTCCATGGCTGGCGGTTCAGGCACGTCGGGGAAGGCCGTCGCCGTCGGGCGGCGATGGTAGGCGCTGGTCAGCGCCAGCGCGGGAGAGGCGGGGTCGGCGGAGGCGGGGTCAGGGGCGATGGGGATCTCCCGGATCCAGCACAGAGAGGGGAAGGAGTGGAGGAAGGCGAGGAGGACGGCGCCAGGGTGGGCGCCGACGACGGGGTGCCGGGTGGAGGGGATCGGACAGGGGGCGCCCCTCCTCTGGGTGAGTGGGCGGCAGCGCAGGGAGGGAACGAGGGAGAGTGGGGATCGTGGGGGATGTGGGAGCATCAGTTAGGTCACGGGTGGAGGGGTTAGGTGTATGTTGGGGGTGGGCCGGCCTGGTGGCCTCTTGGCCAGTTGGGCCGGTTGGCCATCTGGGTCAAGGCCCAGCAGGGAGGGGGAACGCTTCTTTTTTATTATTATTGTTTTGCCTTTTCCTTTTTTTAGTAGCTTTTGCATTTTCTTTTAGCCACAGTTGACTTTGCAAAAATATGCCATCGCCAAAACAATTTTAATCAATTATTGGGCATTTGCCAGAAAAAGTTTAAATATCAGAGTTGTCCAAGCATTTTAGAAAATGATAAGGACATCTTAAATACTCTGACCAGATAATAAATTCGAGGGCAAATTGGGAATTCCAAAATGTTGGCATCAACATGACAAATATCTAGGGTTATTGCCATAGGATGAACTATTTTATTTGCATGAAAGAAGAAGCAAATATTTGACATGCAATTTGAATTTGAAGTAGATTTTGGACAAGTTGCATTTTGGCATGATGATCATGATGACATGACCTTCATTAGGGGAGATTACTGTAGTGTGATGTCAGATGTTACAAATCTCCTCCACTACAAAAATCTCGCCTCGAGATTTAAGTGGGGAAGTAAAGAGTAACTTCGGGTGAACTGACCCTTATTGGGTTAATTATCTGGTGAACAATGGAGGGAATGTGACAGAAGTATCTCTCGAGTTGAAATTTAAGAAAATGTCGAGAGCAAAATATGCAGGTACAATGAGAAGTTTCAGCGAATGGACAAACGATCGATACCTGAACAGAGTGTCAGAAGGGGTTCAGAGCATCGGGAATAGATCATCTCTCGGAGGGTGGCTCGTGATAACACACAAAGCCAAAAGCATAAGATATTTCGGCATCAAGGTTGTACAGGAGAGTCAGGCTCCGATCCTGTGGAACTGTGGGTTATGGGCCCACCATGTGGGTTAAAAATAGAAAGAGCGGTGACATTTTACACGGTTATGATAGCAAGCTTTGTCGGATTGTCTGTCAGTTATGTTGGCAACCACGTTGGTACCAAGGGCGAGGGACGAAGAGAACCATATTCCTGCTCGTTGAACGAGGCGGACCAATCAGCAAGGTTCGCGTCCATCGATGGTTACCGGAATGTCACCAACAATAGTAACAGGGTCTTGCTGACAGAGTTGTACACCGAGGTGTTTACATAAGCAGGAGAATATTACTGCTTAGATCATATAGATCACAGGAAAGGTTAAACAAAACAATGGAAAGGAAATGTGATCAACAGATTAAACAGAACAACGTAAGGAAAATGTTAAACACATATTTCAGGGGTATATCCTTTCCAAGGACAAGCGGGGCATGATATCCATGACAAGATAGAAAGTAGAAGACCATTAGGGTAAGGGGAGGAATTTGACGATATTACCCATACAACAGTGTTTGAATAATTGAGTGAGAAACATTTAGCATTGGGCTTCAAATGTTCTTGTTAAAAACCGTAGTACCATAGACATGCTTTGAGATAGCATTGACATGGTCATCAGTTGAAGATCAGACTTTGGAAACACGAAGGATCCATCAGAATAACTTGTAGAATAAGTCTTACAATTTCCTCATGGATGAATGGATAACCTTGCTGAAAAGGAATCCATAATGATAGGTCCTCCACCGGGGGGGTGGTAGGCATGACATCATGTTACCGGTCATCAAAGGATGAACATCATAACTCTTGGAAAGTTGTCCCAACCATCATATCGACCGAGATTCATATCCAATTGGTGTCATGATACCTCGGACTCGGGGTCCGAGAGGGAAAGGTGCAACACAAATCGACGAAATGACATTGCAAGATTCTCGAGAAATGAACTATGGGAGCGGGTTCCTGAAGCAATAGTTCATCATTAAACCAAGGAGGGGATGAGAAGGTGGCTGATGGGCTCAGCGATAATTCATCGAGAATTCCAAACGGATGGATTTCCACGATAATGTGAACAAGAAGATGACACTTGTAAATTCAAATGATATAATGCTGTATGCTCGAGGAAAACATACACCATCAATCATTAGTTGAAAGGTGTGCCCGAAATATGACCTTAGGCAGCAAGATCAATGTTAGAGTGACGATTCAATAACCAACAGTCTAAGAACGAACTATCGATCGTTAACTTCAAAGCAATAGGGTTGCTCGAAGTACAAAACTCATACAACACCGTTCACTTGTTGGTACCCCGGTTGGAATCAACACGAGGACCAAGAAAGAATGGTGATGGTGAGAAGTATCACTATACCAAGGATTCTTAAGAGGTGGTGAAATTTCCACGACATTCTTGACATAAAAGGTGGTAATTCTCCAAGGTAAAGAAGAACAATGCTGGGTAGCAAGGAACTCAAGGTATAACTCAAAACATGAGCAAGTTTGCCTCGGAGGGAAGGCAATAATGTTGGCAAGGATAACACAATCAACGAGGGGAAAGGAAGGTATTCGTCATCATGAGTTCAGATGATATCCTAGAAGAGCTCAGAACGGTCACGATGATCACGACACATTTGTCGAGAGATTCCATGAAGATGTAATCAATCAGCGATGACATTAAGTCAAAGGAATGAGGTAGCGGAAGGTTATTGGAACCATAGGTAGGACACAAACTTGAAATCAGGATTGTTGTTCAAGGCGAACTGATATGACGAGGAAGATCGACGTAAGCTTAGCTCCTCGTCGAAAATTTTGGTGCTCCGGGAAGAAGGACCAGGTAGCATACTTAAAATTTAGCACGACAGGGATATAGTCGATCAGGCTAGGAATGACATGATCGGGTACAAACTCGTACTTAAAGAAGAGTACTAAGAGTTGTTGAACCGTAAAGCGGACCGGTTCGCTTATCGGTGTCTTTGAGTGTTTAATAACTCGAGCCCGTGAAAAATTGGAATCAGTGGGAAGGTAGCAATTGATGAAGAACTCATAAGAAGTGATGCAGTTCCATGATAATCTCGAGATAGCAGGGGGTAATACTCAACGACAGATCAAAGTAGAGGTTGGACTGGGGTAATGCTCTGCAGAAGACAAGTACTTTAACTTGTCCTGGAAATGGAATCAAGGGAAAAATATGGTCGGAACCACGATTGCAAAGAATCAATTTACAGATGCAAGATGAGCTCATACCAAGGGAGCATTTGATTATAAGAGAAGCTTCCATGATAAGATCTACATCGTTTCTATGGGCATGAACACAAAGTTCAAGGTCGACTCCCACTTCTTCAATGCATGACCTTTCATTCACTCCTCGTTTTCGAAGAAATTGTAGCGCAGAAAAATTATCTGGCGATGTACCAGAAGAGTAAGGCTCGTGAGAACTTTTGGGTTCACACGGATTATGGAAGGCATAAGTTCAACCCGTCGGGGCATCTTAGGAACATTTGCAAAAACTTTAGAGGTAATTAACTCAAGCTCGGAAGCAGAGCATGGTTGACAAAAGGAGAGGATACAATTACCAAAGGTGTTATGTATCTGGGAAAGAACGTCACGAGATTCTTTGAATATGAAGGACACTGTCGGATGATAATCCAATAATGGATCCGGAGATTCACGACAGAGTTGATGTGAGCATCGGTAATCAATCAGATGAAGAAGGCGATGCAAAGGCATCAGCTTATAGAAACGTCTGAATGATTCGATGGTTGGGTACACAGGAATTATGATTTCAAGACGAAGGATCAGAAGTAGAGGCTCTGATCAAAAGATGAGTAAGTTGTATAGACTTAGAGGTGCACCCGATCAAATCTTGATTGGGCAAGAACCAGCTCATCTCTGGAAGGATGTCTGGGCCGGAAAGAAATTTTCCAAGGATTAATTGATGATTGCGAATATTCGCTCACACGTTGAATCCATAGGAACAGAATGACAACCACAAAGAAGTTTAAAGAATATTGCTAGACATATGGAATTTATCCTAATGCGGGAGAATCAAGAGCAATAGGCTGCAAAGGATTTTCGGAAGATCACATAGTATTTCCAAGTATTTTGGAAAGCATATGAACAACTGGGGTTAAACGGGTTCAGTGAATCATCCGTAGTGCAAAAAGAAGCCGCAAAGCAGAAGGCACAAAGGATTCTCGAAACAACGGAGTACATCTTGTAACAATAGGAGCAACTGGGTATGAAGGTACAAGCGGCAAAGATGTTATTCACGGGGATTATCTGTGGTCAGGAACTGCAAGGCAATGGGCACAGGGTCTCGAGAAACATCGAGGAGTATCTGCAAAATCTTCTGGCGAAGCAAGCGATCATTGGTAATGTCGGGGCTCTCCGGGAGGAAGCGGGTACGAGAACCTAATGTCAGAGTTAGTAAAATGTTTAACCCGAATAGAAGAGAGATCAGAGTCCCAAAGCATAGACGAGAAATAAAAGATCCTAATACCACCCAATGGCGACGTGGGACCGTAAGCCACACAACCAATGTTAGTAAAAGTTTTTCGGTGACTAGACTCAACTTCGGCCAAGGAGTTGGAAAGGGGGCTACCTACAGGCAGTCGGCTCTGATACCAACTTGTGACGCCCTCGATTCAATCGTACACTAATCATACACGCAAATGTGTACGATCAAGATCAAGGACTCACGGGAAGATATCACAACACAACTCTAGACACAAATTAAAATAATACAAGCTTTATGTTACAAGCCAGGGGCCTCGAGGGCTCGAATACATAAGCTCGGAAACTGTAACATCCCAAAATTCTAAATTTTGGAATGTTATATTAAATAAATAACTAAGGTTGTTGTCTGATTGCTTGACTGATTGATTGAATGGAATTGAGTGGAAATTGAAACTTTTGAAAGTTGAGTGAGAGGGAATAAAATGACTTTCCCAAACTTTCCATTTTGCATTTTTGGATCCCAATTGAACTCAAGTTCATTGCAACACCAAAACCTAGAGTGAAGATGACATGACTTCTTCCATGTTGAAATGAAAAGGGTTTTGGGAAAAAGATTTAAATTTCATTTGGGGATATTTCAAATTCAAAACTTTAGGCAACTCAATGATTTTCATGAGGGAAGATAAAATGACTTCTTCAATTATATGAAATATGAGTTGGAAGTTAAAAAGAACCAAATTGAAAGTCATTGGAAGGTATTTTGAAACCCCCTTTGAAATTTGGTATTATTTGGGCTTTATTCAAATTATTTTCCTCCTAAAAACAAATAAAATGGAAATAGGGGTAAAATGATTCCCTTCAATGAAAAATTAGGAGAAAATAAATTTGAAGTCATTTTGGTATTTTTAAAATGATTTTATTAGGGCAGTAACACTCTTTATTTTATTTGAATTTTGTGTATTTTATTTGAACTTGAAAAATAGTTCATGTTGTAGAAAATCTTTTTCTGATCATTTTGGTATATATATGTCCTATATAAAATATTTATATTTTAAAAGATATCCCTGTTTTTGTTTTATTCAAAATAAAAATTTAAAAATTAGAACCCCCCTGGGCGCCAAGCAAAGCACCCAGCCCAGCAACAAAGACCCCTCCACTGGCCCGGCCAGTGACCACTGAGGCCAGCCAATGAGCCACCGACCGCCCAGCTCCCCTCTCCCCCTCGCCCGAACGCAGCTCTGCACTGCCACCCGATCGCCTCGCCTCTCTCTCTCTCGACCATGGGACCCACCCCTTCTTCCTCCCCGCCCCACACCACGCGTCGCCGCCATGGATCGCCGGATCCCGGGATCCGGATGCCGATTCCCTCCCGATCCCTTCCTTCCCGACGAGGCCCCGCCCTATAAAACCCTCCCCGCACCCTGTTCCCCCTCGCCCCTCGCGGACCTCCTCTCCCTCCCGCTCGTGCTCGCTGGAGCCCGAGGCTCACCGCCAAAGTCGCCGCCGACGACGCCCTAGCCCTCCCGACCACCCCGACCCCACCGAACCACTCCCGTGCTCCCCAAGATCCTCCCGACGACTCACTGGAGCTCACTGACGCCTGAAGCCCAGACGCACTCTCGCCGCCGCCGCCGCCGTTGCCGGAGTCCGGTAAGCCACCGGCAACGCCCCGCCCCCCCCGTCCGATCTCAAATCGACGGCCTCGATTAGAAGCCCCCGAAGGGGTAAGTTTTATTAGAAAAACCGGCCGGTCCAATCGGTTTATTTTTAGGTTAGGTTTATTTTCTTTTAGGCCGGTTCGTTTTAGTTAACCCTAGGGCCCATTTAGACTAAATTACGCTCAGGGCACAGTATAGGCCCATTAGGCCTTTTTCTTTTATTTTGATTTTTCTGTTTTAGCAGAATAGTTTCTGTTTTCAAAAATTCATATCTTTTATTCTGTTTAATATTTTTGAGTGATTCTTTTTTTGTTGGATTGCAAATTTTATGTAGTTTTTGTAGAATAAATATTTAGCTATGTTAAAAGTAATTAAAATTGCTTTATTTTAGTTTTAGTCAGAATAGTAAATCTGCTATAACTTGAGTTAGAAAAATTATTTTGCATGATTCTTTTTGCCCCAACTTTATTTTGTCATTGCCAAACCCTAGAAATTAACTTGGGTATTTTAGGATTAATAAATAATTAGTTTTAAGCAGAATCCTATTAATCCTAATTAATTAACTAGTTCTGTTTTCCTATTAAATTAATTAGTAAATTAATTTATTTTTAACTTGTGATTGGTTATTCTAGGTTAGTTTCTGTCATTCTAGTAGATGAACTTTTATTTATAATTAATAAAAGTTTTAATTTATTTTTCTTAATAGAAATTGGATTAGGCCTAAAATGAGTTTTATAATAGCTCTTTAATTAATTCTTTTTGCTCCTAGTTGCTTAGTGAATCCTTTTCTGTTAAGTTAACTTAAAACCATGATTAGGTTATATTAAGAAATTTTTGTTATATAAAAAACTATTTTTGTTATTGTTTTGAGTAGGGAAAAACTTTGAGTTGGTTTTTCTTTGAGATTTCCTTTGGATTTTTGATTTTGGTTGTTTTGTTGTGTTATGTTACTTTTGTTATGTTGTGTTATGTGATCCTATTGCTATGTGCTTATTATAGTTATTGTTTGCCTCGGTAGAATTTCCGGAGTGCGAAGATTGCTACTACGAAACCCTAGTTTTTCGAAGATCGTCAACAAGGCAAGTTCACTTGACCATGTTTTCATACCTATGTTTTATTGCATTTAGTGGCACCTTTGCAACCACCCCTCAGTAGTGTTATTGAAATTCTTGTAGTTGAGTAGTATGCATGAGGTAGGAAACCATCACCATGTTACCAAGCCCGGGACGTTATTTTATTCTAATGCTACGCTGTAGTAGACGGGGTTTGGTATGAGTGCTCGAGTGGTGTGAAGAAGGAGGACTCTCGTCAATGACGACAACTCCATGATGGCATCTGCAAGGACTGCATTTTCAAGGCCTCAAGACTTCAAGACTCAAGACAAGAATTCAATACACACTCTTTGGGTGAAGGATTTGTTGACGGGCACCTGGAGAACCCAGTGGTTGGCGGGATGCATGGAGAAGCGCCATGACATCTTGCGGAAAGCTTCACCCAGACTCAAAGAGACGGAAGAATACTTCACGCTCGAAGCTTACCTATGCAACCGCAAGTCATTATGGGCTCGGCTTGGTTGACCTTAGTTGTGACTCTGGCTGGGGCGGTACTAGCAGATGTAGAACTACGGTAGGATTGGATGGGTACGGACGGTGGTCGAGGAACTCTTTGGAAGACCATGTTTGGTCATCTTGTTCTCAAACACCTCAAGTGCGAGAACGTAAAGAGAGGATCGAATCTTGCGGGTAAAGTGTACAAACCTCTGCAGAGGGTTAAAACCTAATCGATTAGCCGTGTCCCGATTACGGACAATTTGAGCATCTGGACTTGGATCTATTTCGAACTCTCAACACCGGATGATAACTTAATTGTGGGCAACTTATGATGATTTTGGGCTATGAGACATCGGTTGGCGGAACCATGTCATGATAGAGAACTCTATAGTGCAGACTTCATTTATTCCTTTGATGTAGGGAAAATAAAACCAGCTTTTACGCAAATAAAACTCGAATCTGAGCCACAAAGCCCTACCGCATATAGTATAGTTTTATCATCTGTTCTTTTATTGTGATCTTGCGGTACATTCAATGTACTGACCTACACGGCTGCAACGTATCATGTTGCAGATATTTCCTCGACGAGTAAGAGTTACGATCAGGTTACGGTCTACACTCAACCTGCCGATGGCGTTGATGGGACTCCACACCCGTTTGATTGTTTCCGCTGAGTATTATGAGGTATATATCAGTTTTACGTTATTTATGCATGTGATTGCACTTTGATATATACATTGATGTCTTGTGTGTGCGACATACCGATCCGTGGATGGCACGATAATACGTAGGCTTGACCGTTTGAGGTCGGGTCGCTCTGAGAGATGGTATCGAGCACATGTTGACTGGGGGACGTGACCCTAGAAATCGGAAAGCCCCTAGGACAGAAATCTCTAAAACTTTATTTTCAAAAGGATCCTTTACTTCTCGTCTTTTCTGATTTTATCGATAGACCCTCTCACCTCAAATAGTTAGAATATACCCCTTATCCTTTGATCACCCGGAGGATCAACTGAAGACGCTCCAAGAAGGATTTGATATCGGAGAACTGATGACCCCTTTTGAGTAAAGAGGATTTCTCCATTAGAATCTACAACAGTTGAAGACTCCGAAGACTTGGAAAGATCTGAAGAATTATTAGACCTTTAGAAGACCAAACCCCTGTTATACACTTACGTTAGATACGATGATTTGTGAGCTGTCATTTGTTTGATATTTTTCTGACAGCCACAAAGTAAAACTTGCTTCTTCAAAAACTATTGTTTGTATATCCCTCCCCACCTCTCTCATCTCACCCTAAAACCCTTGAACCCCATAGATGATGAATGAAGTTGGACTGATATTCTCTGGACCGAAGACTCAGCCCGAGGCAGAGCTATGGATGCAGAACATGGAAAATCACTTCGGGAGCAATTTGGTTTCAAGGAAGTATGAGGTTCAATATGCTCTTCAGTACTTTACAGAAAGTGCTGCAACCTGGTGGAACATGCATCAAGCCATACAGGGATTTAATGGAGCAAGAACTTGGGAGGAATTCAAGAAGACCCTGTTGAGATCACGTCTCATCCGGAAGCACTATGATAACCCGAAACCTTGTGCCTGCAAGATTTGCGGAGAAATAGGACACACCCAGGAGGAACACAAAGATGGATGCCCTCATTGTGAGGAGAAACACCCAGCTGAGGAATGCCCAACTAGCTGTGTGACTTGCTTCCTGTGAAGGAACCACCCACTACCCGTGCAGTGTCACATTTACTCCACGGTGCAACAAACTATTCAAGCAGGAAGATGGAATGAAAGAAGCCCTCAAGGAAGATCTAGAAGAACCAGAATGAATGAAAGTGTTGAAGACCTGGATGGAGAAGGTCTCAACAGATTTTACTCAATGCCTGCTATTCATGTGGAGAAGAAGGACATTTTTCACAGATTGCACCAAGGAAAGAAAAGAGTATCCGGATACTTCCCGACGGAAGCAATAGAGTCGATCCACGGGGAATAGAAGGATTGATCGAAACGAGGAAACCGGAAGAGAAAACAAAGACACCCTCGAACAACCCAATTTCGCAAATAGGGACAAGAGTCATATTACCTGTTTTGAATGTAAGGACGTCGGGCATTATGCCAATCATTGTCCCGAAAGGAAGCAAGGAACTCAAGGAGCAGGCACCATCTCCAAGAAGCCCAAAGACTTATCAAAAGTCATTTGTTTTCGCTGCAAGGAAGCAGGACATTATGCTACTAAATGTTCCGACAAGACGAAAACTGGAGCTGAGTAGTTGGAATTTTGATTATGGATAATAAGATTAGTAGAAAGCAATTTCATTTTCATGAGCTCAATGAGTTGAGTTATGTAATAGATTTCTCAGAGTTTGTAATAGTTCATGACTCAATAAAGTTGTGATGTCACATGCTGAAAAGCTTTAAGGAGTTGTCATATTTTATCTTGGAAATTAATATTCTGGATGAACATGGAAGAAAGTGAGTTGTGATGCATAAACAGGAAATTGGAATTGAGTTTGAAGTTTTGTTTGGATGATATGAATGTGTGCCCAGAGATATGTACCTCATTACGAGCACTACTTTTGTTATACAACTGCAGATGACGACCCTTCTGAGTCTTTCCTTAAGGGCCTGAAACGATCATGACCCTGACAAGTGATCATGATTACCCGAAGATCTTGAAGGACATGATGAAGCATATTCACCTTGAAGGAGATGCAGTCTACAAAGGCTACCCTTTCATGCAAAAGGGAGTGGAACCTTGGTATGTGGAGGTACACCTCCACCATTTGAAAGGTGTTTGCCCAAAAATGATGGGGCAGTACTTTTTCATTTCACGTGTGCCACAAGCAACTTTCTTCGATGCTGTTCGTGAAGCAGCCATGGAAGCCATACGCCAGATCGGAGAAATACTTGAAGCAAGACTCCGTTATACTCAGGAATACCTAAGCGAAGTGCATGCAGAGATGATGGAGGTGAAGCTCAAGGCCACCACAATGAAACAGAAGATTGAAGAATTCAAGGCACATGTCGCCCAATTCCAGTGGGACTGAAGGATCCTCAAGGAGGAAAAATGAATAAAGTTGGAAGTAATGTCTGACCATACCGAACCATGTGGGTGGCAGCATTTGTAATAAACTTTTTGGAATTTGGATTCACGAAAAATGATTAAGGATGTAATGAAAGATTGATATGAGAATAATGAGATGTTATGGATAAACTTGTGCATTTATTTTGGTCATAGTACTCTGTAAAACCACAGGATCAATGAAGAAAGAAATGTGTTATCCATGACGGTCCATAGAAGGAAGCTGGACAAAATAAGTCGAAATTTTGCTTTTGATATGATGGTATGAAGAAACAGAGTACTACTGGATTTAAAGGAGGTGTAACAAGAGAGTTACTCCAAGGATGAAGTTAAAGCTGCACTAGTGTTGAAGTGGGCCATAACCCACGTGCCCGAGGATTTTGAAAGGAAACCGATATAACCTTGATAAAGGAATAAATTGGAGGAATCAGCGGTCCAATCAACATACGTTTACGTGGAGATTACGCAAAAACCTAAGAGTGGTGAAGTAACGATAGATGTTTCGTTTGGCTTGCAGAAACCATGGATTTACTCGAACCCAATTCGAGGACAAGAGAAATTCTGCAATGCTTGTGAGTATGCCCAAGTGTTAGAATACGTGATTCGATATTTACGTATGTGGTAATGATTCAAGTACGGGATGGATTGGCCCCCATACCGAAGACTTCTATCATGAACTATCATATGTTGATGGAAAATCAGAGAGCCTTAAAAAAACTTAGAAGAGTGTCGACGCGATAAGCCATAAAACCATAGAATGGTAGGACGATGGAACCCCATTACAGGCAACTGATGCCAATCGTAGGTTATACGATGAAGTTCAACCCAGACCCATTTTCTGCAGGAGAAACCATAAATTGTAGACCACCATGAGTATTTCGATAAGTTGTCTAGAATGGACACAGACCCATCAGCTAAGAAGACCAGTCCCGGACGAACTTCAACTTTGACGAACCGACCCAAGCTTTTGAGGAAAACTCTATGCTTCTGACAGAAGAGTTTTAATGAAGGAGCTATTGTAAGATATGTGAAGAGACATACATTGTCAGCCCTCCAGAGGAAATATCTGAGTTTATTGGAACCATGACCTTGTTTTTAAGTGTGGTAGCACCCCTGACCTTTCGACCAAGACATTTGCTAGAAGACCCCAACCCTAACCTTTCTTGCTAGCCTCTTCGAATCTCGAGGACGAGATTCATTTTAAGTGTGGTAGGTTTGTAACATCCCAAAATTCTAAATTTTGGAATGTTATATTAAATAAATAACTAAGGTTGTTGTCTGATTGCTTGACTGATTGATTGAATGGAATTGAGTGGAAATTGAAACTTTTGAAAGTTGAGTGAGAGGGAATAAAATGACTTTCCCAAACTTTCCATTTTGCATTTTTGGATCCCAATTGAACTCAAGTTCATTGCAACACCAAAACCTAGAGTGAAGATGACATGACTTCTTCCATGTTGAAATGAAAAGGGTTTTGGGAAAAAGATTTAAATTTCATTTGGGGATATTTCAAATTCAAAACTTTAGGCAACTCAATGATTTTCATGAGGGAAGATAAAATGACTTCTTCAATTATATGAAATATGAGTTGGAAGTTAAAAAGAACCAAATTGAAAGTCATTGGAAGGTATTTTGAAACCCCTTTCAAATTTGGTATTATTTGGGCTTTATTCAAATTATTTTCCTCCTAAAAACAAATAAAATGGAAATAGGGGTAAAATGATTCCCTCAATGAAAAATTAGGAGAAAATAAATTTGAAGTCATTTTGGTATTTTTAAAAATGATTTTATTAGGGCAGTAACACTCTTTATTTTATTTGAATTTTGTGTATTTTATTTGAACTTGAAAAATAGTTCATGTTGTAGAAAATCTTTTTCGATCATTTTGGTATATATATGTCCTATATAAAATATTTATATTTTAAAAGATATCCCTGTTTTTGTTTTATTCAAAATAAAAATTTAAAAATTAGAAACCCCCAGGCGCCACCAAAGCCACCCAGCCCGGCCAGCCAGACCCCCCACCTGCTGGCCGGCCAATGCCCACGAGGCCAGCCCAGCGAGCCACCGACCGGCCCAGCTCCCCCTCTCCCTCCCCCTCGCCCGAAGGCGCTACGCGCCGGCCACCCGATCGCCTCGCCCTCTCTCTCTCTCTCTGACCCGCGGGACCCACCCCCTTCTTCCTCCCCGCCCCACGCCACACTGTCGCCCTGCTGGATCGCGGATCCCGAAGGATCCGGATGCCGATTCCTCCCGATCCCTTCCTTCCCAGCGAGGCCCCGCCCTATAAAACCCCCTCCCGCACCCCTTCCCCCCTCGCCCCTCGCGGACCTCCTCTCCCTCCCTTTCGTGCTCGCTGGAGCCCGAGGCTCTCCCGCCAAAGTCGCCGACGACGCCCTAGCCTCCCCGACCACCCCGACCCCACCGAACCACTCCCGTGCTCCCGCATCCTCCCGGCGACTCATGAGCTCACCGACGCCTGAAGCCCCGACGACTCTCGCCGCCCGCCCCGCCGTCCGAGTCCGGTAAGCCACCGCAACGCCCGCCCCGTCCAGATCTCAAATCGGCGGCTTGATTAAAGCCCCAAGGGGTAAGTTTTATTAGAAAAACCGGCCGGTCCAATCGGTTTATTTTTAGGTTAGGTTTATTTTCTTTTAGGCCGATTCGTTTTAGTTAACCCTAGGGCCCATTTAGACTAAATTACGCTCAGGGCACAGTATAGGCCCATTAGGCCTTTTTCTTTTATTTTGATTTTTCTGTTTTCAAAAATTCATATCTTTTATTCTGTTTAATATTTTTGAGTGATTCTTTTTTTGTTGGATTGCAAATTTTATGTAGTTTGTGTAGAATATATATTTAGCTATGTTAAAAATAATTAAAATTGCTTTATTTTAGTTTTAGTAAGAATAGTAAATCTGCTATAACTTGAGTTAGAAAAATTATTTTTGCATGATTCTTTTTGCCCCAACTTTATTTTGTCATTGCCAAACCCTAGAAATTAACTTGGGTATTTTAGGATTAATAAATAATTAGTTTTAAGCAGAATCCTATTAATCCTAATTAATTAACTAGTTCTGTTTTCCTATTAAATTAATTAGTAAATTAATTTATTTTTAACTTGTGATTGGTTATTCTAGGTTAGTTTCTGTCATTCTAGTAGATGAAATTTCATTTATAATTAATAAAAGTTTTAATTTATTTTTCTTAATAGAAATTGGATTAGGCCTAAAATGAGTTTTATAATAGCTCTTTAATTAATTCTTTTTGCTCCTAGTTGCTTAGTGAATCCTTTTCTGTTAAGTTAACTTAAAACCATGATTAGGTTATATTAAGAAATTTTTGTTATATAAAAAACTATTTTTGTTATTGTTTTGAGTAGGGAAAAACTTTGAGTTGGTTTTTCTTTGAGATTTCCTTTTGATTTTTGATTTTGGTTGTTTTGTTGTGTTATGTTACTTTTGTTATGTTGTGTTATGTGATCCTATTGCTATGTGCTTATTATAGTTATTGTTTGCCTCGGTAGAATTTCCGGTCTGAAGATTGCTACTCTGAAACCCTAGTTTTTGAAGATCGTCAACAAGGCAAGTTCACTTGACCATGTTTTCATACCTATGTTTTATTGCATTTAGTGGCACCTTTGCAACCACCCCTCGAGAGTGTTATTGAAATTCTTGTAGTTGAGTAGTATGCATGAGGTAGGAAACCATCACCCTGTTACCAAGCCCGGACGTTATTTTATTCTAATGCTACGCTGTAGTAGGCGGGGTTTGGTATGAGTGCTCGAGTGGTGTGAAGAAGGAGGACTCTCGTCAATGACGACAACTCCATGATGGCATCTGCAAGGACTGCATTTTCAAGGCCTCAAGACTTCAAGACTCAAGACAAGAATTCAATACACACTCTTGGGTGAAGGGCGGTTGTGGGCACCACAGAACCCAGTGGTTGGCGGGATGCATGGAGAAGCGCCATGACATCTTGCGAAAGCTTCACCCAGACTCAAAGAGACGGAAGAATACTTCACGCCGAAAGCTTACAATGCAACCGCAAGTCATTATGGGCTCGGCTTGGTTGACCTTAGTTGTGACTCTGGCTGGGGCGGTACTAGCAGATGTAGAACTACGGTAGGATTGGATGGGTACAGACGGTGGTCGAGGAACTCTTTGGAAGACCATGTTTGGTCATCTTGTTCTCAAACACCACAAGTGCGAGAGCGTAAAGAGAGGATCGAATCTTGCGGGTAAAGTGTACAAACCTCTGCGGAGGTTAAAACCTAATCGATTAGCCGTGTCCCGATTACGGACAATTTGAGCATCTGGACTTGGATCTATTTGGAACTCTCAACACGGATGATAACTTAATTGTGGGCAACTTATGATGATTTTGGGCTATGAGACATCGGTTGGCGGAACCATGTCATGATAGAGAACTCTATAGTGCAGACTTCATTTATTCCTTTGATGTAGGGAAAATAAAACCAGCTTTTACGCAAATAAAACTCAGATCTGAGCCACAAAGCCCTCGCATATAGTATAGTTTTATCATCTGTTCTTTTATTGTGATCTTGCGGTACATTCAATGTCTTGACCTACACGGCTGCAACGTATCATGTTGCAGATATTTCCTCGACAGTAAGAGTTACGATCTGAGGTTACGGTCTACACTCAACCTGCCGATGGCGTTGATGGGACTCCACACCCGTTTGATTGTTTCGCTGAGTATTATGAGGTATATATCAGTTTTACGTTATTTATGCATGTGATTGCACTTTGATATATACATTGATGTCTTGTGTGTGCCAACATACTGATCCGAGGATGGCACAAGAATACGGAGGCTTGACCGTCTGAGGTCGGGTCGCTCTGAAACACAAGAGTCGTGAAGCAACAATATCTGAGTACAGACATGAGTTAGACAAGTTTGCCTTAAGAAGGCTAGCTCAAAAGCAACATCTATCGAAAAGGCAAGGCCTCCCGTATGGGAGCCTCCTAACTACTCCTGGTCATCAACGGCCTCCACGTAGTAGTAAGCATCGGCGGTGGCATCTGGCTCCTGGGCTCCGTCATCTGGTTGCATCATCCGGAAAGAAGAAGAAAGGGGGAAAAGGGGGAGCAAAGCAACCGTGAGTACTCATCCAAAGTACTCGCAAGCAAGGATCTACACTACATATGCAACATTATCAAAGGAAGGCTGTATATGTGGACTGGGCTGCAGAAATGCCAGAATAGAGAGAAGGCCTAGTCCTATCGAAAACTAGCATCTTCTGGAAACCACCATCTTGCAGCAAATAGGAGGAAATAGAGTAGCGCAAAGTAAGGTAGAAGTAGTGTTATCAACCTCGTAGGAGATCCTTTCTCGACTCCTGCGAGAAAGAAATCCCGAGCCATACTATCCGATTATCATCACAATCCAATTCTCATCGCAATCCATTGCTCATATCCATGTCTCATCTCAAGTATCCAGTTATAGTTGTATCGATCGGGATACAACTCCAAGTGTCCGTTACCGTAGGACAGGCTATCGATAGATGTTTTCTTCCCTGCAGGGGTGCACCAACTTACCCACCACGCTCGCTTAACTTCGGCCGGACACACTTTCCAGGGTCATCCCCGGCCTCGGCCAAACAATACGCCGCAACCCGCAACCCGACCTAGGCTTAATAGAGAGGCCAGCACGCCGGACTAAACCTATGCCCCCAGGGGTCATGGGCCATCTCCCCGGGAACTCCTGCACGTTGCGAGGGCGGCCGGTGAGCAGACCTAGCTACCTCCTTCAACAAGGCGGCGCCACGCAGTCCAACCCGGCAGCGCCACTCGGTCGCCGACGTCTATTAAGCTTCGCTGATGTATCTGACGCGAAACGCCCATACTATGCCCACGTGATGGTTAGTGCTATCGGGCCGAGGCCCTTGGATCAAATATCCAAATCGTAGTGGATTAGGAAGCGGTAACAAGCGAGACTCACGAAGATGTGACCCGTTGCCCGTCTCGAGGACTTGCGGCAAGGGCTAGGAATGCCCGTCCACACCTCGTAATTATCTCGCGGGCACCCTCCAGGTCAACCCGTCTCCACATCACTCGCAATTAAGCTCGCGCGGGTACCCCTCAGGGTCGACCCGTCTTTCCAAGTAACAGGGGTAAAGTCCAAGTAATCAAAGTAATGGTGTGTCTAAACATCAAGGTGAAAACCCGAGGAATCACCCCCGGTGAATTCCACTCGATGTAGTTATCAAGGTGAACGTAAGAGGATTCACCCTCGAGGTCCACACTTGAGGGGTTGCACGACAGACTCGTATCGGAAGTGGTTAAAGAGGAAATCACCCTCGATGACCACGACCGGATAGCTATACTACAGGGTTAATATCAGAAGTGCTGTAGAGGTTTCACCCTCGGTACTCGATAGTAACCCAGTAGTGTCGAGCAGCTAAGGGGAAGTGATGTGCGGTGTCGGGGCCTGGTCTTGATCCCATTGATCGGGTCTTCGATTATCCAGTAGGCGGTCGGGACAAAGGGGGGGTCACTGATGGATCTCTAAGCAACCTATACTAAGCAGTTTAGGATAAGCAGCTAAGGTACAACAGCGGATACAAAAGCAGGCTATGCATCAGAATAGGTGCAAACAATTACAGTAGCAAAATCTAATCCAAACATGAGAGAATGGAATGGGCGATATCGGGATGATCAAAGGGGGCTTGCCTGGTTGCTCGGCAAGAAGGGGTCGTCGTCGGCGTAGTCGATCACGAGGGCATCGGCAGCGGTCTCGAGGTCTACCGGAGAAGAAGAGGGGGAGAAACAGTAAATACACACAAACATAAGCATAACAAGACAATAAGCGGTGCTAGAGGTGTTCTAACGCAGCTAAGGCGTCTTGGCGAAGAAGGATAACATCCGGGAAAGTTTTCCCGGTTCCGGACGTCTGTCAGACAGAAGAACCGAAGGGAAAAAGGTTCAACGTTTGTTATGCTAGGGACGTGTGATAGAGGAACAGAGAGCGTATTCAGGTTCGTCTCGTCGTTCTGAGCAACTTTCATGTAGAAAACATTTTCATCCGAGGCACGGTTTATTTTCTATGAATTTCTAAAGATTAAACCATTTTCGAAATTATTATTAAAACTAAAATGGGGGGTTATTGCATCAAGATGACGTCATCATGGCGTGAGCAGAACAACAGAGTTGACCAAAGTCAACCACGGCGTGTGGGGCCGTTACATCATAGTCTAACAACTAATTAACTGTTTTAATTAACTAATCAAGTTAATTAGGTACTAAACAGTGTTAATTAAGTTAATTAATTACCTAATTAATTAATTAATTTTTTAATTTTAAAATGCATTTTCTTTTTAAATGTTTTGGGGCGGGCCCCCTTGTCATAAACCTATCTCGGCGGGCGGGGGTCTGTGGCCAGCGAACCAGAGGTGGGGCGGTCGTGGCCGGCCAGCCACGGCTACTGCTGCAAGACGCAGCCACCGGGCGGCTGTGGTACGGCGAGGCTGGCCGGAGCAGCGGCCAGGGCTCCGGCGGCCAGGGACGGAGCAGCAAGCTGCAATGGTGGGGACGCGCGGGGCCGATGGCCACGGGGGGTGCGACCATGGAGCCTCGAGCACGAGCGAGCAACGTCTGCGGGCGGCAGGACGACACGGCGGCGTGGCGAAGCGCAGCGCGCGCGTGAGGCGCGGCCTGCTCCGGTGATGGGAGAGAGAGGGGCGGACGAGGCTCACCCCGTTTGTAGATGAACGGGGGCGGCGTGGCTCGACGGAGTCCGGTGAGGAGGAGGACGGGGACGAGCGACGGGGACGGGGAGCGCCGGCGAGGAGGAGATGAGGACGACGGGTGGCGTCCACGGCGTCGGGAGGCGGCGAACAGCGCGTCGGGCGGTGGCCTGCTTGAGGTGAAGCTGCTGGCGCGCACGGGCCACCATGGTTGGCGGTTCGAGCACGTCGGGAAGGCCGTCGCCGTCGGCGGCGATGGTGGCGCTAGTCAGCGCCAGTGGAGAGGCGGGTCGGCGGAGGCGGGTCGAGGCGATGGGGATCTCCGGATCCAGCCTGAGAGGGGAAGGATGGAGGAAGGCGAGGAGGACGTCGGGGTGGGCGCCACGGCGGGTGCCGGGTGGAGGGGATCGGACAGGGGGCGCCCCTCCTCTGGGTGAGTGGGCGGCGGCGCAGGGAGGGAACGAGGGAGAGTGGGGATCGTGGGGGATGTGGGTGCAGCAGTTAGGTCACGGGGGGAGGGGTTAGGTGTATGCTGGGGGTGGGCCGGCCTGGTGGCCTCTTGGCCAGTTGGGCCGGTTGGCCATCTGGATCAAGGCCCAGCAGGGAGGGGGAACGTTTCTTTTTTTTATTATTGTTTTGCCTTTTCCTTTTTTTAGTAGCTTTTGCATTTTCTTTTAGCCACAATTGACTTTGCAAAAATATGCCACTGGCCAAAACAATTTTAATCAATTATTGGGCACTGCCAGAAAAAGTTTGGGGCCATCAGGAGTTGTCCAAGCATTTTAGAAAATGATAAGGACATCTTAAATACTTCTTGGACGGATAATAAATTCGAGGGCAAATTGGGAATTCCAAAATGTTGGCATCAACATGACAAATATCTAGGGGTTATTGCCATAGGATGAACTATTTTATTTGCTTGAAAGAAGAAGCAAATATTTGACATGCAATTTGAATTTGAAGTAGATTTTGGACAAGTTGCATTTTGGCATGATGATCATGATGACATGACCTTCATTAGGGGGAGATTACTGTAGCCATCGGGTATCCAAGCTTAAAAGAGGACGACACACCGTTTGGACAGGAGGAATTCACCACTTGTGTTAAGGAAATCCGCCTTGTGGCCACCCTGATTGCTAATGACACGGATCTTACCAAGTATCATCCGGGTTATGACGCTGAAAATCGGAGGATTCCAACGCCACATTATGAAGTGACCAGCCTGATCCCTCCAATTCGTAAGCATACCTTCGCCCCTGAAGTTGACCCAGCCGGATTAATTGATGATGAAGCTGAATTTGAAGCTTTGAGTGGCATTGACTGGTCATCATCAACCTTCCAGGACAGGGAACAAGATGGAGGAGCGGAAAGGGATGATCCGGAAGCTTCAGGTCAACAACACAATTGATCCATCTGGCGGCTCATATTTATGTTGTGCTAAAAAACAATGTTTCATCATTTGGACTCGGGGAGTCATGTAATAGGGTAGAAAAACACTTGGTTTTGTCGTGCCATCGTGCACGTGTCTGGCGCTCAACACCGCTTAAGCCGCCATCTTATATTCCTCCATATTGTGCTGATCATATGTTTTCCTTATGTGTAAGAAAGCTTTTTTAACTGTCCTGCATAGAGAAAACAAATCACAAATCCCTTGGCGTCTTACCGCATGGCGGGTCATATATCTTACATATAACCCGGGACATGAACAAGAGTCATAGATAAAGCTACTATTAATTATTTCTTTGAAATATAACCATAACACCATACCTATGATCCTTTGATTTATGCTGCCGGTTTATGTGATCCGAACAGTAAGAGTGACAACCCAATCTTGTAGAAGCTGGTACTTCCACTCATATGATTATTGTTATATACTGCAATTTATTGACCAGGGCCAAGCCAGGTTAAATAGAAGCCACTCATTGGATGATTCCAAATATGACAAAAAAAGTCTCAAGACAAAGTAAAATAATTATGATTACAAAAAACTTTTACAAGAAATAGACAAAATTTTGAGGCTTCTGATTCGAATACGATTAGTAACCGTTCCAAAGGGGTTAAGCTAAGATTTGAATACGACCACATAGCCCCCAGTGGCTTTGGCATTGCCGATCAAGAGGGTATCGACAGCTATGTTCTCTTTGGTTCGAATACAACCTATGTTTGAACAGGAAGGCCCCAAATGACCTTGAGAGTTGTTTAACGACGCTGATTCGAATAGGATCCACGTCGGACCCAAAGGGGTTGAGCTATGATTCGGATACGATCAAGAAGCCCCCTAGTGGGTTTGGCAGCGTGCCAATCAGAAGGGTATCGATAGCTATGTTCTCTTTGGTTCGAATATGATCTATGTTTGAACAGGAAGCCCCCTAGTGATCATGATATTTAACGGCTAGATTCGAATACGATCATGAGCCGGACCAAAAGGAGAGCCCGACTCAAATATGATCAACTCCTTGTTGGCCGTTTTAAAAATATAATAGTGAAGACATATAAACTTTTGAGGATGAAAAGGACAGAGGTCCTGCTTTATTGCTTATCATAATAGATACATCGTCAAAAATATGTACATCATGAGATCCGGCGGCTCAAGTATAGTAAGGCCGAAGATGAGAAATACTCCACGGCCGGCGGGTCTCTTCCTCCGACTTACGTGAGTCTTTGTGCTCTCGAACACCAATGAGGTAATATGACCCGTTGTTCATGTTCTTGCTGACCACAAAGGGTCCTTCCCAAGGTGGGGATAGCTTGTGCGTATCGGACTGATCCTGGATGAGCCGGAGCACTAAGTCACCTTCTTGAAAGGTTCTGGACTTAACCCGGCGGCTGTGATAATGGCGCATGTCCTGCTGGTAAATTGTTGAGCGGGCTGCTGCTAAGTCACGCTTCTCATCCAATAAGTCAAGTGCATCCTGACGAGCTTGTTCATTATTAGCTTCAACATAAGCCGCCACCCGGGGCGAGTCATGACGGATGTCACCCAGTAGAACCGCCTCTGCTCCGTAAACCATGAAGAAAGGCGTATAACCCGTAGATCTGTTAGGCGTAGTATTGATGCTCCAAATCACAGAAGGCAACTCCTCCAACCAACAACCCGGCGTCCGCTGTAAAGGGACCATGAGCCGGGGTTTTATGCCTTTCAAGATCTCTTGATTAGCTCTTTCAGCTCGACCATTGGATTGAGGGTGAGCCACTGATGAAACATCGAGCCGGATATGCTCACGTTGACAGAACTCTTCCATGGCACCTTTGGACAGATTAGTACCATTGTCAGTTATGATGCTGTGTGGAAAAGCAAAACCAAAGATCACCTTTTTCATGAATTGAACCGCCATGGCTGCATCACACTTACTGACCGACTCTGCCTCAACCCACTTCGTGAATTTATCAACCGACACCAGGAGGTGTGTCTTTTTATCCTTGGACCTTTTGAAAGGCCCAACCATGTCAAGCCCCCAGACTGCAAACGGCCAAGTGATTGGAATCATCCTCAATTCTTGAGCGGCACATGAGCTCGTCGTGAGAATTTTTGACAACCATCACATTTACTGACCAGATCCTCCACATCAGCATGAGCCGTCAGCCAATAAAAACCATGACGGAAAGCTTTGGCCACAAGAGATTTTGAGCCGACATGATGACCACAATCGCCTTCATGGATCTCACGAAGGATTTCTTGACCTTCCTCAGATGACACACAACGTTGAAACGCCCCAGTAACACTGCGATGATGCAACTCACCATGAATAATTGTCATTGACTTAGACCGCCGGACGATTTGTCTAGCCAAGGTCTCGTCCTCAGGCAACTCGCCCCAGGTCATGTAAGCCAAATATGGCACTGTCCAATCTGGGATGACATGAAGAGCCACCACCAATTGCGCTTCTGGGTCTTTAACAGCTAAGTCTTCCTCTGTGGGCAACTTAACAGAAGGGTTATGCAGAATATCCAAGAAGGTGTTAGGTGGCACCAGCTTACGCTGAGATCCCAGCCGGCTTAAAGCATCAGCCGCCTCATTCTTTCTTCGATCAATGTGCTCCACTTGATAACCTTTGAAGTGTCCAGCGATAGCATCAACTTCACGGCGATAAGCCCCCATAAGAGGAAACTTAGAATCCCACTTTCCTGACACCTGTTGAGCCATGGTGGGCGCCAACTATCGTAGAATTATCACGGCAGATGTCCTCGTGAAAGGACTTAGTCGTGGAGCCATCGCAACTAGGAAGCTTAAAGGGGTTAAAGCGGGACAAAGGACACGAAGGTTTATACTGGTTCGGCCCCTTACGGTGAAGGTAAAAGCCTAATCCAGTTGAGGTGGAATTGCTAGGGTTTCGATGACCAGGGAGCGAATCCACTATGCCTGGCTCTCAATTTGGTGTTACTTGCCCTAAACTGCCGCCGGGTCATCCCTTTATATACAAAGGTCGACGCCCAGTGGCTCATAGAGTCCCGGCCGGCTCATAAACAGTGTCCGACTTGGTGACCACTTAATCTTGCCTTACAATACAAGTTATGCTCTTATGGAGATTTATCACTACATGCCTTAAGTCGCCTTTGGGCTTTGGGCCCTTAACTGAACCGCCATCTTTAAGCTTGATATTGGGCTTCATATGATAAATCGCCATAGCGTAACCCGGCCCCTCCTTGGCGGGTTACACTAGTAGTTATATCGCCAACAGTAATCCTATAGAGTTCAGGCTGAATCCGATGTGCACTAGGGATAGAGATCTCTGGCATATGCGGTGCCCACTGATATGCAACTGGGCGGTTGAGCTTCACCTGCCACATCGGGTGTTCCGCCAGTTTGGTTTGTTCCAGCCACACCCGCCGGAGTGGGAGGACATGGACAAGTTGCTACACGCGTAAGATATAATTAACCTTGAACACTTAGCAGCTTCTCGGCGGTTGCTACAAGCGTAAGATACAAAGTGGCGAAGCGCTTGTCGGAGAAAGCGAGACAACAATCTTGAAGATCACCGGCCAACTCCTTAAGGACACATGCCCTATAGAAGTTCGAACAAAAGTGCCTCATGCACCATCGATGGTGCAATGGAGCATGCCCGGGAATGTCAATTTCCACCGCGTTAAGAATTCCTGGATGCCAATCCGATATGACACAAATTTCCCTTTGAGCGGGTAACACCTTCGTCCTCAAAAGATGCATAAAGCACTCCCAGTTGTGATTGTTCTCCACCACAACCAAAGAAAATGCCAATGGCAACACCCGGTTATTGGCATCACTTGCTATCGCAACCAACAAGGTGCCCTTGTATTGTCTGGTCCAGAACGTGCCATCAATTGCGATAACCGGCCTACAGTGTTCGAAAGCCCTCACGCATTGCTCGAATGCCCAAAATGCACAGCCAAATACTCAGACTTTCCTTCCTTCATGAACCGTTGTTTGGTGCCCATGAGGGTCGACCACATGAACCATGCCCGGGTTTGTCGCGGCCATGGCTAACAACAACCTAGGGATTCGGTTGTATGCTTCCCCCCATGTACCATACAACATCTTAAATGCGGCTTGCTTCGCCTTCCATGCCTTGCCGTACTTCACCTTGTAATGAAAGATGGCTTTCACAAGGTCAATGACATGTTGGACGCTCATTGTTGGAAGTGTGGATATTGAGTTGGAGAGCACATGGCGATGAACTTCGGACGTGAGTTGTTTGTGGTCTTGGGACACAATCTTGCCATCCACCCTTTTGCCTTGGCACATGTGAGTTGGCACACAACTCACTATATGCCAAGTTGGACCTCCTTTCCATGGTGTTGCACGCACAATCCACGAACATATTTCATCTTCACATGTACATGCAACCGTGTAGCGCACATTGACGTCCGAGTTCACCACCTTGGGTGGACGATAATGCGCAACCGAGTAGTTGTCGAGCCACATCTTCAATTCCAACAAGGTTTCGAACTTACAACCTTTAGCAATCTGGTTCTTGTCGTCTCCCAAATCACGGTGAGAGCTTGGCCTAACCCCAAGAGATACACATTGGCCACCATCTACCATGGCTTCATCCGCGAGACTAACATCCTTGAACAATGTAGTCCGATGATCCCGACCGAATACCTTCTCGAAAGCTTCGGCCTGCTTCACCGTGAACCCCTCCGCATCAACTTGTTCATCGGGACCATCGTCTTCCGAGTCCGATGCATATGCACGGGAAAAAGGGATGGAATGGTCCATTGTCTCTCGCAAATGATATTTGTCGAGATCACCCACATTGTTGTCATGGAGATCAACTTCATTGTCATCGTCCGCATACTCATCATTGTCCTCTTGCAAAGCTTCATCTTGGTTGTTTGTGAACGGGCTCAATGTTGGCCTCACTTCTTGGGTCAAAATAGGTTCAACAATTTCATCTCGCTTCAAGGGTGGGGGGCTACTAGCAACCAAAGGGGAGGGGTCCCGGTTCAAGTCCAAATGCAAACTTGAATCAACCTTCTTCGTTGCAAATAACTCAAGAGCCTTGTCTAGTGATTCGGCCACCGTCTCCTTGTATGCAACCCAACGTTGCTCCGAGTTGACACGCATTGTCTTCCAACGGATGTGCATTCCAAAACCAACATTATGCCTTCCCTCCAACTCAACGATATCACTAGGGTCCATCCAATTCAAATCTTTCCTCACTTGTTGCAAGAGCTCCGCATAGCTAGGACTACTATCAAACACCATGTCAAGCTCATCCGGGTCCGGTTCTATATTGGCTTTCAAAAAGGCGTCTTTGTCCCCATGATGAACAAACACACATGTTCTTCCCATCCCTATAAGCATTCAAAGAACACAAGGTAACATTGCTTCCATGAGTACTAATCCAAGGATTAACACGGAATACAAACCCTAATATATATATATATATATATATCAAACAACAACCCTAACCATAACCATAACCCTAACCATAACACTAACCATAACCCTAACCATAACCCTAACCATAACCATAACCCTATCCCTAAACCTAACCCTAGCACCAACATAAGAACACCCATAAGAATAACCCTAGCATACTAACAAAGCCTAATCATAGGAAATTGGCAAACAAACATCTCACATCTCCATGCAAATCTCTAGATCCAAACAAAACTAGGGTTTCCCCAAACTAGCAACAAAAGAGCAATTTGATAACATTACTTGGATCAAAACAAGGGGATCGGAGAAGATTACCTTGAGGGAGGGTTTGACTTCGAAATCCATGGACAAATTCTTCTAATTTGCAAGATTTGGGAGTGGATTTGAGAGGGGGAGAGAGTGGGAGAGGGGGCAAAGCTCGGGGAGAGAGTGGGAGAGTTTGTGGTGTGGGGGAGGGGGGCCAGCCAAGTGGCTGGATAAGTCACAGTGCAGCGCCTACGCGCTAGGCGCCGCACTTTAAATGTGTGGCGCCTAGCTCTTAGGTGCCGCACATTACATGTGTGGCGCCTAGCTCAGAGGCGCTGCACTGCTGGGTGCGGGCCCAGGGGCTGCCACGGTGGACTGGCGTGCAACGCCCCCGAGCTAGGCACTACAACGTAGGGTGTGGCACCGGCGTGGCGGGAGCTACACAGAAGGGTCAGGGGAGTGAAATAGTTTCACACCCAGTTCATTCTGTGAATTTATTTTGTCCAGAGGTCAAAATTGTCAAATTTGCTACCCGATCCCCTCACTCTCCTCTCGATCCCTCATGCGCCGCCATTCTCCCTCGTTCCCGCGTCGCGCCAGGGAGAGGAGCTCCTTGTGATCGATCCCTTGCCGCGCGTGCGGGCCCTTGCTCCGTTGTCTGCCGCCACCCTCCATCACGTCGGACCTTCCCCATCCACCTTCTCTTTCTCCTTCCTCTCCTTCCCCTCTCTCTTTTTCTCTATGCCTAACCCGCCATGGGTGCCTTCTACAGGAACTCCCTCGTCACAGCCCTTACCGTGTTGTGCCCCTGTGATTCCTCTCCTCTAACGCCTACTCCACCTGTGCCCGATCTCGCTTGCACGACCACCTCCCGCCGTTGCGTTGCTGCGTCGCCTCCTCTTCCCAACAACACCTTGCATCGCTAGCCATGGATGTTGCCCTGCCTTTTGCATGTCCCCTGCCGCCGGTAGCAGAAGCGCATCCACCTTTCCACAGCGGTTCCCACGGCGGCTCTGTCCCCTGCCTCCCCTGCCACCGTTCCCTGCTTCGGTTCCATGACCCCCTATGCAACAACATGGCCAGCACCTCCAAGATCTTGCATCTGCCTGGCTGCCCCGAGCCCTTCACTTCAAGCACACCAGCAGGCTATGCCCCTGCTGACTTCTGTCACGTGCCACGACCAAGTATTCACAAATGTGAACCATCTTGGATAGATGTCATCTGCTAGGTAGTATCTGTGAGAACTTGGAATTATCTTTAGGATCCTCGGTATCAACCCCAGAATCATTGTTGACAAAAATGATTCATTGCAGAATACGAAAATGTATTACAATTAGTATATTTGTCACAAGACATATCTAGTGAAATGTCTCATGACATTTATTACATAGAGAAAACAGCGGAAAGTAAAATGCGTAGCGAATCCATCTCAGCCACAAGCAGACGATGTAGTCCACGTGACCTCACCCTCACGGATCGCCATAGTTGTCGTAGTCATCACCTTCATGTTTATGGAACTCTGTTGTTCAACAAAATTATTGCCATGAGTACATTACGTACTCAACATGCCTCCCTCAGGGAAGGTTCTAATAGCTACAATTGGCTTTAAAGGAAGGTTGTATGGCTCATTTGAATAAAAGCTAATTTTGTTTGAAAACAATATAGCAGTTGGATGAAAGCAGTTTTAATGAAAACATGCTTTATCTCCAGAATAACTTCCATCAAAGTGAGGATCCTCGATCAACTCACACTCTTCATAGGATCCAAGAATAGGGGCAAAGAGGGAATAAGCAAGACAGGTCATGTATGTCAAGAAAGATTCATGTGTCATCCATGACCGTGGACATGGCTATTCAAATAGTTTTACACTCTGCAAAGGTTGTACACTTTACCCACACGACACAATCCCGACTTGTTGCCACTAGCTGTCGCTAGCATAGTACACCATCTCGTATACCGGCAGGGAGATTGTGACGAGGATGTGACATGCCCACCGGGTCTGGCGCACGGAACTGAGAGTACATCCTCAAACCAGCCCCCATCTATGTTGAGGATACTCCTCGCAAGGCAGCTATCCCATCTGCAGTACGACAACATCGACACCTAAGGCTGACTAGCTTACTTGACCAAGCCTGTCCCCATATAGCATGTGGTTGTACTATTATCACAATCTTCAAATCCAAGACTTATTAGGTCTCATGTGGCACCGATGACTGATTGCCCCCTTCCACTTGTGAAGGGCAACCAATCGCTCCTTTAGTCCTTGATTCATCTGTCACCCGCGCCAGTATTCAGATGGTAAGTTTCACCCAGAGTAGAAGAGGATAGCGAAGGTCAACAAAGGCTAACTGGCCTAGCTCAGCGATAAGTTTCAACTGTCAATGAGTCAAAGGTCATTCAACAAAGTATGTATTGGGTGATAATCATGGCTAAGCATTTCTACTCTACCAGAATACTATAATTCTACTCAGGTGTCAAATGAATAGGCGACAAGCAGATTAAGGTAGTGTGTCAATCAGCACGCTAGCTACAAGATTAAAAAGCATGCACCAAGTAACCATAAAACACAATGCAATTTTGTAAAACATAGGATAAGTATGATCGAAGAAGGAGGCATGCCTTCGTTGTTGAGTCCTTCTTCGGTAACCTGTTTTTGTCCATGAACAACATCGCCACTACCTACTCGTCGTAACGATAGCAGATGAAAATGACAAAGCAATAGTAATTCCAAATATCATACAAAACAAATTTAAGGGTGGATGGATAGTAATATATTGATCAAGATGGATATTCCAGAACGAGTTAGCACGATAGGAAGGTAAAAGATAGGATTCAGCAAAGGGACATGATTAGGTTGACACGGCTAAGGAAGGCTTGGTGATCAAGACTAACATTCTAATAAGAACTATGATATTGACCACAGGCAGTGCCCACTACACATCACGACACCCTGTATAGGAAACTACTTTATGACCAACACAATGGCAACAACACACATGTAATAGAACCAACGTATGCATTTTATCTACACAATCACAACATGGCATGATAAGGGTAAAAGTTAAGCAATCAAATAAATATTTAGATAGAACCTAAATATTTATAATGGTCAATAGCAGACAAACATATGCATCAACTATATAATAATTCCAAACGAACAAACATTACAAACCATACTAGTTAAGCAATCAAACATCATTCAACAACATGAGTTGAAATGATCTAGGTCTAGCCCTAAAGCAACATTAAAATGGAATAGGATCAACTACATTATATCAAACCAATTCATTTGTCAAAAAATTAACAAGAAACTATACAACACATGGAACAAATGGATGCACAACTATCCTAGGCATGGTATGTTTAAGAGTAACAATCAACCAAGAATAAATATTTGAATGAATCCAAATACTTATAATGGTTAACAACAATCAAATACTAAACATAAATCATAAAAAATATTAGCAAGCATTTCTATAAAAAAAGACAATCCAATACTAATGAAGGTATAAACTAATTAAACAACTTAATAATAACACACATCTCACACAATACATCTGAGTATAGATTCACTAGATGTCTAAGCAAATAACACAAGCATGACACATACGAGTGATCATGATAAGATGCTAAACTAGAATATGGTCTTACTACTAAAGAACAACTAATACTCTAGCAATAAGATTACCACTTCATGCTTACATAACAGATCAAACTATGCACACTAAGCATATGAGGAAGATACAACTCAACTAACATGAAAAGTAAACTATCTTAAGCATGTGCTAAACTATCGCAACAAGACCCAACACTCCTGAGGCTAACATAAGACCAAAGTGATCATCCATAAGAACGCACAAGAGACTAAGTACTCAGTTATAGCACATAGACAAAACAAGACATGACAGATCACTTGCATGAGTGACAACTAGACATATAACAAATGCAACAACTACATAAGTAGATATGAAGAAGTCTAGGCATACAACAATGTAATAGTGAGGTAGACTAGATATAACGCTAAGCATGGATGATCATGACACAAGATGCCAAACTATGCTACCAGTAGAATACAACTTATAACTATGACATAACTTAGTTGATATCAACTAACATATGACTATCAAGAATGGCATTAGCACACGACACTATCATGCTAGTTGTGACTTATAAGCAAAAGGGAAAAGCATACTAAGCAAGTACACATCTAGGTCATGGCCTCAATCACATCAAGCAATGTGCTATACTAGCATGAATAACATGAAGACATGTATGTCTACCTAGTACAATCTAGACATGCTAATACATAACTGGACAACCTAGGCATCATAGAACACACGGGTCGTTACACACATGTTATGCAATCTATTTATAGAATCCCAACAACATGGCATAGTATTGATCAAGCAAGAAGTTGCTCAATAAAAGAATGTACAAGATCAACAAACTACTATAATGTAAATCAAGGCTAACCATATGTGTAGTCATACAATGCAAACTAGAAATGATATAGTACATGGTACACATACAACCAAACATGCATTCTACTGTAAGCAATCATTAACACGACATGGTAATAAACTAATATAAATAAACACACATGATAATTATCAATATGCAATAAACTAGTTTTATTCCATCGAAATGATTCTATGTAGCAATACAAATATGAATGACATAAAGCATCCAACCATGAAATCATGGATAACAAACATCTAGAAAGAAGAGGGACAACTTGGGAATTATATTCTACGCAACAAACTATAATGCACTCATTTCCAAACAACAAGGCATTATTCGACATCTAGCATAAACAAAACTATGCAAAACACCTACAAATGATGCCTAATAACTATCAAAGGCATGCCATGATTTCAAACCAATAAAACGAACATGCGACATGGACGGAAATGAATATGTAAACCATATCTATGATATCACCATGCTAAACAAAATTAAATAGTCAAGATATGAAGTATTTCATGATTCGATAAACAAAGCAAAGCTTAGTATAAGCTTACAAAATTATAAACATGGTGAACGTTCACCAAATGTTGTACGATATCAACATGACACAACACATAAAACTATATTTAGTAACTCAAACAAAATCTAAACAAAATACTAAACATGAGAATAATTCCTAAAAAACAGTACACATGCATAAAAATAATTATATGTGGTCACACAAATTATCGAGCCAAAACAATACATACAACAATTGTACTAATTTCAACAAGAGTAAAATAAGTCTAATAAATCACATGACACAAAAATTAAGAGATATCTAGCATACACTCGTAAGCATATCAAGAACACATGATAGAAGTTAACCATACTCGAAATACCATTGAATTCTAAAAAACGAGCATGATTATATCTATTCTACCGTTCACAAGATAGAACCAACAATCTAAATCTACCACTGAGTTTCTACAGCCACAAGATACATTTCATATGTTGACCACAAGATCATTCGATGGAGAGAAAATAAAAAGACAAGCCGATGCCATCAAATCGAATTCGGTTTTGGACACACGTGGCCAACGACATAGATAGGTTGAATCATGATGTCTGAGGGATACACTAGGTGATGACAAGTACGCGTGCAAAAGGAATTTGATAGAAGCTCACCAAGTTTGACAGAATGGTGCGATGAACTGGATGAAAAGTGTAGACGGGCATGTGAAATTCTTCGTGTGTGATCGACGGAACACATTCCTTCTTCTCTTGATGGAGCTGCGGCATGGAGGAGTGTCATCTGGTGAAATGATTTGAATGGAGATGGCCTCCTTCATCGGGGTCGAACACCGGTGTCCATGGAGCACCATTTATTTGCAGAGTGTTATGGGGAGAACACGGAAGGGAGAGGCATGAGTTTCTGCAGGGTGGAAGGAAAGAGGGAGGGTTGTTTCTCTTCTGTACGTGTGGGTGTACGTTTCTTCTCTGTGTGTGTGGAGGGAGAGTACAGAAGGAAGAGGAAGGAGAAGAGGCGCTAGTTGGGAGAGAAAGGAAGTGGAGAGAAATAGGCAGGGAGGAGGAATTAAAGGAAGGGCATCAGTTAACATGCGTGGTGGCTTGTGAGGTTTCCTCTTACGTTAGTTGTGAATGTGAACGTATAGGAATGAGAGGAGGTGCTCGCTAGGAGAGCTGGGTGTTGGCCCATTTCAGCTAGGCCCAAGTGGGAGAGAAAGAAAAATATAAAAGTTGGCCTTTGGCCCATTCCTATTGAGAGAACACAGAATAGAAAAAATAAAGATGTTGTAGAATGGGCTTAGGAAATTTGGCCTAGAGTTTAACAGATGGAAAAGAATTGACTTCTCTTTTTGGAAAACATAGAGAACTAATAGAAGCTGAAACAAATATCAAACAATCCAAGAGATCCACGAAAATGCAGACTCACATGTTTAAATGTGTTGAAGACAAAAGATAAAACCCAACTAGAAAAAAGAACAAAACTCAAATTTAATTTAAGTTCGCATTAGGTCAAATTAAATCCTCCAAATTATAAATGTCCAATTTAAGCTTTGTTAACAAATAAAAAATGAAAATTTCTCACCCTGATTTTTGAAAAACTTTTTCTTAAACATTCTGAGAATCGGGATGTTACAGTATCCCTTATTGTAGTGCCGCCCGTTGACCTCGAAGTTCACCGAAGGAGAATGACCTTCAACAAGCTTGGCAAAGGTAGGGGCGTGCTACAGTACGTTGATGCCATTGTGAGTTCCTGGCATACCAAAGAAGGAGTGCCAAATCCAGAGGTGGTGTGTGGCCACTGCCTCAAGTACCACACTGCAACCGCCTTTGGCGCCTTTGTACATCCTCTGCCAGGCAAGTGGAAAGTTTTTCCATTTCCAATGCATGTAGTCGATGCTTCCAAGCATCCCAGGAAACCTTCTTGTTGCATTCTGTGCTAGGATCCGAGCAGTGTCTTCATCATTGGGTGGTCGCAAGTATTGAGGTCCAAACAATGCCACCACTGCCCTGCAGAACTTGTACAAACACTCAATGATCGTGGACTCGTCCGTGCATCCATAGTCTTCTAGTGAATCACCGGGAGCTCCGTATGCAAGCATCCTCATAGCTGTCGTGCACTTCTGGAGCAAGGTGAGTCCAAGTGTGCCGGTGCAATCCTTCTTGCACTTGAAGTAGCTGTCAAACTCACAGATGGAATTCACAATCCTAAGGAAGAGCTTTCAGCTCATCTGATAACGGTGCCGAAATACATTTTTGCCGTGTAGTGGAGCGTCAGCGAAGTAGTCGGAGTAGAGCATGCAATAGCCCTCTAATCGATGCCTCTGATTTGCCTTCAGCTGGCCCGACGCCGAGCCACCACGCTGCGGATTTGCATTGCTTGCGAATAGGCCGGTCAGTGCAGCGAGGACCATGAGATGCTCTTCCTCCCGGGCATCGGCATCGGCTTCCTCTTCTAGCAGCACCACAAACGCCTCCTTGTCGTCCGAGTCCATCGCCGAGCAGACAAATCACGAAACACCTAGCAGGCGTGGTAGGCTCGCAGCCACTGGTATCCCCGCCCTGCATGGCCGGAGTACCGGAAAGCTCGCCCAGGAGCGGGGTGGAGGCTGCCGCCCGAACCTTCTCTTTTCCGCTAGGGGAATGTCCTTTCTAGCGTCGGTTGTGTTGGGAAATGTAGTATGCAATTTTAAAAAAAACTTACGCTCACGCAAGATCTATCTAGGAGATGCATAGCAACGAGAGGGGGAGAGTGTTGCTACTTCTTGAGCTTGCGTTGGTTTTTCCCTTGATGAGGAAAGGGTGATGCAACAAAGTAGAGATAAGTATTCTCTCAGTTTGAGAACCAAGGTATCAATCCAGTAGGAGAAAACACACAAGTCACCGAATACCTGCACAAACAATCAACAACTTGCACCCAACGCGATAAAGGGGTTGTCAATCCCTTCACGGTTAATTGCAAAGTGAGATCTGATAGAGATAGATAAACGGTAAAGTAAATATTTTTGGTATTTTTGGTTTATAGATTGGAAAGTAGAAGATTGCAAAATAGTAGATCGGAAACTTATAACATGGAAAGTAGACTCGGGGGCCATAGGTTTCACTAGAGACCACTGGTACGCGTCGGTCCTATACAAACGATTTTTAACCGCTATCCGCGACGGCATTTGGAACCATCGCCTAGTGAGTGTGGGCGATAGGGGGGTCCTTCCCACACAGCCAAGAAACCGTCGGGGATATGCCCTCATATGCCCTCCTGGCACACATGCTCAGCAAAATGAGGTCGTGTGCGACCGGCGAGCGCTCAAATACTAAAATACATACAGTAGAGCTAAAAAAATACAATTATATGGCGAAATTGTTTCCGGTCGCAAGTACATCCCACACAGTCAGTCCCCCCTAAACGTTTCCGTTCGTATGTACATGCCACAGAGTCGCTCCAAGGAAAACGTTTCCGTTCACAGGTACATCACACATAATGTTTCCCGTTAAATCTTTTGCGTTATTGAATGTATCACACACGGCCCGTAGAAGAAACTGTGTGACAAAGGCTGTCCATCACACACAGTTTTATGTGCTAAACGTTTGCGCAAGGTGGCCTAACGCAAACAATTTTCAAGAGAAAATCGTCTGTGATTGTTCATTGATCCAATATGGTTTATTCCTAGAAACTATGTGCGTTGCCTGAGGTCATCGCCCACGGTATTCTTTCAACAACCGTTTGCAATAGAAAAACCCAATTAGCAGGCTAATTCGCCATTAGCAGGCTAATTGCCCTATTATTAATAATCCATTTATTAATCTAATTGACATTCCTATTAAGCACATAATATATTTCATTTCCATATTAAGGAAGCGGAATTTTATAATTGAAATACATCAGAGTACAACATGATATAGCTTCAGCACTCAGCTACAACATTACACAACTGCACGAGCACCAACTTTCACGTGCAACATGTAGAACCTGTCGAAATTAGCATCATAGGCGGTATATAGACAGATGCATCTCATCTGGAAAGCTGCTAAAGCGGAAGGCAAATATTGAGCTTTCATTCATGTTGAAGGTCTTTGCAACTTTAGGCTAGTGCCTGTGGATGATTGACCGTCCTTCCTTCGTCCTCTTCAGGAACACTTCAATATTGAACCGTGGGTGTTGTATGAAAACCTTCCTCGCCTCCTGACCGTAGAGGTGGGTTGAGAGGTAATCATCAGTGAACTGCTTTGGAAAGGCCTGAAACAAGGATGTGCATAAATATCTTCTCTATATTGGAAATGGGGCAAAGGAATAAAAAAAAGGCAAGGTATAATAGTTAGTACCATCTTGTAGTGAACTGATGTCTTCTTCATTGTGCAAACAAAGATCTTGTTGTTTTTTGTCGCTAATTTCTTTGTCCTAACAATCTTTTTGAGTTTCTTGATTTGGTTGATATTCATGGACAACTCATTTCCCCATATGCAAAAAGGGTCGAACAGTGGGTCAAAACCTCGGCACAAAGCAGGACCTACATGTGCAAGACCAAATTGTTAAAACCTAAATATTAGAATGGTTCCGCAATTGCACAATAATGTGCTATTAGAGAACGGACCATGCACGCTAACCTCGATTGTAAACTTCAGTGCTTCGCATTGTTTCCTGCAACACATATAAGGTAGTTAGTCATCAGGTTAAGTAAGGGTTCGCATGCTATCAGTAAAATATGTTGATGAAAAATAAGCACATTGCAGATTCATCAGATTAATTCAAGCCACATGGAAAACCCATTTATCCAAACCAAGCATGATTAAGAACTAGGAAATTTAGCACTTGTATATGTTTCTCATGTATTAAGTGCAGCCAAATTCGATTTATTCCTCACATGCAGAATAATACAAAATTCTACCCACGATAATTGGACATCGCAGTGTAGAATTGAACCAAGCAGTTAGCTAAACACCACAACAAATGAACCAAACATTAACTTAGCACCACATTGCACAATATAACATACTCCTAATAGAAGATCGGACAGTTAACCAAACCAAGCATGCTTAACAACTTGGAAATATAGCAATTGTATTTGTTTCTCATGTGTTTACTACAGCCAAATTTGATTTATTCCGCACATGGTATACAATAACAGAATGCAACCACAACAATTGAACATCGCGTTGCAGAATTGAACCAAGCAGTTAACTAAACACCACAACAAATGAACCAAACGTTAACTGAGCACCACATTGCACAATATAACATACTCATAATAGAAGATCAGACAGTTAACCAAACCAAGCATGCTTAACAACTTGGAAATATTGCACCGTGAAGAATTGAACATCACATTTGTAGAATTGAACCAAGCAGTTAATTGAGCACCACATTGCACGACATTTAGAACATATACACTATAGCAGAAGATTGCATGGTAAAAGTAGATAGCACAATTCACTAGAATTTGTTAAGGAAAGGCAGTAGCTAGCAAACTAAACATGGGTCCTTATAGTGAGCTAATAAGACAAGCTACTCCTCATTGTCGGAGCTATCGATGACGATTGGCTCCTTGGACATGGAAGAGGGCGAGGCCTCCGCATCGTGGGTGCCCTCGTTGTAGTGGTGAGTTGCCTGAGCCGCTCCGGGCACCAACCTGCTGGCTCTCAGGATGAGGTAAGCACGTGCACGCCGAGAAAACACCTCGTAGTCTTCGTCGAAGGCACCGACAGTGGCCTCGAGAAAACGCCACAAACTGTAATTTATAACAGCCAACCACGTCGCGGTGTCGACGCGCGAGGCGTCAACGGTGGCCTCGACGGCGAGGTGCTCCTCCAAGATCTGGGGGTCGGCACGAATGGCAGCCATCGCGACCTCATCCGCGCGTGCGGACGCGATTAGCTTCTCCGCTGCCAAATGCTCCTTGAGATCCTGGCTATACTGCGTGCACCATGGCTCAGGGCGGCGTTTATTTGGTGGAGGGGTCGGTGATTTGGGTGGAAGGTGTCGCGCTCGCGCCGGCGGTTGGGGCATGTGGGATGTGGAAGGAGGAGGAGGATGGGGATCGGGTGCGGATTACCTGCCTGGATAGGCGAGGTCGAGCAGCATGAAGGAGGGTCGCCGGCGAGGAGGCGACGCTGCAAGCAAGGAGTGAAGGTTTCAACTTAGAAAGGAAGGCGGAAACATGAGAAATGTGGCTTTTGGTAGGGGGAGGGGGCGGGGAGGTAGATATTTTCGCGGAAGCCGAAAATTTGGAATCACTTCAGTGAAAAAACTGGCGCGCAAAGTGTCATTAGACACAGTCCCTTATTGAGAACTGTGTACAATATGTGAACATCACAAACGATTCAGATAGCTTAACCCGTGTGTGTTGAGTTTGAGCGTCAAAAATTTTGGTTCGAATTTCCCTGGTTACAGTGGTCATCCACGTCATTGCATAATTTGGGTACACAAAGGAGACTAACTTCTTAATCGAGCAAGTTCAGCAATAAAACAGAGCTAGCTGACCTAAACATTACTCTAAAAAATTAAAGACCGGCGCTCTTAATTAAACAAAATAAAGAGTACTACTACGGCTAGTGCTCGTCGATCTCCGCCGCCGCATCCATGTCCAGCTCACGCCCGACGGTCTCCTAGGGAAGGGGCTCCATGGGATCAATTGCACCATACTCGGCAAGCATCTCGCCATCCGTGTCCGCCATATCTTTGGCATAGGCCACCACGAGATGGGCATGGGCGGCCGTGATCTGGGCTCTGGCGGGCTCCGTCGTGGCAAGGTATGCTGCACAGGAACAGACGGCTGCTCGAACTCTCTCGGCGATTGCCAGCTCTTCGGCCGTGGGTTGTTGACCATTGTCGGAGAAGCTTCGTTCGATTTGTGCGGTGACCGCCACGAGCTGGGCGTCGACGGCCTCGACATGGTAGTGGGCGGCCTCCATCAGGGCTAAGGCCGCCGCTGCGGAACGGACAGCTGCCGTGCCGCTCTCGCCAGTTGCTATCCCCGAGGCAGATGCTGCTGCTACCGCCTGAGAAACAACAATGGCCGTTTGGGCTGCCTTGGCCGCCCAGACGCAGACTGCAGTTGCCCTCATGAAGCTTGTTAGCGCGCGCCTGGCGGCTGCGGTCGCGATCTCGCTGGAGTGGCCCACCGAAGTTTCCCTCACGACGTGGGTCCACATTCCCATTTTTCACCGCCGAAGAATGAACAGTGAAATGACATTTTGGAGTGAGCTAGTGTGCTTGATATGCTGGCTGTGGACTGTAGCCGACGCACCTTATCGCGTAAGCCATAGGCGTACTATACACCGACAGTGCTCCATGATATTTTGTGCTGCATCTCACACGGTTGGTGATAATCAACTGTGTGCGATCTACTTGATTTATCGTCTTGATTTGAATTACGTAATGGGGTCACAGCTACAAAGGATGGTGTTTGAATTGTTAGAACTTTTATCTACAGTGAACATGCAACTATAGGTGTGTCGTCAAAAAAATTGGAATTATTTAGGGTTCATTTGGACGTTTTTATACATTAACTTGGTTTTCCAGGAATTTTATGCGCATAATTCTAATTTGAACTACATGCACATGCTCCAGTGCATATAAACTGGTTGAAAAATCAAATATGTGTCCTTGGTTGCATGCTTAGGTCCCATCCAAGAACTGGGAATGAATGTCACACACCCTGCCACCGTCACCCGGCCACAAACATTGAGATACATGGCTTTTAAGTTCTAGTAAATCTAAAACTCGTCTGAAATTCATGAAACCTGGCAATGCTATCATGGAGCGGCATCAACATGCCGTGGTAAAAAAAAATTCCCATTTGGGGCAGGTTTGGGCATAAGCTTCTCACAAACCAGAGCCTCTCACAACAAGCGTGATGGTTTCGGTAGGGAACATGCGACCTTTGGGGACGAAACGATATCCGTTGCCTCTTATTTCTTTCAAAAAATTTCAGTGTCAACATAGAACAACATGAGTGTTGTGTTCAATTTTGGAATTTTTGGGGGTTCGTTTGGACATTTTTATACATTAACTGGGTTTTCCAGGCATTTTATGTCACAATTCAAATTTGAACTACATGCACATTCTTCGGTGCATATGACCTGGTTGAAAAATCAAGTATGTGTCCTTGGTTGCATGCTTAGGTCCCATGCAAGAAATGGGAATGAATTTCAAACACCGGGGCACCGTTGATTGCCGACAAAACATTGAGATGCCTGGTTTTTAGATTCTAGTAAATCCAAAACTCGTCTAAAATTCATGAAACTCGGCATGCTATCATGGAGCGCATCAACATGCCGTGGTAAATTTTTTGTCCCATTTGGGGCAGGTTTGGGTATATGCTTCTCACAAACCAGAGCTTCTCACAACAAGAATGATGGTTTCGATAGGGAACGTCCAACCTTTGGGGACGTAACGATATCCATTCCCTCTTAGTGCTTTCAAATTTTTTCTCGTGTCAACATAGAACAATAGGAGTGTTGTGTCAATTTTTGTGATTTTTCGGTGTTCGTTTGGACATTTTTATGCATTAACTGAGTTTTCAATGCATTTCTGTGCATAATTCAAATTTGAACTACATGCACATGCTCCAGTGCATATAAATTGGTTGAAAAATCAAATATGTGTCCTTATGTGCATGCTTAGGTCCCATGCAAGAAATGGGAATGAATTTCAAACACCGGGGCACCGTTGATTGCCGGATAAACATTGAGATACATGGCTTTTAATTTCTAGTAAATCCAAAACTAGTCTGAAATTCATGAAACTTGGCATGCTATCATGGAGCGGCATCAACATGCCGTGGTAAAAAGTTTGTCCCATTTAGGGCAGGCTTGGGTATATGCTTCTCACAAACCAGAGCTTCTCACAACAAGCATGATGGTTTCCGCCCACCTTTGGGGAAGAAACGATATCCATTGCTTCTTATTGCTTCAAAAACTTTTCTCGTGTCAACGTAGAACAACAGGAGTGTTGCGTCAATTTTTGTGACTTTTCGGAGTTTTTTTGGACATTTTGCATTAACTGAGTTTTCAATGCATTTATTTTCATAATTCAAATTTGAACTAGATGCACATGCTCCAGTGCATATAAATTGGTTAAAAAATCAAATATGTGTCCTTGGGTGCATGCTTAGGTCCCATGCAAGAAATGGGAATGAATTTCTATAGCGACCCGACCTCAAGCGGTCAAGTCTACGTAGCCGGTGTCTTAAGGCCATCTAATACGATAACAACAGATGGCTTGGAAGATAAAGTGAGTCCATCAACTCCAACGGCATAGCTGAGCTGCACGGCAACGACTTAACGAACCTTACTCCTCGTCTGAAAAGTATGCAACATAATACGTTGCAGCCCGAAAACGGGCCAGCACATGGAATATGCTGGCAATATAACACAGTAGAGCAAGAACAGAAATAATGCTATCACTACATGCATATTTGGCTGGTGGAAAGCTCTATGGTTATAGTTTTGTGAAAAGAAAATTTTTTCCTACAACAAAGGAATAGATTTTAATTTTACTATCATGGTAGTTGAAACAACGAGAAGGTTCCTCCAACTCAATCCCAATTAAAGTGATTAACAGCCCAACAATATCAATTAAGAGTGATGAGATACTTAAGATACTCCATGTACTAGATACTCGAGATTGTCCATAACCGGGGACACGGCTAACCATGATTAGATTGTACACTCTATAGAGGTTTATGACTTTTCCCCACAAGACTCAATCGCCTCCGTTGGATTTCTTGCACTATAAGGTGTTTGAGAAGCGGATGACCGAGACACGCCTTTGAAACATTAACTCTCTACTCCGGTAGACCATACCAAACCTACAACCCACTACCAAATGATCTACCTCTTCAAGAGCTTCACGTAACTTACTCAACTATGCTAGAGCCCATAATAGCTTGTGGCTGCACACAGAAGTTTCTAGCATGAATCATCTCATTTCCTTTGAGCACGGGTGGCGGTCCATAGGAAGATCACACGGAACCCCGGGATTTCAAAAAAATACAGGCAACACTGGATTCTCCAGGTGCATCAATCCACCCAGATGTGTATTTAAGTTGCCACCTTAAGTTGAACCATTAATTAACAATCTCACATCTGTCATGGATTTCACTCACCCAAATCACGTCTATGAGCATAGCATAGCAAAATAAGCAACACGTAGAAGTAACTCCCAAGGGTTTGAATGTTACAGGGCAATAAGTTCTACCTCATCAACTACTTCCCAACCCACATGTTAATGACATCCTAATCATGCAATGTTTGAGGGTTGAAACTAATGCATAAAAACTGGCTATGGAAAGAGTATGATCAATGTGTTACTTGCCTTGCCGACGATCCGCGAAACCTAGGGACTCGTAGTAGCACGCTTCGCACTCCGGGAATTCTATCGCAAACAAACAATAGCATACATAAGCAGTCAAGCGAAGATGCATGGGACAAACTCAAATAAGAAAGATTGACCAGAAAATTCAACTTAAGAACTCCGGTTTGCAAAAAGAATCAAATCAAACGGAGCAACGAAACTCCAACGGCGAAATAAACAAGTCCGTTTACTAATCTGAACTAAAGTCAAATTTTACAGTACCAAAATCTTGTTTAAGTTGATTAAACAGAAAGAGTATCTCGAGACGAAGATCTAGGCGCTTGAATCGCCTGATTTCGATAAACGAGCGAAAAGATAGACTGAAACGAAAATCGGATCAGAAATCGCGATCGAGAATAATCGTGGATAAATCCAAGAAAAAGAAAACTGACGAACAGGCTAACGAACAAGCGTTTGATATCTGTAACTAACGAGCGAAAACCGTTCGTTGAAACAAACATACGGACGAACGTCCGCCAAACAGAAGAACCGGGAAAAACCGATGAACCGATCTAAAAAACGAACTAGGGTTTAAAAAAACCGAATTGGTTTTCTAAAAAAGCGGCGGCGAACGGCGCGATACCTCTCCGCGAGGCTCTGGCGAGGCGGGCGCGGGCGGCTTGCTTGGCAGCGGGCAGCGGGCGACGACGCCTTGGCTCGAGTCTTGGCTGGCGGCGGTGGCGGGTTGTGGTCTTTGGCGGGGGGCTCGGGCGGCTTATAAAGGCGGGGTGGGGTGGCTTGGAGGAGAGGCAAGGCGGCGGAGGAGGAGTCCGCTCGGACTCTGTCCGAGTCGGCGGCGGCGCGTGACTCCTCATGAGGGAGACAATGGCCAGGCGGATGGGCGGCCAGCTGGGTTTAACCTGATGAGGCGCTGGGAGTTTTTTAAAAATAATTCCATGGACAGAAAATAAATCCTAGAAAATAAAATAAAAATCTAAAATGCCAAAACAAATTTTCACCGTCTAAATAGAATATTTAGAGCGAGATGAACATTTTCTTGGCCCTAAAATGCAATTTTGAAAAGGTGCAATTTTTCTAATGCAAATAAAATTCATGGAGCGGCATCAACATGCCGTGGTAAAAAGTTTGTCCCATTTAGGGCAGGCTTGGGTATATGCTTCTCACAAACCGTAGAGCTTCTCACAACAAGCATGATGGTTTCCGCCCACCTTTGGGGAGAAACGATATCCATTGCTTCTTATTGCTTCAAAAACTTTTCTCGTGTCAACGAGAACAACAGGAGTGTTCGTCAATTTTGTGACTTTTCGGAGTTTTTTTGGACATTTTGCATTAACTGAGTTTTCAATGCATTTATTTTCATAATTCAAATTTGAACTAGATGCACATGCTCCAGTGCATATAAATTGGTTAAAAAATCAAATATGTGTCCTTGGGTGCATGCTTAGGTCCCATGCAAGAAATGGGAATGAATTTCTATAGCGACCCGACCTCAAACGGTCAAGTCTCTGTGCTTCAGTGTCTTAAGGCCATCTAATACGATAACAACAGATGGCTTGGAAGATAAAGTGAGTCCATCAACTCCAACGGCATAGCTGAGCTGCACGGCAACGACTTAACGAACCTTACTCCTCGTCTGAAAAGTATGCAACATAATACGTTGCAGCCCGAAAACGGGCCAGCACATGGAATATGCTGGCAATATAACACAGTAGAGCAAGAACAGAAATAATGCTATCACTACATGCATATTTGGCTGGTGGAAAGCTCTATGGTTATAGTTTTGTGAAAAGAAAATTTTTTCCTACAACAAAGGAATAGATTTTAATTTTACTATCATGGTAGTTGAAACAACGAGAAGGTTCCTCCAACTCAATCCCAATTAAAGTGATTAACAGCCCAACAATATCAATTAAGAGTGATGAGATACTTAAGATACTCCATGTACTAGATACTCAGGATTGTCCATAACCGGGGACACGGCTAACCATGATTAGATTGTACACTCTATAGAGGTTTGCGCACTTTTCCCCACAAGACTCAATCGCCTCCGTTGGATTTCTTGCACTATAAGGTGTTTGAGAAACGGATGACCGAGACACAGTCTTTCAGAAACATTAACTCTCTACTCCGGGTAGACCATACCAAACCTACAACCCACTACCAGCTGATCTACCTCTTCAAGAGCTTCACGTAACTTACTCAACTATGCTAGAGCCCATAATAGCTTGTGGCTGCACACAGAAGTTTCTAGCATGAATCATCTCATTTCCCTTTGAGCCTGGGTGGCGGTCCATAGGAAGATCACACGGAACCCCGGGATTTCAAAAAAATACAGGCAACACTGGATTCTCCAGGTGCATCAATCCACCCAGATGTGTATTTAAGTTGCCACCTTAAGTTGAACCATTAATTAACAATCTCACATCTGTCATGGATTTCACTCACCCAAATCACGTCTATGAGCATAGCATAGCAAAATAAGCAACACGTAGAAGTAACTCCCAAGGGTTTGAATGTTACAGGGCAATAAGTTCTACCTCATCAACTACTTCCCAACCCACATGTTAATGACATCCTAATCATGCAATGTTTGAGGTTGAAACTAATGCATAAAAACTGGCTATGGAAAGAGTATGATCAATGTGTTACTTGCCTTGCCGACGATCCGCGAAACCTAGGGACTCGTAGTAGCACGCTTCGCACTCCGGGAATTCTATCGCAAACAAACAATAGCATACATAAGCAGTCAAGCGAAGATGCATGGGACAAACTCAAATAAGAAAGATTGACCAGAAAATTCAACTTAAGAACTCCGGTTTGCAAAAAGAATCAAATCAAACGGAGCAACGAAACTCCAACGGCGAAATAAACAAGTCCGTTTACTAATCTGAACTAAAGTCAAATTTTACAGTACCAAAATCTTGTTTAAGTTGATTAAACAGAAAGAGTATCTCGAGACGAAGATCTAGGCGCTTGAATCGCCTGATTTCGATAAACGAGCGAAAAGATAGACTGAAACGAAAATCGGATCAGAAATCGCGATCGAGAATAATCGTGGATAAATCCAAGAAAAAAAACGGCGAACAAAGCTAACGAAATGTTGCTTGATATCTGTAACTAACGAGCGAAAACCGTTCGTTGAAACAAACATACGGACGAACGTCCGCCAAACAGAAGAACCGGGAAAAACCGATGAACCGATCTAAAAAACGAACTAGGGTTTAAAAAAACCGAATTGGTTTTCTAAAAAAACGGCGGCGGCGAACGGCGCGGTACCTCTCGGCGAGGCTCTGGCGAGGCGGGCGCGGGCGGCGGCTTGCGGGCAGCGGGCGACGACGGAGCGGCGCGGTCTCGAGCAAGCGCTGCGGCGGTGGCGGGTTGTGGTGTCATGGGGGGGGGCTCGGGCGGCTTATAAAGGGGCGGGGTGGGGTGGCTTGGAGGAGAGGCAAGGCGGCGGCGGAGGAGGAGTCCGGCTCGGACTCTGTCCGAGTCGGCGGCGGCGGCGCGCGCGGCTCCTCGCGGGAGACGGCGGCGGGGCAGATGGGCCGGCCCGGCTGGGTTTCGGCACAGTAGGCGCTTGGGAGTTTTTTTAAAAAATAATTCCGCCGGACAGAAAATAAATCCTAGAAAATAAAATAAAAATCTAAAAATGCCAAAAACAAATTTTCACCGTCTAAATAGAATATTTAGAACGAGATGAACATTTTCTTGGCCCTAAAATGCAATTTTGAAAAGGTGCAATTTTTCTAATGCAAATAAAATCCAAATAAAATCAATTAATTGATCTTAATATTTTCCCTCCAACATTTCAATTATTTTGGAGAAGTCATATTATCTCCTCTCATATATTTTATTTATGACATATTTTCGAAGAGAAAAACAATTAAAACCAAAATCCTCGTTTCAATATTTGATAAAAATCAAATATGAAAACCGTGAAAATCCCAACTCTCTCCGAAGGTCCTTGAGTTGCTTAGGATTTTGAGGATCGCGAAATGAAAATGCTATAAAATATGATATGCATGAATGATCAATGTATAACATTCCAAATTGAAAATTTGGGATGTTACAAACCTACCCCCCTTAAGATGAATCTCGCCCTCAAGATTCGGGTTGGCTAGAAAATAGGTGTGGGTGGTCTTTGCGAAGATCATCCTCTCGTTCCCAGGTGGCTTCACCCTCGGTATGGTGGCTCCACTGAACTTTGGAAAACTTAATAACCTTGCTGCGGGTGACTCGACTGGCAAACTCAAGAATCTTAACTGGCTTCTCCTCATAAGTCAAATCACTGTCCAACTGAATCGCTTGCAAGGGTACTATATCTCTTAATGGTATATCGGCCATCTTAGCATGATACTTCTTCAACTGTGAAACGTGAAACACATCGTGAACTCCTGATAGTCCTTCAGGTAACTCCAACTTGTAGGCAACTTCTCCCATACGTTCCAAAACACGATACGGTCCTACAAATCTCGGGGCTAACTTTCCCTTTACTCCAAAACGTTTCACTCCTCGCAAGGGTGATACTCGCAGATATGCTCTGTCTCCAATTTCATAAGTTACCTCCTTGTGTTTCGAGTCTGCGTAACTCTTCTGCCTAGACTGAGCTATCTTCAGTCTATCCCGAATCAGCTTAACTTTCTCTTCAGACTCCTTAATCAAGTCTGGTCGAAACTATTGTCGGTCTCCTACTTCATCCCACATCAATGGTGTCCTGCACCTCCGTCCATACAGGGCTTCGAACGGTGCCATCTTCAGACTGGCTTGGTAGCTATTGTTGTATGAGAACTCTGCGTAAGGCAAATTGTCATCCCAACTAGATCCATAATCCAATGCACAGGCTCTCAACATGTCTTCCAGAATCTGGTTGACTCTCTCGGTCATCCATCCGTCTCAAGGGTGAAATGTCAGATCAACTCCAATCTCGCTCCCAAAGTCCAGTGCAACCGATGCCAAAACTTTGAGGTAAACTGTGTTCCTCTATCTGATATGATGGTCCTCGGAACTCCATGCAGACATACGATCCTGGACATATATATCTTGGCCAACTTCGCACTCATATAAGTTGTTTTTACGTGGGATAAAGTGTGCCACTTTGGTTAAGCGATCAATGACTACCCATATTGAATCATATCCTGATTTGGTCCTGGGCAATCCGGTGATAAAATCCATTCCAAGCTTATCCCACTTCCATTCGGGTATCGACATAGGCTGTAACAATCATGCTGGCTTTTGATGCTCTGCCTTCACTCTCTGACATACATCACATACGGCTACATACTCGGCAATATCCTTCTTCATACCCGTCCACCAGAAACGTTCCTTCAAATCCAAATACATCTTGGTGTTCCTGGGGTGTGTCGAGTATGGTGAGTCATGAGCCTCTTGAAGTATTAACTTCATGATCTCTGGGTTATTGGGAACATAAACTCGGTCCTAAACCATAAGGTATCGTGCTCATCCTCACGAAAACCCTTGGCCTTTCCTTTGCTCATTTTCTCCTTTATCTCGGCAATTTCTTTGTCATCCTTCTGAGCTTCTCGAATCTTGCCCAACAATGTAAACTGAACTTCCATTGTTGCCACAAAACCTCTAGGAACAATCTCCAATCGAAGTTCCCTGAGATCCTCTGCTAACTCCTTTGGTAATCCCGTACTTGCTAGGATGTTAGCATAACTCTTCTGGCTCAAAGCGTCTGCTACGACATTGGCCTTTCCTGGATGATAGTGCAGCTTCATGTCATAATCCTTTATAAGCTCCAACCATCTCCTCTGTCTAAGGTTCAACTCCTTCTGTGTGAAAATATACTTCAAACTCTTATGATCCGTGTACACATCACAACGGTTTCCAATAAGGTAATGTCTCCAAGTCTTCAACTGAAAGTGCGTTATATCGACTAGAGGGGGGGGTGAATAGGCGATTTTTATGAATTCTTCACTGAGGAATTTGCCGGTGAGGAAATTCCTTGGCGAAGAAATACTTGCAGCGGAATAAGTACTCATAAGTAAGCATAACACATTACAAGCATTGTCATCATGATGAAATGAAGACAATCACGGGTCTGTAAAGCGTAATCACAGGATAACACAAGATGAAGACAAACAGATCAAGAATTTGAACTGAGGAAATTGAGAAAGTCTTCATCAAAGTCTTCAAACACAGATATGAACAAACACTCAACACAAGAATGAGGAAATGAAAGGGTTGAGGAAATAGAACCAGATTAGGTTGGTGAAGACAATGATTTGGTAGAACAGTTCCAACTGCTTGTCTCGCTTATGCGTCTGTTGGAGCGGCCGAGTATTTAAACTCGAGGACACACAGTCCTGACACCCGATCCATCGAGCACGCAGCTTAGGACACCCAGTCCTCACCGTATTCTCCTTGAACTAAGGTCACGCAGACCTCGTCCAATCACTCGTGGTAAGTCTTCAGGCGACTTCCAAACCTTCACATACTTGGTCACTCGGCGATCCACAATTCCTCTTGGATGCTCTAGACCGTGACGCCTAACCGTCTGGAAGAAGCACAGTCTTCAAAGGTAACAAGCGTCGGATCCACGCAGGATCAATTTCTTCAGTGATGCTCAATCACTTTGGGTTTGTTGGGGTTTGGTTTTTGGGATTTTCCTCACTTTTGGGTTTTTCCTCACTTGATGATTTTCGCTCAAAGTCCTCAGAGGATGGGTTGCTCTCAAATGACAAGTGTCAAGTTCTCTCGGAGCAGCCAACCAACTAGTGGTTGTAGGGGGCGGCTATTTATAGCCTAGGGAGCAGCCCGACATGATAAGACATAAATGCCCTTCAATGATATGACCATTAGGTGGATAAGATATTTTGGGGACAGCTGGCGCGCAGCACAGCAACGGTCGGAAATTTGAACATCAAATTCCTCAGGGCTATCATGTTCCTCATCGTAGGTAATTCAGACCGGCGAATTCCTAACTCCTCGATCGAACAAATTCCTCAGCGACCAGAAGAGCTTCGTCTCTGACACTGAAGAAATTGACTGAACTGTATGAGATTTCCAAAGGCTTCACTCGAAGGGATTGGTAGGTGTAGGATTTTGAGTTGAGCATCAAATGGAAATTTTTCCTTAGTATTTCTCGACCCCTTTAACAATGACGGTGTTTCCTATGACTCAAGAAAGAGAAAATGAAACTACGAAAACAAAAGTCTTCACGCTTCATGTTCCTCAAATGAATACCAAGTCTTCAAGGTCACACCAATTTCTTCACTTTCAAAGTCTTCAGAAAGTCTTCAGAATATCAAAGTCTTCAGTTGAAGAACTTCATATTTAGGGGTCGACTTTCACTGTAAATATCAAACTCCTCATAGACTTATAGACCTGTGTACACTCACAAACGCATTAGTTACTTAACCTATAAGTCTTCAATACACCAAAATCACTAAGGGGCACTAGATGCACTTACATCAACGCATGCACTACGGCTGCTAGCTCCAAATCATGCGTGGCATAATTCAATTCGTGCGGTGTTAGTTGTCGTGAGGCATATGAAACAACTCTTCCGTCCTGCATAAGCACACTTCCAAGTCCTAAGTGAGAGGCGTCGCAATACACTTGGAAATCCTTATGTATATCTGGCAATTAATAAGATTTGGGGCTGTAGTCAAGCGTTTTTCAACTCCTGAAAATTGCCTCACAATCTTCCGTCCATTTGAACTTTGTATCCTTCTTCAATAATTCCGCTCATTGGCTTCGCAATCTTGGAAAAATTTCAATGAATCTCCGATAGTATCCTCGCGAGTCCAAGAAAATCGGATCTCGCTAATCAAGTGGGTGCCAACCATTCAAAGGATCGATCAACCTTGGTGGGGTCTACTGCTATACCATCTCCCGATATAACATGTCCAAGGAATCCGACTTCCTTCAACCAAAACTCACATTTGCTGAACTTGGCATACAACTGGTGTTCTCTGAGTTTCTCGAGAACTAAACACAAATGCTCCTTGTGCTCCTCTTCATTCTTCGAGTATACCATTATATCATCAATAAACACCACAACAAACTTATCCAAATACTCCATGAACACCTTGTTCATCGTGCTCATGAAATAGGCAGGGGCGTTAGTCAGTCCAAAAGACATGACCGTATATTCATATAACCCGTAACGTGTGGTGAATGCGGTCTTTGGTATATCCTTCTCCCAAAGGCCAAATTGGATCAGAGCATAACAAATATCAAAACTACTTCTAATCAGAGCATAGAGCAAAAGCATACTGCATCAAAAGTATCAAAGCACCATCGGGTTTAAGATTACAACTCGATCCAATAAAAGATTTCAGAAGAACGAGAGTTGTAACTTAATAAAATACTGTATATGGACAAAAACTAGACCCGCTTGAAGACTAACTCAAATTTCTCCCCCTTTGTCATCAAATGACCAAAAGGATCGGCCGAGGACTAACGCTCTTGAAGAATTTCAAGTTGAAGACGGAGCGCCAAAGATTGTTGGGGTCGGTTGTCGAAGTAGGACCAGCAGCAAATGTCTTCCAAATCTTCATTTTCATCGATGTCGCGAGATGAAGAATAGGAGCTGGCCACCAAGGAAGGAACTTTGACTTTCTTCAATTTCTTCGAGGAGGTGCAGACCAGTCAAATTCTTCCTTGAGTCCCATTGAAGCCGCTTCTTCCTCACTTGTAGATATGTGAAAGAACAGCCCAGTGCGCTTGAAGGTTTCATGAAGGTAGTAGTGGTTTTCTTCACCGCATTGTGTGTTGAGGTCATGTTGTAAAGAAGAGTACCAAACCGACGTTTGACCCACTTATGATTACGATCAACCTTCCGATGAAGACCGAGGAGTAATTCACGATCACCATCACCACAGGTGCGAGCTTGAGGACTTTGCTTGACCGAGGTATTTGTCTTTGAGTCATGTGTGGCGAGTCATCATTGGTGGAGTAGGATGTTTTTGTAAACTGTCCATCCAATGGACGAATGCCTTCATCCATCACAGCATGTGGCCTTGCCCTTGTCATCACCGAGGTAATTGTCCGCTTGAGGACTTCAATCGGAGGCAAGTAGCTGCAGTGGTTCAAAGTATCGACCTTGTAATTTAGTGAAGATCTTGACTGATGAATCTCATAATCCAAGGCGCATAAGGCTTCAGCTCAAAAGGTGACATGGCAATGTTAGCGAGTCCTCATGAAGAAATCATGGAAATTGACGGAACGCCATGGATGATGTTGAAAAGCATATTCTTCATGATGCCAACGACTTCTTCATCGCTCGAGTCGTGGCCTTTGATAGGACTCATAGTCTTTGTCGAATTCGATAGACTGTCCGAGGCACATATAATAATTCCTTGACGAGGAATTTGGTTCTTGGGGCCTGCCTTGGCTTCAAAGGCTTCATCAAGACTTGCATATAGTGATTTGAAAGTTCTTTTCTTCATAGATACGACGTGCACCATCAAGCGGAGGATCGAGTGGTAGGGCACGGGCAATTCACTTGTTGGTGCCTTGTAGTGAGTGTTTTCAGTCATCCAATCTAAGACCCATGAATTTACGTCTTGGCGTCTCCGGTGATGTGCAGGGTTGCATAGGACTGAAGAATTAGCTCTTCATTCCAATCACAAATATCGGTCAGAAATTTAGCAAGTCTGCGTCGTGAAGAACACCGAGGATGGCTCAAAGCTCGGCAGCGACTCCATATCCACATGAGGAATATGAGCATGATCAAGATTTTATCCTTGTTGAAAAGCACCGAGGAATAGAAGTTGGCTTGGCTGGCAGTCCGTAAGCGCCTCTTCCTAATGCGAGCATCATAAGGATTATATTCATGAAGAACACGTGCTCGCAAAGAAATCTTCAGCCTTGAACTTTTGCTTGGTTGAGAACGGATTCTTTTGCTTGGGCAGAGGGTGTCGATGAGTTGCATCACCACCTCGGGAATCACAAGTTCAGGTTCTTCACTGAGGAATTTCTTGTTCCTCAACAAAGCGATCGAGGATTAGCAAAGCGAAGCAGTTTCATCAAGACTAGTGGCTGGAATTTCTTCATGCACAGAACCAGTCGGTTGATTTTCTTCAGAGTCTATTTGGACAGTTTGTGCAGGAGAGTGAGGAACTTGTTGGAGCGGGGTGAAGAGAGGAGTATTGGGATGCTGACTTTCCCAAAAGTCATCATTTATCACTGGAGTGGTGCATCCAATATCCACATCTTCATTTTCAATTTCCTCAGCACCAGCTTGAGGAATTTCATAGTCTGATGAGGAAATAACTGGGGTTGAAGGGATTGCTTCCACTTCAATTTCTTCATCAATTTTCTCTGACGAAGCAGCAGATTGATGTTCTTCATCAGATCCGATTGGGATCTCATAGTCTTCTCCAAAAGGAACAACTTCCTTTGATGGTATGGAGGAAATTGGAACAGCATCAATTGGGTTTTCAAATGAGCTGGTCATTGGCTTCATTTTCTTCGCAGCCGAAGAATCTGACGCAGCTGATGCTTTCCTTTTCTTCACAGCAGCTCGTTCTGCAGCCTTGGTTTTCTTCACATCAGAAGCAGATGGAAGAATTGGAGTTGGAGTTGGCGCAGGAGGAGCTGAGGAATTTGGTGCAGTTTCTTCAAGAGCAACCGATGCGCCTCCCTGTCTTGAGCAATTTATTCAGGCGCACCACTAGTGGGTGCCCTGGCAGTTTCTTCAGCGGCTGGGATGGGATCATCAGCCCTGGAATCAACATTTTCTTCAGCAGGCTGAGCGACATCAGCGGTGCTGGCATTTTCTTCAGTAGGCTGAGCTGAGGCTCCAGCCTGAGGAATTTCATGTTGCACTGGGGCAGCAACACTTGTGAATTTCTTCGTCAGGTTGACGAATCTGGTCTTGACTCCTTGCCAATCAGCATAGTGGGTATCGAAGTTTTTGCTGAGGTCTTGAATTTCAGTTTGAATTTTGAGAAGCTCCTCGGTGTCATCTTGACAACGTTTTCTTGAGAACTTCTCTTTCCTGTATTGAGCCTTTTGATTTCCCTCGCCTTCTCAAACTTCCATTTTCTTGGCGATGAAGTGAGTCGATGCATGACTTTGACCAGGTGTCAGATGAAGATCAGGCAGAGGGGTATTGGGATCATTGTGCCAGAGATCAATAAAGTCGAGGACTTTCTTCGGATCCAATAGCAGTGGCACAGATGTACCTTTGGCTCTAGCGGCCTTCACTTGACGGTCTCTGATGATTTCATCGAGTTCTTCATCGATGCCTCATCTTCGATGGTACATGAAATACAACTTGTTTCTTCCTTGGACTAGGCCGTGGACCTCGTCCATTGTTGCCTTGATCTTCAAATTGAGCGGACCCGATGAGGAAGTTGGAGCAGCCGAGGAACTTGCGTAAATGCTCGAGGCAATTGAGAAACCAGTGGTTCTTTGACAAGTAGCAGTGCACAGAACCTGAAGGCTTTGACGGAGCTGTTGAGGACTTTGATGGAACAACAGCAGGTGAGGAATTTGCTTGGAAGGTGTCTTTGAGGAACTTGGCCGTGAGGGCGCAGATGATGAAGCACTTGGCTTATTAGCAGGCTTATTTTGCATTGATTTCCTCGGTTTGACCGAGACCTCGATGGCGATAGCAGCGGCGAATCCTCATTGAATTTCTTCACCGCCTCCTTTGCTTGCTTTGCCAACTTTGCTTGGCGTTTAGCCCATTCATCGTGAAAGTCCTCACCGCGTTTGACGCTAGTGGGATCAGCTATTTGTCCAGTGCCAAAGGAGCTCTTGGGCATGGAGGATTTAAAGCGAATTTCTTCATGTACTTAGGAGTTACATATCTGTATTCCTTCCATTCCGTGCCCATCTCCGCTCAATCTTCCGAATCGCACCTTGCGTTGATTTTTGCTTTCTTCATCCGGTGTGCATAGTCAGCATATATATTCCTCGGGGATTTCAAACGCTGTCATAACCTCGGGTTTCTTTCCTCCTTCTGCGGCTTCTTACCGCCGCCATTTTCTTGATTGAGGAAATTGAACAATTGAGTTCTCTCAAGAAGTGTGCAGTTTTTCTTCGAGGAACGCTGCAAATGAGTTAAGTTGATGAGAACCTAGGGATTCAGCAGCAGACATTTGTACCTGTGAACAGAGTATAGGTGCGAGGAATTTGGAGAGGTCATATGCGTTCTCAGAAGGTTTTTGAAAAAGAACAAGTTTTGAGGATTTTGACCAGATGAGCCTTGAAGAATTTCAATAAGCGTTCTTTGTCTTAGGTTCCAGAGTTGTATAGATCGAGGATCCACACAATTGAGGAATCTTGAAGAAAATCATTGCTTAGAGAAACGAATCAAGAGATTTGAGGTGTTCATATGTGTGAAGAATTTGAAGAATAAACACCTTTGAAGAATTTGAAGAAGATTTGAGAATCAAAGCGAGTAATAAAAGTAACTTTTAATTTACCCGAAGTGAAGAACACGACGAACCGAGAAGAACAGTTGGGAAGTTCGTCTGCTCAGATCTTCCACGCCCTAACTTGGCAGAGGAAATCAGCTACGGCGACGGCGGAGTGAAGATTTTCCACGGTCGGCGCGAGTACGTCGACGAAGAGGTCAAGGCAAGAAGCTTTTCCTCACCGGCGACGATGGAATAGCGGCGCGCTAGGGTTTGAGGAGCTCGAGCGGGAGAGAGGTCGAGCGAAGTAAAAGAGTGAGGAAGGGAGAGGGTATTTATAGACACGGTGAAAACGGATCGCCAAAGATTTAGGACGAACATGCCCTCGACTGCTTCCCTTCTCACGACATGTGTCACCCACGTACTGTGTAGTGGAGATCGTGTACGATCGTGGGTGAATAAAATAATGCATCGTGGGATGCGGAACGGTTTGAGCGGTAAAAACGAAGGTTTGGATAAGATTCGTTTTAAAGTGCCGTTCGCAATTTCTTCAGCTGTCAAGGACACAATGAAGATTTTGAACGAGTTTCAAAGTAGAACGCACATGAAGAATTTGTGAATAGATTGGGTTGAGTATAGCATAGAGGGGAAGGGTCCGATCACATTCACTTAGCAGAAAAAGCGACTTGAAGAAATAGCCATAAGTGAATGCTGTAGAGGACATAAACTCATATATATATATAGCCAATGAAGAAAGACGACGGAAACAGTGAAGATTTTGCAAAGTTGAAGAATTTGAAAACTCAAGAATTTCAAAACGAGGAAAAACTCAAATTGAAGATTTTCAACTTTGGTGGTGGCGTGACCCACAGATAAGAATGATGATTTCAGACACCGCGTACAATTGTCGTAGGGTTATGAGAATCAAATTCTTCATTAATTTCTTCACACTTAGAGTGTTATTCTTCATTGATTGAAGAAAAATGTTTCTTCATGTGTTGCACATCTAAGTCATCAATTTTGCATAAGTGTTAGGATGTGTGTCCTTTTCAAAGAACGTTCGAAGATTCTAAGATATTTAGCTCACACCGCAACTTGCTAAATCTCTTCTCATCCAAGGGCTTAGTGAAGAAGATATCAGCTAGCTGTTCTTCAGTCTTCACGTGCTCGATGGAGATGTCGCCCTTCAACACATGATCACGAAGAAAATGATGACGAGTTTGAATGTGCTTTGTCTTCGAGTGCTGAACTGGGTTGTGAGCAATCTTGATGGCACTCCCATTGTCACAATAGAGAGGCACATTCTTCACATTGATGCCGTAGTCCTTGAGGGTTTGCTTCATCCATAGTAATTGAGCACAACACGAGCCAGCAACAATGTATTCAGCTTCCATGATGGGACGGTGATACGCAGTCTGTTTCTTGAGGACCAACGGACCAAAGATCGTCCGAGGAAATGACAAGTACCAGATGTTGACTTATGATCCACACGATCACCAGCATAGTCAGTCGTCGAATATCCAATGAGATCAAAAGTAGAGCCCTTGGGGTACCATAATCCTAGTGTTGGTGTGTGAGCTAGATATCGAAGAATATGCTTCACAGCCTTATGGTGTGATTCCTTGGTGTAGCTTGAAATCGGGCACACATGCAAACACTAAGCATTATATCTGGCCTAGATGCACATAAGTACAATAAAGAACCAATCATGGAGCGGTATACCTTGTGATCAAGTCAATACCATTTTCATCGATTGCATAGATGGCCATTTGTGGGCATAGGAATTTTGACACCTTTGCAATCTTGCATGCCGAATTTCTTCAGGACATCTTTGAGGTATTTCTCTGAGATATGAATATGCCATTGTGTTGTTGATTTAATTTGAAGACCTAAGAAGAATTTCAACTCTCCCATCATAGACATTTGATATTCTTCACTCATCATATAGGCAAATTCATCACTATAACGTTGGTCAAGACAGCCAAAGATAATATCATCAACATATATTTGGCACACAAACAGTTCACCATCATAAGATTTAGTAAAGAGAGTAGGGTCGAGTGAACGGGTGTGAAGCCATTCTTCACGAAGAATTCCTTCAATGTATCATACCACGCCGAGGGCTTGCTTGAGGCCATAGAGGGCCTTATTTAGTCTGAAGACTTTGTCGAGATTCTTTGGATCTTCAAAACCTGGGGTTGAGCAACATATACTTCTTCCTCAAGCTTACCATTGAGGAATGCACTTTTCACATCCATTTGATATAAAGTGATATTGTGATGGTTAGCATAGGCGAGTAATATCTTAATAGACTCAAGTCTAGCGACAGTGCAAAAGTTTCATCAAATCAATTCCTTCAACTGCGTGTAGCCTTGAGCTACTAGTCGTGCCTTATTCCTCACCACAAGACCATTTTCATCTTGCTTGTTGCGGTAGATCCACTTTGTGCCAATGATATTATGCTTGCGAGGATCTGGACGTTTGACCAGTTCCCGACGTTGTTGAGCTCGAATCGATGTAATTCTTCTTGCATGGCCTGAATCCACTCGGCTCGAAATGCTTCATCTACCTTAGTGGGTTTTGTGATAGAGACAAAAGCATAGTGCCCACAAAAGTTAGATAAGTGTGAAGCTTTTGAGCGAGTGAGAGGACTGGCGCTTTAATGTCATCGATGATCTTCTCACTTGTACTTCTTTTGCAACGCGAGGATGAGCTGGTTGTCTTGAGGAATTTGACCATTTTCCTCAAAGACCATTTTCTTCACATTATCTTGGTGCATCGACTTGACGTTCTTCACGTCAGGATGAATTCTTCAGCAGTTTCTTGATGAGGAATGACATCCTCGCTTGCCTTTAACCTGATAGAATCCTCGGTGCTGGTTCGCTTAACACAGAAGGTAGGTGCTCTCTTTGCGAGCCATTAGTTTCATCAAACCGCACATCTACAAGTCAACAATCTTGTGAAGTGCGATGTTGAAGACTCAGAGGTGTGCGAGTCCTTTCCGTAACCAAGCATAAAACCTTCATGTGCTTTCGTGCAAATTTAGAGTTGTGGTGAGGATCTCTAATCCAGCATTTAGCAATCAAGACTTTGAAATAACTTACATTGGGTTTCTTGTCGTGAGGAGTTCATAGGCAGTCTTCTTGAAGAATTTGTGAAGATATACTCTGTTGATGATGTGGCACGCAGTGTCAATTGCTTCAATCCAGAAACGACTAGGCGTTTTGTATTCATCAAGCATAGTGCGAGCCATCTCAACAAGAGTTCTGTTCTTGCGCTCCACGACGCCATTTTGCTGAGGAGTATAAGGAGCAGATAACTCATGAGTAATACCAAGTTCATCAAGATAGTCATCAAGACCGGAATTCTTGAACTCGGTTCCATTGTCACTCTGATGTGCTTGATCTTCACACCAAAGTTGGTTGAAGCCCTCGAGGAAAATCGTTTGAAGATTTCCTGCACTTGATTTTTGTAAGTAACAATGTGTACCCATGTGAGAGTAATCATCAACAATAACAAAGCCATATAGTGATGCTTCATTAACGACACTGAATAATGATTGGGACCAAAGAGGTCCATATGAAGCAATTCGAAGGGACGAGTAGTGGTCATGATAGTCTTCGCTGGATGCTTGGCCTTGGTCATTTTTCCAGCTTCACAGGCTCGCATAAGTGATCCTTGAGGAATTTGACATTTTCAATGCCAATGACATGCTTCTTCTTCGCATGCGTGTGCAAATTCCTCATGCCGCGTGACCAAGTCGTCGATGCCATAGCCAGCCTTACGAAGCTTTTGCAAGTAGGCACACGGCTGGTTGTGGTCCCGTGGAAAAATCAACAATATACAAGTCTCCTCTCCTAAAGACTTCAAGACTTTGGAATTGTCGACTTCCATAATCACAACATAACGATACTTGCCAAAGATAACAACCATATCAAGATCACAAAGCATTGAGACCGACATGAGGTTATATCCTAAAGACTCAACAAGCATGACTTTGTCCATGTGCATGTCCTTAGAGATAGCAACCTTACCAAGTCCCAATACCTGACTTTTGCCTTTGTCAAGAAAGATGATATGCTTCAGATGTGACGGTGATAAGGTAGCATCCATCAATAGATTCTTGTCACCACCATGTGATTTGTACATCCACTATCGAGAACCCACTCGGTGGCTTTGGGTTGATCATCCTGCAGATGAATTAGTACAACTTACGATCTCATATACTTCATCGATGAAGAATATGATATCAAGTTCATCGATGAATTTCATCGATCGATATTCAGATAAGCGAGAGGAGGACGTGTGAAATGAAAGTTCATTTCATCATGATTAGCTGCGTCCTTTCGAGCAATTTTGTCAAGCCCCAAAGAAATTCTTGAGACGTTAAGGCACGTCTGCGAGACCTGACCTCTAGAAGAGATTAGTTCTTTTCTTCACCACCCACATCTGAAGGGGTGGCAAAGAGTTCATCATTCTGAAAGCACCATACGAGAATGGTGGCATATAGGCCAAACCATTTCGTTTCACATAAGAGGGGTTAGGGTAAGCATATGAATAAGCGGAGAAATTCTTGAGGACTTATGAACATATTGGTTTGAAGAATAATGCACATATTCATAGCCCTTAGCTCTACCCTGCGAGACAGAGTTGTTAGCACGATGATAATCATATGAGGACTTTGATCCTTTTGAGGAATTTGATCCACGTGAGGAATTTGGTCCATATGAGGACTTGGATCCATATGAAGAGTTTGGTCCATATGAAGAATTTGATCTGGGGTTCCTATTCTTCACAGGTGGTGTCATGAGGACATTCACGAAGACTTTCAAGGCACTTCTTGGGAACCCAGATTTTCTTCATAGGGGAACCGTTCTGCAGCTTAGTGCCAACATATCTAGCAAATACTTCACCATTCTGATTTTTGAACAGTTTATAGTTTGAGTCAAATGACTCATCAATGTAATGAGGAAATTCACATGTAAAACCAGATAAGGTAGATGGATCAATGGAGGTCCTTTGCAGCAACCCATGAGGTTTTGGGATACCGCTCGGGCTTCGATCGTTCCATCAACATTGAGTTTCCTCTCAAAGGCAATACCCTCTTTCCTAGGGTTCTGTTGAGGATCTGCTTTTAAGCACATCACAAAGAGTCGATGCCCTTTGAGGCTTTTGTACATGCCTGTCATGTACAATTCCTTCAATCTCGCATTGTCGGTGATACTAGCAATGTCCTCAGATGAGGAATTAGTGATAGCAGAGGCAGGTGAAGAATTTGTAACAGTTGAAGCATTTGAACATTGAGGTGAAGAATTAGCAGATTCACGTTCAATGCACTTTAAGCATGGAGGAACAAATTCTTCTTGAGAAGCGCTGATTTGTTGAGCAAGTAATGAATCGCGCTCCTTCAAGATCTTCATAACTCGCTCTTAGCTTCTCAAGATCTTGCTTTCTTTGAAGAAATTCATAAGAAAGTTTCTCATGATCGATAAGAGAGTGTTATGATGACCTTGAAGGCTGTCAAGCCTAGATGAACTCTCTGAAGATTTTCGAGTTAGGGCTTGAGTGCGATCCATTTCTTCACCTAACATATCATCACTCTTATCTAGCATGTTTTGAACCTTTTCAAAAGCCCTTTGTTGTTTTATAGCAATCTTAGCAAGTTTAGAGTAGCTGGGCTTGAGATCCTCATCGATTCATTTTCACTAGATTCGGAGGGGTGAAATTGAGTACCTTTGCACCTTTTGCCATGAAGCAATAGGTGGGGCGTAGTCATCATTTTCCTCATCAGGTTTGTCGGTAGTCAGTTTCTTGATGTTGAAGATGGACTTGCTAACATAGGCGATGCAAGAGCCGGACTAGCCACACCAGATTCGGATTCTTGGACTCCTCCTCTTCCTCATTTTCCTCGATTCAGCTTGAGTCCATTTCCTTGCCAATGAATGCCCGAGCCTTTTTGGAGCTGTTCTTCTTGTGAGAAGAAGGTTTTGAGGATTTTGATGATGAAGATTTTGATGATTTCTTCTTCTTCTTCATGTCATCGTAATCTGTAATCCTTGTGCTTCTTCTTCTTTAATTCCTTTTCCCATCGAGGACAATCTTGGATGTAGTGACCAGGTTTCTTGCATTTGTGGCAAAGTCTTCTCTTATAGTCACTAGATGAGGAATCACCGCTTCTTGAGAATTTTCCAAAGCGACCACGTCTTGTGAATTTCTGGAATTTCTTCACGAGCGATGCTAGCTCTGGCCAAATTCTTGAGATCACCAAGGCTACTACTAGAGTCTTCACTCTCGATTCGAGATCAGCCTTGGCCTTGAGGCACGTGTTTTTCCATAGCGTAACCATAGAGATCTCTCTTTTCAGCAAGTGGAACTTCGTGAGTATTTAGCCTTCGAGGATATCGGCAGGATCAAGAGACTTGTAGTCAGCTCGTTCTTGTATCATCGGTGCGAGTATCAAATGAGGAATCAAGCGATCTTAGCAATTTCTTCACCACCTCATGGTCGGTGATGTCGGTGGCACCAGTGCTTGAAGCTCATTTGAGATGTCGGTGAGGCGATCGAAGGTTTGTTGAACATTTTCGTTGTCGAGTCTTTTGAAGCGGTTGAAGAGATTCGAAGAACATCGACTCGAGAGTCACGCTGAGTTGAGACGCCTTCATTTACTTTGGACAGTCTGTCCCGGATGAGTTTAGCGATTCCAAAGCACTCACTCTTCCATATTGACCTTTGCTCGAGATGGCCACATATGATATTCTTCGCTTGAGAATCGAGTTGCTTGAATCTCTTCACATCAGCATCATTGAGAGGGTGTGGTGAGGAAACACCTTTGTCACAACATACCGTAGATCGTTGTCAATTGCTTCAAGATGCATTCGCATTTTGTTCTTCGATGAGGGGTAGTCCGTCCCATCAAGGTAGGACACCCTGCTGAGACCTTGATCATACTGCGGTCGACATAACTAAAACTCGGTGGTTAAACCAAAATCACACGAACAAGGGAGTACCTTGCTCGATACCAATTGAAAGTCGTTATATCGACTAGAGGGGGTGAATAGGTGATTTTATGAATTCTTCACCGAGGAATTTGCGGTGAGGAAATTCCTTGGCGAAGAAATACTTGCAGCGGAATAAGTACTCGAAGTAAGCATAACAGATTACAAGCATTGTCATCATGATGAAATGAAGACAATCACGAAGTATGAAAAGCGTAATCACAGGATAACACAAGATGAAGACAAACAGATGAAGAATTTGAACTGAGGAAATTGAGAAAGTCTTGATCAAAGTCTTCAAACACAGATATGAACAAACACTCAACACAAGAATGAGGAAATGAAAGGGTTGAGGAAATAGAACCAGTTAGGTTGGTGAAGACAATGATTTGGTAGAACAGTTCCAACTGCTGTCTCGGTTATACGTCTGGTTGGAGCGGCCGAGTATTTAAACTCGAGGACACACAGTCCGGACACCCGATCCTTGAGCACGCAGCTTAGGACACCAGTCCTCACCGTATTCTCCTTGAACTAAGGTCACGCAGACCTCGTCCAATCACTCGTGGTAAGTCTTGAGCGACTTCCAAACCTTCACATACTTGGTCACTCGGCGATCCACAATTCCTCTTGGATGCTCTAGACCGTGACGCCTAACCGTCTGGAAGAAGCACAGTCTTCAAAGGTAACAAGCGTCGGATCCACGCAGGATCAATTTCTTGATGATGCTCAATCACTTTGGGTTTGTTGGGGTTTGGTTTTGGGATTTTCCTCACTTTTGGGTTTTCCTCACTTGATGATTTTCGCTCAAAGTCCTCGGAGGATGGGTTGCTCTCAAATGACAAGTGTCAAGTTCTCTCGAGCAGCCAACCAACTAGTGGTTGTAGGGGCGGCTATTTATAGCCTAGGGAGCAGCCCGACATGATAAGACATAAATGCCCTTCAATGATATGACCGTTAGGTGGATAAGATATTTTGGGACAGTGGCCAAGAAGACAAAGAACGGTCGGAAATTTGAACATCAAATTCCTCGGGGCTATCATGTTCCTCATCGTGTAGGTAATTCGCACTAGCGAATTCCTAACTCCTCGATCGAGAACAAATTCCTCGGCGACGGAAGAGCTTCGTCTCACCTCAAGAAATTGACTGAATCTGTATGAGATTTCAAAGGCTTCACTCGAAGGATTGGTAGGTGTAGGATTTTGAGTTGAGCATCAAATGGAAATTTTTCCTTAGTATTTCCTCGACCCCCTTTAACAGTACGGTGTTTCCTATGACTCAAGAAAGAAAAATTAAACTACTAAAACAAAAGTCTTCACGCTTCATGTTCCTCAAATGAATACCAAGTCTTCAAGGTCACACCAATTTCTTCACTTTCAAAGTCTTGAAAAGTCTTGAAATATCAAAGTCTTGAGTTGAAGAACTTCATTTTTAGGGGTCGACTTTCACTGTAAATATCAAACTCCTCATAGACTTATAGACCTGTGTACACTCACAAACGCATTAGTTACTTAACCTATAAGTCTTCAATACACCAAAATCACTAAGGGGCACTAGATGCACTTACATCAACGCATGCACTATGGCTGCTAGCTCCAAATCATGCGTGGCATAATTCAATTCGTGCGGTTTTAGTTGTCGTGAGGCATATGAAACAACTCTTCCGTCCTGCATAAGCACACTTCCAAGTCCTAAGTGAGAGGCGTCGCAATACACTTGGAAATCCTTATGTATATCTGGCAGTGTCAGCACTGGGGCTGTAGTCAAGCGTTTCTTCAACTCCTGGAAAATTGCCTCACAATCTTCCGTCCATTTGAACTTTGTATCCTTCTTCAATAATTCCGTCATTGGCTTCGCAATCTTGGAAAAAATTTCAATGAATCTCCGATAGTATCCTGCGAGTCCAAGAAAACTGCGGATCTCGCTAACTAAGTGGGTGCCAACCATTCAGTGTCTGACTGAACCTTGGTGGGGTCTACTGCTATACCATCTCCCGATATAACATGTCCAAGGAATCCGACTTCCTTCAAACAAAACTCGCATTTGCTGAACTTGGCATACAACTGGTGTTCTCTGAGTTTCTCGAGAACTAAACACAAATGCTCCTTGTGCTCCTCTTCATTCTTCGAGTATACCATTATATCATCAATAAACACCACAACAAACTTATCCAAATACTCCATGAACACCTTGTTCATCGTGCTCATGAAATAGGCAGCGGCGTTAGTCAGTCCAAAAGACATGACCGTATATTCATATAACCCGTACCGTGTGGTGAATGCGGTCTTTGGTATATCCTTCTCTCGAATCTTCAACTGATGGTACCCCGATCGCAGATCGATCTTCGAAAACACCTTAGCTCCTTGCAGCTGATCAAATAGATCATTGATCATCAGCAGCGGGTAGTTTTTCTTGATCGTCACTTCATTCAAAGCCCGATATCAATCACCATTCTTAGGGACTTATCCTTCTTCTCAACCAAAAGCACTGGGGCTCCCCATGGTGATGAACTCCGTCGAGTGTAACCTTTCTCCAATAACTCCTTGATCTGTTTCTTAATCTCCTCAAGATCATTCGCCAGCATCCGATAGGGTCTCTTGGATATTGGCCCTGTACCTGGCAATAGCTCTATCAAAAACTCGGATGTCTCGATCCGGTGGCATGCCTGGTAACTCCTCTGGAAACACATCCGGATAATCCTTCACTACAGGCACTTCCTCCTAAACAACTCCCGTGAGGGTATTCACTTGGCTCCTCCTAGGCACATGCCTAGATACATACTTAATCCTTTTTCCCTCCGGGGTGGTGAGATAAATCGACTTACTAGCACAGTCAATGCTTCCTCCATACTTTGACATCCAGTCCATACCTAATATCACATCCAATCCTTGTGACTCCAAGATAATTAGGTCGGACGGAAAAACATGGTTGCCAATGGTTAGGGGTATCTGGTCGCACCATCGACTAGCCATATATTCTGCTCCAGGTGAACTCATTAAGAGAGGGCCCCTAAGGGTTTGGGTTGGTAGTTTAAACTTATCCACGAATCCCCTTGATATGTATGAATGCGATGCACCAGTATCAAAAAGAACAAGAGCGGTAAATGACTTAACCAAAAACTTATCTATAACCACGTCTGGCTGCTCTTCAACCTCCTCCATGTTAACGTGGTTCACTTGTCCTTTGTTGAATGGATTGGGCTTCTTCCCAACACTCCCATTTCCGCTTCCATTCTTCCCTTCAGGGCACTCCATGGCATAGTGTCCAGTCTTCGCGCACTTATAGCAAGTAATGTGACTTAGATCTCTTTTAGCGGGTGTGGCTGGATTGGGGCGGTTCTGATTATTGTTAGTTCCATTCCCATTCCCATTCTTAGAACCATTGTGGTTATGCGAACTTCCTCCGGTGTGGTTATGGCTTCCATGATTATGAATAAGTCCTCCCGCGTTCGGGCTTAGGCGAGGCTTCTGCTGAGCTCCTGAATTATACCTCCCTTATCCATACTTCCTCTTACGGCTCTCAATCTGCTGTTGCTTCCCTTCAATCATAAGAGACTTATCAACCAACTCCTGGTAGTTGTTGAAGGTTGCTACCATCAACTGCATGCTCATCTCATCATTCAGCCCTTCCATAAACTTCTCCTGCTTCGCGGCATCTGTGGCCACATCATCAGGGGCATAGCGAGATAACTTGCTAAACTCATCCACGTACTGAGCCACAGTATGGTTCCCCGGGCGTAAGTTGCGAAACTCACACTTCTTCATATTCATAGCTCCAGTTGAGACATGGGCGGTGCGGAAAGCTTGCTGAAACTGGTCCCAAGTGATATTGGCTATGGGGAAAGTGGCCGTGTAATTCTCCCACCATGAGGCTGCTGGTCCATCCAATTGATGTGCGGAAAAACACACCTTCTCAGCATCGGTGCAACCTGCGGTGGTCAACTCCCTTCCAATACAGCATAGCCAATCATTAGCAACTATAGGCTCGGTGCTACTGGAGAACACCGGCGGCTGCAACCTCAGAAAACGGGCTAGGTTGTCAACTGGAGGCGGGTTGTTGTTGTTGTTGCCTTGGTTCTGAACTAGCAATTGCATCAAGGTGTTCTGCTGCTGGATCAACTGAGTGAGCTCCGGCGGGAACGCAAATCCGGTGTCACGTCTCGGAGGCATCTGATGGGTGTAGATGGGAGATATTAGAATAGAAAAAGGGGTCTAGTGAGAAAGCACTACCCATATGCACATGAGAAAAACACAAACATTTCACTCAATCAATCAAGCAAGGGCATACAAGCGGTCTAGAACTATTGAAAAAGTGCTCAACTACTACTAAATACATGGGGAAATACTACTAATCATTTGGTGGTCATCTAGAAATTTTGATCGGTGGAAGACTCCATGATATCTGCTCCAGCTTTGTCTTCAAAGTCATCATCACTTGGGTCGGAGTCGGTGTCGTCGATGATGATGTAGTTGTCCGGGCAAGTGGAATCGTCATCTTCTCTTCCCAGCGCTGGATCTCCCATGAATACTCCGATTTTCTTAATCAGGTGGTCATTCTACTCCAATAGTGTCTTAATTTCCTCCTCGTATCCATCGCGTGTAAACTTGAGTTCTTCTTCCAGCTCGACGATCCTAGTCTTTGCCTTCTTCAAGTCCATCATGTCTCGCTTTGTCCGGTTCTCTGACGTCGAATGTCTGGTTTAACTCCTGGATGAAAGCAGCAATGGATCTGTCCCTCTTGGTGCTGATCATCTCCCATTGCTCGTCTCGGCGCCCACATATCTGGTAGATAGTGTCCTTAAGGTCCTTGTTGTAGACTTCTCCAATGTGTCCCATGGTAATGTGGGCTGCCATGCTCTTGCCTACACTCCTGGTGGGTGCTTCAAAGGAAAATTCTATGGGCTTAGTGGTTGGCGAGAACGTCCTTCTTGGAACTTGTACTTGAATCATCCAGCGCTCCTCTTCTGGTAAGGTGGCGTTGTACGTCCCGGTGAAGCTTGGTATTCCAATGTTCAAGTACCTAGTGACTTCCTTCAAGTGGCGTCCAAAGGGTGTGTCTTCATCCGGTTGCGCAAACTTGTTCTTCATCTCCGCCATCCTAAAGAGTAGAAAATGGAGAGGAGTCAAAAATGAGTAGAGAAGAGTGACTTATGGTTTATCTTAGTGGTCATGTCCTACACTCAGCGTGGGCTCTGATACCATCTCGTAGCGACCCGACCTCAAATGGTCAAGTCTCTGTGCTTCAGTGTCATCCCTGGATCGGTAATGCTGACACACACAGTACTCGAAGGATTTATAACGGAGTAGCAATCACACACTTATTACATCGAATGTCTCAAAAGAGAACTTATGACAATAAATATGGCTTAAGGCCATCTAATACGATAACAGCGGAAGGCTTGGAAGATAAAGTGAGTCCATCAACTCCAACGGCATAGCTGAGCTGCACGGCAACGACCTATCGAACCTTACTCCTCGTCTGAAAAGTATGCAACATAATACGTTGCAGCCAGAAAACGGGTCACATGGAATATCTTGGCAATATAACCAAGATGAGCAAGAACAGAAATAATGCTATCACTACATGCATATTTGGCTGGTGGAAAGCTCTATGGTTATAGTTTTGCGAAAAGCCAATTTTTCTCTACAACAACGGAATATATTTTAATTTTACTATCATGGTAGTTGAAACAACATTGAGAAGGTTCCTCCAACTCAATCCCAATTAAAGTGATTAACAGCCCAACAATATTAATAAAGAGTGATGAGATACTTAAGATACTCCACGTACTAGATACTCACGATTGTCCATAACCGGGGACACGGCTAACCATGATTAGATTGTACACTCTACAGAGGTTTGCGCACATTTCCCCACAAGACTCGATCGCCTCCGTTGGATTTCTTGCACTACAAGGTGTTTGAGAAACGGATGACCGAGACACAGTCTTTCAGAAACATTAACTCTCTACTCCGGGTAGACCATACCAAAACTACAACCCACTACCTGCTGATCTACCTCTTTAAGAGCTTCACGTAACTTACTCAACTATGCTAGAGCCCATAATAGCTTGTGGCTGCACATGGAAGTTTCTAGCATGAATCGTCTCAGTTCCCTTTGAGCCTAGGTGGCGGTCCATAGGAAGATCACACGGAACCCCGGGATTTCAAAAAAAATACAGGCAACACTGGATTCTCCAGGTGCCTTAATCCACCCAGATGTGTATTTAATTTGCCACCTTAAGTTGAACCATTAATTAACAATCTCACATCTGTCATGGATTTCACTCACCCAAACCATGTCTACGAGCATAGCATAGCAAAATAAGCTACACGTAGAAGTAACTCCCAATGGTTTGAATGTAACAGGGCAATAGGTTCTACCTCATCAACTACTTCCCAACCCACATGTTAATGACATCCTAATCATGCAATGTTTGAGGGTTGAAACTAATGCATAAAAACTGGGTATGAAAAGAGTATGATCAATGTGTTAATTGCCTTGCTGACGATCCGCGAAACCTAGGGACTCGTAGTAGCACGCTTCGCACTCCGGGAATTCTATCGCAAACAAACAATAGCATACATAAGCAATCAAGCAAAGATGCATGGGCAAAAATCAAATAAGAAAAATTGACCAGAAAGTTCAACTTAAGAACTCCGGTTTGCAAAAAGAATCAAATCAAACGAAGCAACGAAACTCAAACGGCGAAAGAAACAAGATCCGTTTACTAATCTGAACTAAAGTCAAATTTTACAGTACCAAAATCTTGTTTAAGTTGATTAAACAGAAAGAGGTTCTCGAGACGAAGATCTAGGCACTTGAATCGCCTGATTCCGATATACGAGCGAAAAGATAAACTGAAACGAAAATCGGATCAGAAATCGCGATCGAGAATAATCGCGGATAAATCCGAGAAAAAGAAAACTGACGAACAGGCTAACGCACGAGTGTTCGTTATCTGTAACTAACGAGTGAAAACCGTTCGTTGAAACGAACGTACGGACGAATGTCCGCTAAACAGAAGAACCGGGAAATACCGGCAAACCGATCTAAAAAAAAACGAACTAGGGTTTTTAAAAAAAAACCGAATCGGTTTTCTAAAAAAACCCGGCGGCGGCGAAACGGCGCGGTGCCTCTCCGGCGAGGCTTGGCGCGGCTTGCGGGCAGCGGGCGACGCAGGGGCGACGCAGGCGCGGCTCGGATCTTGCTCTGTGGCGGCGGGTTGTGGTGGTGGCGAAGTGGGGGCTCGGGCGGCTTATAAATGGGCGGGGTGGGTGGCTTGGAGGATGGGGCAAGGCGGCGGCGGAGGAGGAGTCCGGCTCGGACTCTTTCCGAGTCGGCGGCGGCAATGTGACTCCGTCTTGGGAGGCAATGCGGCGGGCAGATGGGCCCTCCAGTGAGTTTCGCCCGATCGGTGCTTGGGAGTTTTTTGAAACAATTCCATGAATGTAAAATAAATCCTAGTAAATAAAATAAAAATCTAAAAATGCCAAAACAAATTTTCACCGTCTAAATAGAATATGTAGAACGAGATGAACATTTTCTTGGCCCTAAAATGCAATTTTGAAAACGTGCAATTTTTCTAACGCAAATAAAATCCAAATAAAATCGAATAAAATCAATTAATTGATTTTAATATTTCCCTCCAATATTTCAATTATTTTGGAGAAGTCATATTATCTCCTCTCATATATTTTATTTATGAAATATTTTCACAGAGAAAAATAATTAAAACCAAAATCCTCGTTTCAATATTTGATAAAAATCAAATATTAAAACCGGAAAATCCTCAACTCTCTCCGAAGTTCCTTGAGTTGCTTAGGATTTCGAGGATCGCGAAACAAAAATGCAATAAAATATGATATGCATGAATGATCTATGTATAACATTCATGAAACACCGGGGCACCGTTGATTGCCGGCAAAACATTGAGATGCATGGTTTTTAAATTCTAGTAAATCCAAAACTCGTCTGAAATTCATGAAACTTGGCATGCTATCATGGAGCGGCATCAACATGCTGTGGTAAATTTTTTGTCCATTTCGGGCAGGTTTGGGTATATGCTTCTCACAAACCAGAGCTTTTCACAACAAGCATGATGGTTTCGGTAGGGAATGTCCCACCTTTGGGGATGAAACGATATCCATTGCCTCTTAGTGCTTTCAAATTTTTTTCTCGTGTCAACATAGAACAACAGGAGTGTTGTGTCAATTTTTGTGATTTTTGGGGTTCGTTTGGACATTTTTATGCATTAACTGAGCGTTCAATGCATTTATGTGCATAATTCAAATTTGAACTACATGCACATGCTCCAGTGCATATAAATTGGTTGGAAAATCAAATCTGTGTCCTTATGTGCATGCTTAGGTCCCATGCAAGAAATGGGAATGAATTTCAAACACCAGGGCACTGTTGATTGCCGGCAAAACATTGAGATGCCTAGTTTTTAAATTCTAGTAAATCCAAAACTCATCCGGTGGGCAGGTTCATCAGGAAGCGTGCGAGATGTTCAACGCAGGATTTGTGCATCTCTTCAACGCAAACGGTTCAGTGAAGCGTGTGCTACCACACGCCCCGTGTGCCGTGCGAGCAGGCGTGAGTTGACGGGCGCATGCGAGCAGTCCGCCGCGCTGGCATACCGGGAGGCGTGCGTGGAGGTGTGTGTATTGACGGGGAGGCGTTCGAGTAGCTGTGTGAAATGATGGCAGGAATGGCAGACGTCCGCCGTGCAGGCTCACCGAGAGGCGAGACAACTTTTGACTGCAGCCTGCCTCGCTCCCATTGGTCTGTATTAATTGCGCGCACGAGGCACCAACCATAATAGGTGGTCGCACCCCCGGTCCACAGTGGTCACCGACGTCTGGACTCCGGAGTGTATGACGATGCCGCCGAAGCGCACCATCGAGAGGGAGTGGCGACGCCGGGGCTGGTGAAGCACCCGCACAACGCGTGAAGCTGGCCACAGAGGCTTCCGTCGCCGCCGACGAGGTCTCGCGCGAGCAGCAGCACAACCTTGAATTCGTCGGCACCATCGTGCCCCCCCAGCTGGAGCCGGAGGTCAACAGCAACTCTGGCAACAACTGCGACTCCGACGGAAAACAGCAACTCCGCAACAACTGCGACTCCGGCAACAACTTTTGTAATTTGCATTTTTCATTTGTGCGCATAAGTTAAGTATCATCTTGTGGTACATTTTCAGTGCTAATATTATGTTCTATGCTCAATGAAGCGCTTGTCCATCCTATCAGTGGTGGTGGATTCTGCCAAGACCTTATATATCACTATGTGGTGTTTTGATCTCAACATCATTATTGCCCTGCTGCAACACTTTCCATGTCTGGAGAATTTGTATATGAAGGTGATGATTTCATGCACATTGAAAGCCCATATATAATGTACTATAATTAATCATTCAACTACCACTCTTTCAACATAATCTTTTGTAGACATTAACCATTTTCAATGTTCATCTCTATTTAGGCACTAACACATGGAGAAAAAGGTATAACCAATCGATGGTTCAAGAAGCACTGGGATTTTCTCAGATCTCACGACATTCGTTTGAAGACTGTAATGAAAGTGCGTTATATCGACTAGAGGGGGGGTGAATAGGCGATTTTTATGAATTCTTCATTGAGGAATTTGCCGGTGAGGAAATTCCTTAGCGAAGAACTACTTGCAGCGGAATAAGTACTCAGAAGTAAGCATAACAGAATACATGCATGGTCATCATGATGAAATGAAGACAAGCACAGAGTACAAAAAGCGTAATCACAGGATAACACAAGATGAAGATAAAACAGACTGAAGAAATTGAACTGAGGAAATTGAGAAAGTCTTCAGTCAAAGTCTTCAAACACAGATATGATGAAGCACTTAACACAGTAATGAGGAAATGAAAGAGTTGAGGGAATGGAACCAGTAAGCTTGGTGAAGACAATGATTTGGTAGACCAGTTCCAACTCTGCCCCTCGGTTATACGTCTGGTTGGAGCGGCTGAGTATTTAAACTCGAGGACACACAGTCCCGGACACCTAGTCCAGAGCACACAGCTCAGGACACCAAGTCCTCACCGTATTCTCCTTGAACTAAGGTCACACAGACCTCGTCCAATCACTCGTGGTAAGTCTTCAGGCGACTTCCAAACCTTCACAAATCGGTCACTCGGCGATCCACAATTCCTCTTGGATGCTCTAGACCATGACGCCTAACCGTCTGGAAGAAGCACAGTCTTCAAAGGTAACAAGCGTCGGAACCATGCAGGATCAATCTCTTCAGTGATGCTCAATCACTTTGGGTTTGTAGGTGTTTGGGTTTGGGTTTTCCTCACTTGATGATTTTCACTCAAAGTCCTCGGAGGATGGGATGCTCTCAATTGACAAATGTCATTTTCTCTCGGAGCAGCCAACCAGCTAGTGGTTGTAGGGGCCGGCTATTTATTGCCTAGGGAGCAGCCCGACATGATAAGACATAAATGCCCTTCAATGATATGACCGTTAGGTGGATAAGATATTTTGGGACAGCTGGCGCGTAGACAAAGAATGATCGGAAATTTGAGGTACAAATTCCTCGGGGCTATCATGTTCCTCCTTTGTGTAGGCAATCCGCACTAGCGAATTCCAAACTCCTCGGTCGAAACAAATTCCTCGGCTGACGGAAGAACTTCGTCTCATCCTTTGAAGAAAATTGACTGAATCTGTATGAGATTTCAATGGCTTCACTCGAAGCGATTGGTAGGTGTAGGATTTTGAGTTGAGCATCACATGGAAATTTTTCCTTAGTATTTCCTCGACCCTCTTTAACGATCTGATGTTTCCTATGACTCAAGAAATAAAAACGAAACTACGAAAACAAAAGTCTTCACGCTTCATGTTCCTCAAATGAATACCAAGTCTTCAAGGTCACACCAATTTCTTCACTTTCAAAGTCTTGAAAAGTCTTGAGTTGAAGAACTTCATTTTAGGGTTAACTTTCCTTTGTAAGTATCAAACTCCTCATAGACTTATAGACCTGTGTACACTCATAAACGCATTAGACCCTTAACCTATAAGTCTTCAATACACCAAAATCACTAAGGGCCACTAGATGCACTTACAATCTCCCCCTTTTTGGTGATTCATGACAATATAGGTTAAGTTTTCAACGGGGATAAACATATGAAGTGTAAATACTGATATTGAGGAATTTGATTGCAAGATATAGAAGACTCCCCTTGAAGATGTGCATAGTGAGGAATTTGCTTTTGAGGCAATGCACACTTGAAGAGTTGAATCATGGAGATCTCCCCCTATATCTTGTAATTCATACATGCATTTGATATGTAATATGAAGAATTTGAAATGCATGATGAAATATGGTGACTGATGAAATTCAGCATGCGCATATTAACATATAACAAGGAATAAGCATGCAGAATAACACATCAAAAGTATCAGAGCACCATCGGGTTTAAGATTACAACTCGATCCAATAAAGTTTCAGAAGAGCGAGAGTTGTAACTTAGCAAAAAACGCCCATATAATAGACCGCTAGAAGACTAACTCAACTTTCTCCCCTTTGTCATTGAATGACCAAAAGAATCGGCGAGGACTAACGCCCATAAAGAATATCAAGTTGATGAAGGAGCGCCAGCGTTGTCGGGGTCGGTTGTCGTAGTAGGGCCTGCCGCAGTGTCGTCCAAATCTTCATTTTCATCAGTGTCGTGTGATGAAGAATAAGAGCTGGCCACCAAGGAAGGAACCTTGACCTTCTTGTATTTCTTCGGAGGAGGTGCAGACCAGTCAAATTCTTCCTTCAGACCCATTTTCTTGAGATCTTCTTGTTGTAGACATGAAGCAGAACAGCCCAGTGCGGTTGAAGGTTTCATGGAGGTAGTATTGGTTTTCTTCACTTTGCATTGTGTGTTGAGGTCATGTTGTGAAGAATTGAACCAAACTGACGCTTGACCCATTTATGATTGCGATCAACTTTCTGATGAAGACCGAGGAGTAACTCACGGTCAGTCATCACCCTGGGTGTTGTGGCTTGAGGATTTCTCTTGGCAGAGTTGTTGGCGGTAGAGTCATGTGTGGCAGAGTCATCATTGGTTGAATAGGATGCAGCCTTGCGAAATTGACCATCCAATGGACGAATGCCTTGATCTATCACAGCAGTTGTCTTGCCTTTATCATCAGCTGAGGAATATGTCCGTTTGAGGACTTCAATCGGAGGCAAGTAGCTGCAGTGGTTCAGAGTGCCAGCCTTGTAATTGAGTGAGGACCTTGTCCTGATGAATCTCATAATCCATGGTGCATAAGGCTTCAGCTCAAATGGTGACATAGCAATATTGGCTAGAGTCCTCATGAAGAAATCATGGAAGTTGACGGGAACGCCATGAATGATATTAAAAAGCATATTCTTCATGATGCCAACGACTTCTTCATCATTTGAGTCGTGGCCTTTGGTAGGACTCATTGTCTTCGACAAAATGCGATAGACAGTCAAGGCACATCTGATAATTCCTTGACGAGGAATTTGGTTCAAGGGCCTGCCACGGCTTCAAAGGCTTCATCGGCACTTGCATGTCATGATTTGTAAGCTCAAGTTCACTTTGTACGCAACGAGCACCGTCAAGGGAGGACTTAGTGGGAGGGCACGAAGCAATTGGTTCTTTGGTGCCTTGTAGTGAGTATTTTCGACATCGATCCAGCACCCATGAGTTCACATCTTGAGAATCTCTGTGATGTGCAGCATCGATAGAAGCGAAGAATGAGTTCTTCATTCAATCACATATGTCGGTGCAGAAATTTAACAATCCAGCGTCGTGAAGAACACCGAGGGTGGCTCGAAGCCGGTAGAGATTCCATGTCCACATGAGGAATGTGCATGATCGAAGACTTTGTATTTGTTGAACAGCCGAGGAATAGAAATTGTCCTGGCTGGCCGTCTAGAAACGCCTCTTCCTTATGCGAGCAGAATCATAGGGGTTGTAATCAGTGAAGAACACATGCTCGCTGAAGAAATCTTCAGCCTTGAACTTTAGCTTCCTTGAGAATGGATCCTTTGGCTTTGGCAGTGGAGTGTCAGTGAGTTGCATCACGACCTCAGGAATCACAATCTCGGGTTCTTGAGTGAGGAATTTCTGGTTCCTCTTGATTCTGATCTGCATTGTCATATGATCAGCAGCGACGGGTTCTTGACACTAGTGGCTGGAATTTCTTCATGCATGCAGACGAGGTGGGGTGAGTTTCTTGAGCCCATTTGAGCGGTTGGTGCGGGGGTGAGGTATTTGTTGTAGTGGGGTGAAGAGTGGAGAATTGGGGTGCTGACTTTCCCAAAAGTCATCATTCATCGATGGCGTAGTACACCCAATATCCACGTCTTCATCTTCAATTTCTTCAACGCCACCTCTTGGTGTGTGAACCGAGGCATTGGCGAGAAACAACTGGTGTTGAAGGGATCGTATCCACTTCAATTTCTTGATCAATCTGCTCGACGAAGCGGCGAGAATGATCTTTGATGGCATGGTGCAGATCGGAACAACATCAATGGGATTTTCAAGCGAGCTGGTCATAGGCTTCATTTTCTTGAATGAAGAATCAAGAAGCGGTGATGCTTTCCTTTTCTTCATCGTAGCTCGCTCTGCAGCCTTGGTCTTCTTCACATCGATCGCAGCGGAAGGATAGGAGTTGGTGTAGGCGCAGGAGCAGGTGAGGAATCGATTGATTTTCTTGGTATGGCGATCGATTGCCCGACTTCTTCATTTTATTCAGGCGCACCACTAGTGGATGCCACAGCAATTTCTTCGGTGGCTGGAATGGAGTCATCAGCCACTGGAACTAACATTTTCTTCAGAGCTGAAAGTCATCGGTGGTCTTGGCATGTTCTTCGATAGGCTGAGCGAAGCTTGACCTAAGGAACTTCTTGTTGCGTTGGAGCTGCAACATTGGTGAACTTCTCAGTCAGTTTAACAAACCTGACTTTGGCTCCTTTCCAATCAGCATAATAAGCATCAAAATCATCGCCGAGGGCTTTGATTTCAGGCTGGATCTTTGTGAACTCATCAGTAGTCAAAGAGACAACGTTTTTCCTCAGGAACTTCTCTTTCTGTCTTGAGCCTTCTTGATCTGCTGGCCTTCTCAAATTTCCATTTCTCTTGAGAGATGAAATGGGTCAACATGTGACTTTGGCGAGAGTCAATTTGAAATTAGGCATAGGAGTGTTTGGGTCCTTGTGCGTAGATCAATGTAATCGAGGATCAACTTAGGATCCAATAGCGATGGGCACAGTTGTGCCTTTGGATCTAATGGCCCTTTCTTATGCATGTCGATGATTTACGCAAGTTCATCATCATCGGCTTCATCGTCGGATGGCACTTGGAAGGCAACCTGTTTCTTCTTAGGACTTGGCGAGGACCTCGTCTAGCTGTTGCCTTTGTCTTGAGCAGAGTGGGGCCTGATTGAAGAATTTGGTGCAGCGGAGGAACTCATTGAGACACGAGAGGCAATAGAGATGCCTGCAGTCCTTTGGCACGTGGCGGATGCACAGTCTTGAAGACTTTGCCGGAGCAGCTGAGGACTTTGGAGGAGCAGGAGCAGCATGAGTAATTGGTCGTGAGGGCTTTGAAGATTCTGGCCATGAGGGCATTGCTGAGGAACTTGTCCGTGATGGCACTGTTGGTGAAGCACTTGGCTTGTGCGCGGGCTTCTTTGCCATTGATTTCCTAGGCTTGACAGAGGCCTCAGTGGCAGCAGCAGCAGAGTCTTCATTGAATTTCCTCACTACTTCTTTGGCTTGTCTAGCCAACTTGGCTTGGTGCTTGGCCCATTCTTTAGGAAAATCCTCACCATGCTTGATGCTGGTGGGGTCAGCTTCTTGGCCAGGTGCCAATCTCTTGGGCATGGAGGATTAAGTGTGAATTTCTTCATATACTTTGGAGTAACATACCTGTACTCCCTCCATTCTCTTGCCCATCTCCTTTCAATCCTCTGTATGCGCACCTTGCGCTGATTTTTGTTCTCCTTTCTGAACTTGGCCTCATCAGTTGTGCAATAGTCTTTGTAAATATCCCCAGGGATCTCAAAAGCAGTCATGACCTCAGGCTTCTTTCCTCCTTTCTGCGGCTTCTTACCGTCTGCCATATTCTTCAGTTGAGGAATTTGAACAATCGAATTCTCTGAAGAAGTATGCAACTTTTCTTCGAGGAACGCTGCAAATGATTTAAGTTGATGAGAACCTAGTGATTCAGCAATGACATGAGTACTGTGAGCAGAGTATAGTTGCGAGGAATTTGGAGAGGTCATATGCGTTCTCGGAAGGTTTTCAAAAGAACAAGTTTGAGGAATTTTGACGGATGAGCCTTGAAGAATTTCACTAAGCGTTCTTTGTCTTAGGTTCCAGAGTTGTATAGATCGAAGATCCACACAATTGAGGAATCTTGAAGAAAAATGATGCTTAGAGAAATGAATCAAGAACAGATGACATGTGAGGTGTTTAGTGTGTGAGGATTTGAAGAATAAAACACCTTTGAAGATTTTGTAGAGAAAATTTGAATCAAAGAGGGCAGTAAAAGTAATTTTTAATTACCCTAAACGAAGAACACGATGAACTGTGAGATGCATAAGTGAAGTTAAATCGGTGTAGATCTTCCACGCCCAACTCGGCGGAGGAAGACGGCTCTGGCGGCGGAGTGAAGATTTCCACGGCCAGCGCGAGTACAACGGCGACGAGGTCGAGGTAGTGAAGCTCTTCCTCACCGGCGACGATGGAGTAGCGGTGGCGCTAGGGTTTGAGAAGGTCGAGCGGGAGAGAGAGGTCGAGCGGAGTAAAGGAAGTGAGGAAGGGGAGAGGGGGTATTTATAGTCGCAGTGAAAAATTGTTCGCCCGAAGATTTAGGACGAACGTGCCCCTGACCCTTCTCATTCGCATGACATGTGTCACCCACGTACTGAAAAGTTGAGATCGTGTTAGATCATGGGTGAATAGATAAGTCTATCATGGGATGCGGAACCCATTTGAGCGGCAAAGCCGAAAATTTTGGATAAGATTAGTTTTAAAGTTCCGTTCGCAATTTCTTCAGCTGACAAGGACACAGTGAAGATTTTGAACGAGTTTCAAATAGAACGCACATGAATTATTTGTGAATAGATTGGGTTGAGTATGGCATAGAGGGAGAAGGGTCCGATCACATTCACTTAGCAGAAAATGCAACTTGAAGAAATAGCCATAAGTGAATGCTGTAGAGGACATAAACCCATATATATTTATATAGCCAATGAAGAAAAACGACGGAAACAGTGAAGATTTTGCAAAGTTGAAGAACTTGAAAAACTGAAGAATTTCAAACTGAGGAAAAACTCAAATTGAAGATTTTCAATTTTGGTGGTGGCGTGACCCACCGTATAAGAATGATGATTTCAAACACCGCGTACAACTGTCGTAGGGTTCTGAGAATCAAATTCTTCATTAATTTATTCACACTTAGAGTGTTATTCTTCATTGATTGAAGAAAAACGTTTCTTCATGTGTTGCACATCTAAGTCATCAATTTTGCATAAGTGTTAGGATGAGTGTCCTTTTCAAAGAACATTCAAAGACTCTAAGATATTTAGCTCACACCGCAACTTGCTAAATCTCTTCTCACCCAAGGGCTTTGTGAAGATATCGGCTAGCTGTTCTTTAGTCTTCACATGCTCAATAGAAATGTCGCCCTTTAACACATGATCACGAAGGAAATGATGACGAATCTGAATGTGCTTTGTCTTTGAGTGCTGAACTGGGTTGTGAGCAATCTTGATGGCACTCTCATTGTCACAGTAGAGAGGCACATTCTTCACGTTGATGCCATAATCCTTGAGAGTTTGCTTCATCCACATCAATTGAGCACAGCAAGAACCAGCAACAATGTACTCAGCTTCCATGATGAAGCGGTGATCGCGCATTCTGTTTCTTGAGGACCAACGGACCAAAGATCGTCAGGAAATGACAAGTACCAGATGTTGACTTGCGGTCCACACGATCACTAGCATAGTCGATGTCGTAATATCAATGAGATCAAAAGCGAGCCCTTGGGGTACCATAATCCTAGTGTTGGTGTGTGAGCTAGATATCAAAGAATATGCTTCACAGCCTTATGGTGTGATTCCTTGGTGTAGCTTGAAATCGGGCACACATGCAAACACTAAGCATTATATCTGGCCTAGATGCACATAAGTACAATAAAGAACCAATCATGGGCGGCATACCTTGTGATCAAGTCAATACCATTTTCATCGATGCATAGATGGCCATTTGTGGGCATAGGAATTTTAGCGCCTTTGCAATCTTGCATGCGAATTTCCTCGAGAACATCCTTGAGGTATTTCTCTTGAGATATGAATATGCCATTGCACTGTTGACGAATTTGAAGACCTAAGAAGAATTTCAACTCTCCCATCATAGACATTTGATATTCTTCACTCATCATATAGGCATATTCATCATTATAACGTTGGTTAGTACGACCAAAGATAATATCATCAACGTATATTTGGCACACAAATAGTTCACCATCATAAGATTTAGTAAAGAGAGTAGGGTCGAGTGAACCGGGTGTGAAGCCATTCTTCATGAGGAATTCCTTCAAAGTGTCATACCACGCCCGAGGGGCCTGCTTGAGGCCATAGAGGGCCTTGTTGAGTCTGAAGACTTTGTCAGGATTCTCGGATCTTCAAAACCTGGGGGTTGAGCAACATATACTTCTTCCTCAAGCTTACCATTGAGGAATGCACTTTTCACATCCATTTGATATAAAGTGATATCATGATGGTTAGCATAAGCAAGTAATATGCGAATAGCCTCAAGTCTAGCAACAGGTGCAAAAGTTTCATCGAAATCAATTCCTTCAACCTGTGTGTAGCCTTGAGCTACAAGTCGTGCCTTATTCCTCACCACACGGCCATTTTCATCTTGCTTGTTGCAGTAGATCCACTTTGTGCCAATGATATTATGCTTGCGAGGATCTGGACGTTTGACCAGTTCCCAGACGTTGTTGATCTTGAATTGATGTAATTCTTCTTGCATGGCCTGAATCCATTCAGGCTCTAGAAATGCTTCATCTACCTTAGTGGGCTCTGTGATAGAGACAAAATCATAGTGCCCACAAAAGTTAGATAAATGTGAAGCTTTTGAGCGTGTGAGAGGACCTGGTGCTTCAATGTCATCGATGATCTTTTCAAATTGCACTTCTTTTGCAACGCGAGGATGAGCTGGTTGTCGTCGAGGAATTTGATCAACATTTTCTTCAGCATTTTCTTCACGTGCATTAGCTCGACGTTCTTCACATTCTGGAATGAATTCTTCAGCAGATTCTTCAGTAGGAATGACATCCTCAGTCACCTTGAACTTGATAGAATCCTCTGGTGTTGGTTCATCTATCACATAAGGTAGGTGCTCTCTTTGCGAGCCATTAGTTTCATCAAACCGCACATCTACAGTTTCAACAATCTTGTGAAGAACATTTTTGAAGACTCTGTAGGTGTGCGAGTCCTTTCCGTAACCAAGCATAAAACCTTCATGTGCTTTCGGTGCAAATTTAGCATTGTGATGAGGATCTCTAATCCTACATTTAGCACCGAAGACTTTGAAATAACTCACATTGGGTTTCTTGTCAGTGAGGAGTTCATAGGCAGTCTTCTTGAAGAATATGTGAAGATCCATATCAATAGATTTTTAGCAAGCAAAGATGCAAGCAAAGAGAAGGCACATGGAAACACAAAAAAGACATACGGAAAGAAGGTGAAGAAAAGGAAAATCTTTTCAAAAATTATTTTAGAAGTGGGTGAAGGAAATATGCCCTAGAGGCAATAATAAAGTTATTATTTATTTCCTCATATCATGATAAATGTTTATTATTCATGCTAGAATTTTATTAACCAGAAACATAATACATGTGTGAATACATAGACAAACATAGTGTCACTAGTATGCCTCTACTTGACTAGCTCGTTGATCAAAGATGGTTGAGTTTCCTAGCCATAGACACCAATTGTCATTTGATTAAACGGATCACATCATTAGGAGAATGATGTGATTGACTTGACCCATTCCGTTAGCTTAGCACTTGATCGTTTAGTTTTACTGCTATTGCTTTCTTCATGACTTATACATGCTCCTATGACTATGGGATTATGCAACTCCCGAGTACCAGAGGAACACTTTGTGTGTTACCACACGTCACAACGTGTCGGGTGATTATAAAGGTGCTCTCAGGTGTATCGATGGTATTTGTTGAGTTGGCGTAGATCAAGATTAGAATTTGTCCTCCGATTGACGGAGAGGTATCTCTGGGCCCTCTTGGTAATGCACATCACTATAAGCCTTGCAAGCAATGTGACTAATGAGTTAGTTGCGGGATGATGCATTACGGAATGAGTAAAGAGACTTGCCGGTAACGAGATTGAGCTTGGTATTGAGATACCGACGATTGAATCTCGGGCAAGTAACATACCGATGAAAAAGGGAACAACGTATGTTGTTATGCGGTTTGACCGATAAAGATCTTCGTAGAATATGTGGGAACCAATATGAGCATCCAGGTTCCTCTATTGGTTATTGACCTGAGACGTGTCTCGGTCATGTCTACATAGTTCTCGAACCCGTAGGGTCCGCACGCTTAAAGTTCTGTGATGATCGGTATTATGAGTTTTTGTGTATTGATGTACCGAAGGTATTTCAGAGTCTCGGATGTGATCACGGACATGACGAGGAGTCTCAAAATGGTCGAGACATAAAGATCGATATATTGGACGACTATGTTCGGTCACCGAAAAGGTTCCGGAAGGTTTCAGACATATACCGGAGTACCGGGGGGTTACCGGAAACCCCCAGGGAGTTAATTGGGCCTCATGGGCCCTAGTGGGAGAAGAGGAGGGGCAGCCAGGGCAGCCGTGCGCCGCCTCCCCCTCTAATCCGAATTGGACAAGGAGGGGGGTGGCGCCCCCTTTTTCCTTCTCTTCCTCTCTCCCTTCCTTTCCTTCTCCTACTCCTACTAGGAAAAGAGGAGTCCTACTCCCACCCTTGGCGCGCCCTCCTCCTGGCCGTCCACCTCCCCTAGCTCCTTTATATACGGGGGCAGGGGGCACCCCATAGACACAACAATTGATCATTGATCTATAGCCGTGTGCGGTGCCCCCTCCACCATAATCCACCTCGGTCATATCGTAGTGGTGCTTGGGCAAAGCCCTGCGTCAGTAGCTTCATCAACATCGTCACCACGCCGTCGTGCTTAAGAAACTCTACTTCGAGCTCTACTGGATCGTGAGTTCGCGGGACGTCACCGAGCTGAACGTGTGCTGAACGAGGAGGTGCCGTACGTTCGGTACTGAGGATCGGTCGATCGTGAAGACTTACGACTACATCAACCGCGTTGTCATAACGCTTCCGCTTAATGGTCTACGAGGGTACGTGGATGACACTCTCCCCTCTCGTTGCTATGCATCACCATGATCTTGCGTGTGCATAGGATTTTTTTTAAAATTACTATGTTCCCCAACAGTGGGGGAGAGGAAAACGAGACGGGAATGGCGAAAAATGTAATGCAAGAGATGAGACTTTATGATGGGTACTTGGTATGGCTTGACTTGACGTAGATCTCCCCGACAACTGCACCAGAAATTCTTCCTGCTACTTCTTGAGCTTGCGCTGGTTTTCCCTTGAAGAGGAAATGGTGATGCAGCAAATTAGAGATAAGTATGTCCCTCAGTTTGAGAACCAAGGTATCAATCCAGTAGGAGACAACGCACAAGTCACTGAATACCTGCACAAACAATCATCAACTTGCGCCCAACACGATAAAGGGGTTGTCAATCCCTTCACGGTTAAATGCAAAGTGAGATCTGATAGAGATAGATAAGCGGTAAAGTAAATATTTTTGGTATTTTTGGCTTATAGATTGGAAAGTAAAAGATTGCAAAATAGTAGATTGGAAACTTATAAGATGGAAAGTAAACTCGGGGGCCATAGGTTTCACTAGAGGCTTCTCTCAAGATAGAAAATATTATGGTGGGTGAACAAATTACTGCCGAGCAATTGATAGAAAAGCACAAAGTTATGACGATATCTAAGGAAATGATCATGAATATAGCCACCACGTCTGTGTCAAGTAGACCGAAACGATTCTGCATCTACTACTATTACTCCACACATCGACCGCTATCCAACATGCATCTAGAGTATTAAGTTCATAAAGAACGGAGTAACACATTAAGCAAGATGACATGATGTAGAGGAATTAACTCAAGCAATATGATGAAAACCCCATCGTTTTATCCTCGATGGCAACAATACAATATGTGCCTTGCTGCCCCTACTGTCACTGGGAAAGGACACCGGCCGCAAGATTGAACCCAAAGCTAAGCTCTTCTCCCATTGCAAGAAAAACCAATCTAGTTGGCCAAACGAAACCGATAGTTCGAAGAGAATTACGAAGATATCAAATCATGCATAAAAGAATTCAGAGAAGATTCAAATATTCATAGATAAGCTGATCATAATCCACAATTCATCGATATCGGCAAACACACCGCAAAAAAGTATTACATCGAATAGATCTCCAAGAACATCAAGGAGAACATGGTATTGAGAATCAAAGAGTGAGAAGAAGCCATCTAGCTACTAGCTATGGACCCGTAGATCTGTGGTACACTACTCATGCTTCATCAGAAGGGCAATAGAGTTGATGTAGAAGCGCTCCATGATCGAATCCCCCTTCGGCAGGACACCGAAAAGGGTCCCTAGATGGGATCTCGCGGGTACAGAAGGTTGCAGCGGTGGAAAAGTGTTTTCGTGGATGCCTCCGTTGGTTTGGGGATATATGAGTATATATAAGCGAAAGAATTAGGCCAGGGGCGCCTGAGGGGCCCACAAGGGTGAGGCGCGCCCTACCCCTCAGGCACGCCCTCTGTCCTTGTGGTCACCTTGTGGCTCCTCCGACTTCATCTCCAAGTCTCTGGTTTTCTTATGGTCCAAGAAAATCATCGCGAAAGTTTTATTCCGTTTGGACTCGTTTGGGATTCCTTTTCTCGGAACTCAAAAATAGGAAAAAAACAAGAAGCGCACTGGGCTCTAGGTTAATAGGTTAGTCCCAAAAATAATATAAAATAGCATATTAATGCATATAAAACATCCAAAACAGGTAATATAATAGCATGGAACAATAAAAAATTATAGCTACGTTGGAGACGTATCAAGTGTGTCTATGTACACTCGTAGATTGAAAGCGGAAGCGTTTGACAACACGGTTGATGTAGTCAAACTTCTTCTCGTTCCGACCAATCAGGCACCGAACATACATCATCTCCGAGTTTTGCACACGTTCAGCTCGATGATGCCCCTCGAATTCTTGATCCAGCAAAGTGTCGAGGAATTAGATGAGTTCCGTCAGCACGACGGCGTGGTGATGGTGATGGTGAAGTGATCTGCGCAGGGCTTCGCCTAAGCACTACGAGAATATGACCGAGGGTGTAATCTGTGGAGGGAGGTGCCGCACACGGCTAACCGATGTTGTTGTGTGTTCTAGGTGCCTTCCCCCCTCATATATATAGGTGGGAGGGAGAGGGAGCAGCCAAGGGGGGCTCCCCAAGTAGGTCGAATCCTACTTGGGGTTCCTCCCCAATTCGGCCCCCCTTTCCTTTTTCACTGAAGGGGGAAGGAAAGAGGAGGGAGGAGGGAAGGAAGGGGGAGGCCGAATCCCACCCTTTCCTTCTCTCTTCCCCTCTTTCCTTTCTCCTCTGGCGCGGCCAATATGGGGGGTGCAACAGCCCCTACTGGCTACTGCGTTTCCCCTCTTGGCCCATTAGGCCCATATCTTTGCCGGAGGGTGCCCGGAACCCCTTCGAATGACCCGATATGTACCCGGCACCCTCCAGAACACTTTTGGTGTCTGAATACTATCGTCCTATATATCAATCTTTACCTCTCGGCCATTTCGAGACTCCTTGTCATGTCCGTGATCTCATCTAGGACTCTGAACAACATCCGGTCACCAAATCACATAACTCATATAATACAAAATCGTCATCAAACGTTAAGCGTGCGAACCCAACGGGTTTGAGAACTTTGTAGACATGACCGAGACACCTCTCCGGTCAATAACCAACAGCGGAACCTGGATGCTCATATTGGCTCCTACATATTCTACGAAGATCTTTATTGGTCGAACCGTAATGACAACATACGTTATTCCCTTTGTCATCGGTATGTTACTTGCGCGAGATTCGATCGTCGGTATCTTCATACCTAGTTCAATCTCGTTACCCGCAAGTCTCTTTACTCATTCCGTAATACATCATCCCACAACTAACTCACTAGTCACTTTGCTTGCAAGGCTTATTATGATGTGTATTACCGAGAGGGCCCAGAGAAACCTCTTCGATACTCAGAGTGGCAAATCCTAATCTCGATCTATGCCAACTCAACAAAGACCTTCACAGATACCTATAGAGCATCTTTATAATCACCCAGTTACGTTGTGACGTTTGAAAGCACATAAGGCATTCCTCCGGTATTCGGGAGTTGCATAATCTCATAATCGAAGGAATATGTATTTGACATGAAGAAAGCAATAGCAATAAAACTGAACGATCAATATGCTAAGCTAACGAATGGGTTTTGTCCATCACATCATTCTCCTAATGATGTGATCCCATTATCAAATGAGAACTCATGTCCGTGGTTAGGAAACCTTAACCATCTTTGATCAACGAGCTAGTCAAGTGGAGGCTCACTAGGGACATAGTGTTTGTCTATGTATTCACACATGTATTTAGGTTTCCGATCAATACAATTCTAGCATGAATAATAAACATTTATCATGAATAAGGAAATATAAAATAACAAACTTATTATTGGCTCTAGGGCATATTTCCTTCAGGTGGGTGGGCAGGCGGCGCCGGGATAGGCATGGTGGCAGAAGGGCGTGCAGGGAATCTGGAAGTGCAAGATGCTTTTTCGCCTGACAGTGGTGGCCCAAGCGCGAGTTTTCCTTCCTTGGAGCCCCGAGCACCCCAGTCTTGCTGGGTTTGTCTGGGATTGCGGGGCAAAAAAATGGACTGAGCCATGGATTTCGTTGTCTGAGGCGCGATTGGGTGTTTTTTTCGGCCTTGGCGCAAAAACTTCATACTGGTGGGCCTATTGGGGATGAGAGTGGAGATGCTCTAATAACCCATGAAGACCCTTGGGCGCCAAGTTCCTCTTCTGGAGTGTCAAAGTGTACAACCACCCGTTGACGACCACCACAACGAGCGCCAAGTACCACCGACCAGAGGCCATGATTTTTGCAAAGTCCCTGATGACCCCAAATGCCAAGACCGGACTGAAAAGTACCCCGACAACCTGTGTACCACTACTATAGAGAAGACCTCCCATGGACGTCAAGTTCCTCGCCGCGACAACATCTACAGAATATGTACGACTACGAAACGTGCACCACTACTTCCCACAATGACCCGTGAACATCTACTTCCATTGATAACTCGGTCTTCCTCGAAACGCACCTCTGAAGGTATAACATCGAGACGGCCTCTAGTGGACGAACGCTTGTGATGTATGAGATGCACCGCTTGTTTTCACCGTATGCAATTTGTCACTTGCACATCCCTCATTTTGCACTGCCGTCGAGACATGGGGACTTGATACTCGGGATCACCCCACCATCTCACACGCTCATGCCATCCTTCTTTTGCACAGGTATCTCAAAGAGTTGTCAGATCATCGGAGTGTTGCTGTGGCACCATTTTCGTTATTGACACCATGGCACCCCTTTCTTTCCGACATGGCAATAAATCCTCTATATCATCGTTCATGTCAACATTTTCATACAATTTGCATCAACTTCAAAATGTCATCCTCATAGATATAATAACTCACAGACCGTGCATCGTAATAAATCATGTCATACATGTAAAATACTTAGAATTTCATGTAGTTTCAAAATATGCAACTTTCATCCATGATAGAAATGTTCAAAATTGTTGTTTGCATTAATTTGCATAAAATATTAAAATGGTTTATTTCATAACTAAATAATCATAGCTTAACATGGTGCACTTTATTTTGCCGTTTAACAACTTTAAAATTGTGTTTTAGGCGAACAATAGCAAATTCAAAAATAACATGTGGGGATTTTTGGAATTGTTATTTGTTGTTTCAACCTCATTTAAACTTGCCTAAATAGATTGTTTACATATGCTTCACCTCTTGCCATGTTTAACAACATTTAATCTTGTCATATACATAAGCGGGAGTGAACTAAATATTTTGGTGTGAAGTTTAGTCAATATGCAACTCATTGCATATTGAGCTTCATAATTTATAATATTTGGTTGTTGCATTTTGCCATCTCATGCCTTTTAAACCGAACATGCATCATACTAGGTTGTGCATCATGCCATGATTATGCTTGTTTTTTTACCATGTTGTTTTCTCTTCTTTCCGATTGTGCTTCTTCTCGATAGATTCCAGAAATGTTGTGAGTGCGTGGATTCCATTCATCTGTTGCTGTTGTCTAATGAGTTGTGCACAAGTGATGCAATTTGATGTTATTCAGGTTATGATTTGATATAACTGTGAAGTACATGTTATCTCTGATATGTTTCACTTTAATTTAGACTGAGTAAATTCACAGCTATCTCATAAGTTTTGTTGCTAGGACTGCTTGGATGATGATTTTATTCCTCTATTTCATTACATAATAGTATGCCTTCTGATGGCTTGTGTTTGTTGGTTGATTTTTACAGCTGGAGCTATTAAGAACCTATGCATTGGAGGAATTAATTCATCTATGTAAAAGAAGGAGGTAGACGAAGAGTTTATCAAATATTGGGATGATCGAAGGTGTTAATTTCTTCAGTGATCAAACTTCTGTAAACATCGTCTTTGAGAAGTCCGAATGCGAAATATTCTAGGGGCCTCAGGACGCAACATTCCTCTTCGGCTTATAGGTTGGTGGGATGGGCGAAACCCATACGGGTTAATAAACCATGCATGGTTAATAAAACTTTAACATAAACAACAATTCGCATGCTTGTATGATGTAAAAATATGTTGTTACCACACTTAAATAAGCTTATGATTATTTGTGTTATGGTAGAGACACTTCTCTTCATTAGGATCATTTACTTGATATCTATTTGTGAAGTGAAGTGTATTATGCCAATGAGATATTGTACGCATTCCTTCTTTTTGAGTCATTTTGAAGAAAGTTATTACTAACTAACTCATCAAATTCAATTAAAAGGTTTCTGTGAAGGCCACATTTTTGTGAGTATTTTTCTCAAGCGAAGGATAATCTGTTGGCAGCCACCTACGCACAAGGCGAATCCGACCCTGCCCAACCATAAATATATACGAGTCCGGCCCCACATGGAACGTGTGGAGAAGAATGTCATGGAGAGGATAAGGTTGAGAGAGATTGCGGTGGGCGGGCCCCCACAGTGAATGCGTGTTGAGCGGAGAAAGAGGTGTATGGGAGGAAAAGATTAGTCAGTTGAGGGTTTAGGGTTTTCCATCTTCGAGATGTTCTAAAGAAGGAAAGTGTATGCATTATCATCCCCTAAATTTTTAAATTGTTGTGTCTATATAAAGGAAATTATCTAGTGAGTATTCTTCTCAAGCGAAAGATAATCACCTCGTAAAGAAACAGCCCAAGCCGCCCGTAGACTTGGCGCAGCAGTACCTGCCTCGCCGCAATATATACGAGTCTAGCTCGTGGGTCGATTCCCCTTTCCCCATTTCGGTACCCATCTCAGACAGGCAGAATTTCCCGCATCATAATCTAGGCGTTTGGCGATCTCTCCCTCCTCCAAACCCCACCATTGTTGATGTTGGAGTCACCGCCCGCAGAGATGATCGAGGCCGCCGAGGTCGATAGAACATTGGCCTCCTTGGACACGGAATGAATGAGAACCCTCCGACACAGAGGGTGCTGCCGTCGCGCCAGGGGCATCCCATGAGATGAACACGCCATGGGTCGGCAACCGGCCCACGCACGCGGGCAAGGACGACCTCATTGCAACCTTCGCTCCGTGTAACGCACTTGACTGCATCGCGAGGCATGGCGACTCCTGTAGGTATGCATTCGTCCTCTTTCGCTCCCTCTCCCAGTCATAGGCTTCCCTCCTAGATCTCCACAGGTCCAATGTCAAGGGCTCCTTCATCCAGATCAAGTTTTTGCGGCCAGTAATATCTCCACTTCCTTCTTGACTGCCCAGATAAGCTCCAACTTTGTATCTCTATTGTGATCTAGGAGCAAGTTTTCACCTTACAATTAGACTTTTTGGGTAATTATGGTTTTGGTGCTTGTTATTTGGCCTGACGCATGAGAAGGAGAGTTATCATCCCGTGGTCTCGCTCCTTTATGCGGTTGCGACTATGCGGATGATATATGTTGTAACATAGTCCTAGATTGGTGATTGTTCCTTGTCCTAGGGTGAAATTGTTATGCTGGCATAGTTTAGAGATTTATGCCCTGATGATACTTACTCATGTAATTTTGGATGTAATTGTTGTGAATATGGAATAGGTGAAAATCTAGTCCCTATGGTATGGTTTGATTTAAGTTTGAATGGTGTACAAATACTGAATTATCCTTGGTTAGTGGTAGTTGTCTATTTATTGATTCAAATTGCTCTAGTCATGAGCTGTTGTTGTGTGGTTGTGCACAAGTCGTGCAATTTAATGTTATTCCGGCTATGCTTTGGTATAACTATGAAGTGTGTGCTATCTCTTATATGTTTCACTTTAATTTAGACCGAGTACATACATAACTATCTCATAAGTTTTGTTGTTAGGTCTGCTTGGATGAGGATTTTAGTCTTCTGTTTCATTAAATAAATATTATGCCTTCGATGGCGGTGTTTGTTGCTTAGTTTTTACAGCTAGAGCTATTAGGAACCTATGCATTGGAGGACTTAATTCATCTACTTCAAAGCAAGAGGTAGACGAAGAGTTTTAAAGACTCGAAAGATTGAAGGTGTTGATTTCTCTAGTGCTCAAACTTCTACAAACTTCGACTTTCAGAAGTTAGAAGATGCCAGTTCTGCCCATAAAGCCCTGAATGGGACATAATTTGGAGGGGGGGGGGGGTTCTCATGATGCAACATTCCTCTTCGGCGTATAGTTTAGTGGGACGGGCGAAATCCATATGTGTTAATGAACCATGCATGCTTAATAAAACATTAACATAAACACCAATTTTCCTGCTTGTATGATGTAAAACATGTTGTGACCACACTTTTCATAAACTGTTGATTATTTGTGTTGTGGTAGAGACACTTTCTTTCATTAGGGTCATTAACTTTATATCCATTTGTGGCAGTGAAGTATATTATGCCGAGGAGATATTGTGCATTCTTTCTTTTAGAGATGTTTATAAGAAAGAAAGTTATTACAAACCAACTCGTTTAATTCAATTAAAATGTGTCTATGAAGGCCACGTTTTTGCGAGTATTTTTGTCAAGCGAAGGATAATCGATCACGAGCTGCCTCACAGCATAAGGCGAAGCCATCCCTTCCCGCCCAACATATATATGAGTCCGCCCCACAGGAATGTGTGGAGCAGAATATGTGGTGGAGAGAATAAGGTTGTGGTGGGGCGGGCCCCACGGTGAATGCGTGTCGGCGGAGGAGGAGGTGTCACGGGAGGAAAATATTAGTTGGTTGAAAAAAGGGTTTTAAAGAAGGAAAGTGTATGGGTTATCATTGGCTAAATTTAAATTGATGTGTCTATATAAAGTCCACTATTTGGTGAGTATTTTTTAAGCAGAGGATAATCACGTCGTATAGAAACGGCTCGAGCCGCCCATAGACTAGGCGCAACCATACCTACCCTACCCACAATATATACGTGTCAGGCGCGTGGGCCAGTTCCCCTTTCCCCGTTTCAGCTCCCGTCTCAGATAGCAAAAATTTCTCACATCCTAATCTAGGAATTCGGCGATCTCTCCTTCCTCAAACCCCCACCACCGCTGATGTCGGAGCCACCGCCTACAAAGGGGGAGGAGGCCGCTGAAGCCGATAGACCATCAGCCTGCACTACAAAAAACACTTCCGTGATGATACGTATTTGTCACAATAGGTCATGTTTTCTGTCATGCATGTACATCTGTGACGATTCTCCGAGAATCCGAGATAGTCATACATGTGTTGTCATAGAAGTGTTCCATGACAATACTTAAATTATCATCACGAAGTGTCCACTTCCATGAGGATAAATGGTAGCGTCATGGAAGTGTTTTCGTCAAGGGTAACCGACACGCGGCATCCACCGTAACAGTCATTTGTTAAGGCTGTCGAGTGGCGTGTTGGATCCGATAATCCGTTACTAGCCGGACCAATGGCGATTCTCCACGTGTAAAATTCTCATTCGCCAATGGAACCACATTTTGCTCTAAGTTGCAACAAGTGTCATCCATCCAATGGACGAGACGACCCTATGAAATGTTGACACGTCGAATGGCCCAACAGTGGCCCGTTTACATAAAAAGGTCAGCCCAGTCAAAGTTGGCGGATAGGCCCATTAACGACCCTCTTGCACACGACCCATTTAGAGGTATGACCCGCAACAATAGTGTAAATTCGACCCGTCACCAGCCCGTTGTGGATTTCTCATCATTGTGGCCCATGGTCACTTCTGGCTTATTAATAGTCAGGTATGTATTTGGGCCCAATTATGGCATGGTGTGTTTCTCGCCTGTTTAAGGTCCTGCTACATTTGGGCCCATTTGCTGCCCGACGATACTCTCGGCCCATAAACGACCCATGCTGGAATTGGGCCATTTTCGGCGAAGTCTGACTTCCAGCCTGTTAGCGGCCCACTGTAGGTTTGGGCCACTTCCAGCCCGATGTGATTTTTGGCCAGTTAAAGGTCGGTGCAATACATGGGCCATATGTGGCCCGACTTGACATCCGACCTATTAACGATCCATATTCTCGATGACACAAATCCAGCCCGCCCGCACTTTCGGCCTATTAACAACCCGTGTAGTAGGTCGGCGCATTTACGACATGTGTTGACTTTCATCCTGTTAACGGCCTGCCATGTTGACTTTTATGCTGAACTAGTTGAAGTTATTGGTTTATCTGCCAAACTTTCTTGATGCCTTGATCGGAAAGAGATTATGGTATATTCATGATTTACACTAATTGAGCTAGGGGAGGGGTGTATTTGGAAGACTTTTAAGATGAAGTTGTTGATGTTATAGGTTCCTCTTCCAACTTTGTTGGTCTAAAATAACGAGGAAAGAGATCATGGTTGATTCGGGTTTAAAGAAATAGCGTTGGGGGTATTTTAAAGAACTTTAAGTTGAACTCGTGGAAGTTATAGGTTCCTCTACCAAACTTTTTTGGCCTTTAAGAATAAGGAAAGAGATCATGGCAGATTCATGCTTTAAACTAATAGCATTCGTGTGGGGTTATTTTAGAATACTTTCAAGATAAATAGGTTGAAGTTGTAGTTTCCTCCGCCAAACTTTGTGGGTCTACAAGAACCAGGAAATAGATTATGATAGTCATGTTTTAAATTAATTGTGTTCAGTGGGGGGTATTTTAGACGAATTTTATGCTGATCTGGTTGAAGTTATATGTTTATGCCAAACTTTCTTGGTTTGCAAGAACCAGGAAAATATTATGATATATTCATGTTTTAAAATAACAGCTTGGGGGAGGGATTATTTTAGAAGACTTTTAAGTTGAATTGGTTGAAGTTATAGGTTCCTCTACCAAAGGTTGTTGGTCTACAATAACTAGGAAAGATATTATGGTAGATTAGTCTTTAAACTAATAGAGTTGGGGATATTTTAGAAGACTTTCAAGCTGAACTAGTGGAAGTTATAGGTTCCTTGCCAAACATTATTGGCCTTTAATAACAAGGAAAGAGATCATAGAAAATTCATGTTTTAAACTAATAGCGCTCGGGTGGGGTTATTTTAGAAGACTTTTAAGCTGAACAGGTTAAAGTTGTAGGTTCCTCTGCCAAGCTTTGTGGGTGCGAGCTGGTTGAAGTTATAGGTTTCTCTACCAAACTTTGTGGGAATGCAAGAACCATGAAAGAGATTACGATATATTCAGTTTTAAATCTAAAAGCATTGGGGGTGTATTTTAGAAGATTTTTAAGTTCAACTTGTTAAAGTTATAGGTTCTTTTGCCAAACTTTGTTGGTATGTAATAACCAAGAAAGAGATTATGGTAGATTCGTGTTTGAACTAATAGCACTGGGAGTATTTTAGAAGACTTTTAAACTCAACTAGTTGAAGTTATAGATTTCTCTACCAAACTTTCTTGGTCTGCAAGAACGAGGGAAAATATTACAATATATTCATATTTTAAACTAATAAAGCTTAGGGGAGGGGATTATTTTAGAAGACCTTTAAGTTGAATGTGTTGACGTTATAGGTTCCTCTACCAAACATTGTTGGTCCACAATAACTAGGAAAGAGACTATGGTAGATTAGTCTTTAAACTAATAGCGTTGGGTATTTGAAGCCTTTTAAGCTGAACTAGTGGAAGATATAGGTTCCACTGCCAAACATTGTTGGCCTTTAAGAACAAGGAAAGAGATCATGGCAAATTCATGTTTTAAACTAATAGCGCCCGTGTAGGGTTATTTTAGAAGAATTTTAAGCTGAACATGTTGAAGTTGTAGGTTCCTCTGCCAAACTTTGTTGGTCTACAAGAACCAGGAAATAGAATATGGTAGTCATATATTAAACTAATTGTGTTGGGTGGGGGGTATCTTAGACGACTTTTACGCAGAGTTATTTTAAGTTATAGGTTTCTATGCCAATCTTTGTGGGCATGCAAGAACCATGAAAGAGATTACGGTATATATAGTTTTCAAACTAATAGTGTTAGGGGCGTATTTTAGAAGACTTTTAAGTTCAACTGGTTGAAGTTATAGGTTCTTCTGCCAAAATTTGTTGGTATCTAATAACCAAGAGATTATGCTAGATTCATGTTTGAACTAATAGCACTAGGGAGTATTTTAAAAGACTTTTAAACATACCAGGTTGAATTTATAGGTTTCTCTGCCAAACTTTGTTGGCCTGCAAAACGAGGAAAGAGATCATGGCAGGTTCATGTTTTGAAACTATAGCGCTCAGGTCGGCGTTATTTTATAAGACTTTTATGTCGAACTTGTTAAAGTTACAGATTCCTTTGCCAAACTTTTTTGTATGCAAGAATGTGGAAAGATATTTATGGTAGAGAATGTTTAAGCTAATAGCGGTTGGCTATTTTATAAGACTTTCAAGCTGAACCATGCATGCTTAATAAAAATTTATCATAAACAACAATTTTCCTGCTTGTATCGTGTAAAAAAATGGTTACCACACTTACATAAACTTATGATTATTTGTGTTGTGGTAGAGACACTTCTTTCATTAGGGTCACTAACTTTATATCCATTTATGGCAGTGACTTATATCATGCCAATGAGATAGTGTATGCATTCTTTCTTTTTTGATATGTTTTTAAGAGAGAAAGTTATTACTCTAACTCGTTGAATTCAATTAAAATGTGTCTATGATGGCCACATTTTTGTGAGTATTTTTCTCAAGCGGAGGATAATCTGGTGCGAGCCGCCTACACAAAAGGCGAAGCTGTCCCTGCCTCGCCTGAAATATATATGAGTCTGGCCTCACAGGGAATGTGTAGAGAAGAATATGTGGTGTGGAGGATAAGGTTGTGGCTGGCCAAACCCCAAAGTTAACGCGTGTCGAGCGGAGGAGGAGGTTTACGGGAGGAAAAGATTAGTTGTTGAAAAAAAGGGTTTTCCATCTTTGAGACTTTCTAAAGAAGTAAAGTGTATGCATTATCATCGGTTAAATCTAAATTGATGTGTCTATATAAAGTCCATTATTTGGTGAGTATTTTCCTCAAGGGGAGGATAATCACCTCGTATAGAAATAGCTCGAGCCAACCATAGACTAGGCGCAACCATACCTACCCCACCCACAATATATACGACTCTGGCTCGTGAACGGGTTCCCATTTCTCCGTTTCGGCCCCCGTATCGGACAACCAAAATTCTGCACATCCTAATCTAGGCATTCCTCGATCTATCCTTCCTCCAACCCCCACCATCGCCGATGTTGGAGCAACCGCTTACAAAGGGGACAGAGGCCGTCGAAGCCAATAGACCATCAGCCTCCACTACAAAAAAAAACACTTCCATGAAGATACGCGTTTGTCATAGTAGGTCAAATTTTCTGTCATGCATGTACATCTGTGATGATTTTCTGACAGAATCCAGATAGTCATACATGTGTTGTTGTAGAAGTGTTCCATGACAATACTAAAATTATCATCATGGAAGTTTCCACTTCCATGACGATAAATGGCGTGTTATGGAAGTGTTTTTGTCAAGGGTAATCGACACGTGACATCCACCGTAACGGGTCGTTCTTAAGCTATCAGGTGGCGGCATTACATCCGATAATTCGTTAACAACCTGGACCAATGGCAATTTTCCATGTGTGAAATTCTCATTCGCCAACGGAACCACATGTTGGCTCTGAGTTGTGACAAGTGTCATCCATCCAATGGATGAGACGAGCCTATGAAATGTTGACATGTGGCACGAGCCCAACAGTGGCCCGGTTACGTAAAAAGGCTAGCCCAGTCAGAGTTAGCAGGCAAACCCATTAACGGTCTGCTTGCACATAGCCCATTTATAGGTACGGCCTGTAAGAATAGTGTAAGTTCTTCCCGTCACCGGCATGTTGTGGATTTCTCAGCATTGCAGCCTATGTTCACTTCTGGCTCGTTAATAGTCTTCTTTGTATTTGGGCCCAATTATGGCCTGGTATGTTTTCGGCCTGTTTAAGGTCCTGCTACATTTGGGCCCATTTGGTGTCAGATGATACTTTCAGCCCATAAATGACCCATGTTGGAATTGGGCCATTTTCAGCCAGGTCCGATTTTCGGGCTGTTAGCGGCCCATTGTAGAGTTGGGCCACTTCCAGCTCGATGTGATTTTTGGCCAATTAATGGCCGGCGGAACGCATGGCCATATGTGGCTGACGTGACATTCGGCCTATTAACGACCCATACTCTCAATGACTTAAATCCAGCCCGCCCGCACTTTTGGCCTAATAAAGGCCCGTGTAGTAGGTCAACGCATTTATGGCTCATGCTGACTTTCGTCCTGTTAACGACCCACCATCTAAATGGGCCACCATGGGCATATGTTGTGGGTGTCTCTCTTCAGGAGCAGCCTGCACTTGGTTGGGTGGTGACATCGCTCAGAGGCCAAGTGGTTGTCTACCACCTTTGAAGTGGTGACTTATACTACAATGTGCACCGATGCTAGCACCACCTTCAATATCTTGATATGGTACTTAACATCATCATCTACCTCCACTCGGTGTAGTTGGGGGGGTCAAAAAGTTTTATGTTTTCAAATGCAACCTCATTTTTCTCCTATTTGTGTTGTTTCCCATGTTTGAAACTAAAGGGATAAAGAGATATAGAAATATATGAAATTTAGCTCCAGTAAATGATAACAAGTCGAGTAGTCGTTTAGTTTCTTTTTTCATGTGCTTTCACAAGGCACTGTTGACTTATTCACTTTCTTTTTATATCTTTTTGATCTGTTTGACAACTAGCACGACATCTTGGGTTGAAGTGGTTGAGTTCTACTTGTATTCGCAAGAAATTGTTGAATAATAGAAACTAGATCGATTATGTGATTCAATTGTATCTTTCTGCATACCAATGATGGTCTAGGCCATTTATTATTTGATCCTATGATTGTGTTGGTGGCTTAGTTTTTATGTTTTTAGAAAGGCACAAATAGTATAAAATCTATCTAATTAAAGTTCAATCACTTCACATATGCACATGCTTATTTGCTGCTAATTGTATGCATTACCGTATCATTTCACTTGCCTAATAACAAATAGGAGCAACCTCATGCCTTAATACTCTCTAGCCTCCATCCACCTATGGAAAATCCATGCTCCGGGTACACAATTGTTTGAATACAAATATGGAATTTTTAAACCAAATCATGTTGTACAATATAATCCAGGGACCACTACAATATTTTTTTATTTAGAGAAAACACTTAATAGGTGAGGATTTAGAAGAAGCAATTGATAGATTGGGCGAACCTTGCATATCTATAAATAAATCCTTTTTGTGGGTCCTAGTTTTCATTTTTTGTGTAATACTGTCTGTTTTACACATGTTTCTGAATTAGTATATGTCGTGGTTCTAAGTCTTACAGTAGAATGGGGGTAGGAATGGAGAGGCAAGATCCTAGCTATGGAGTAGTTGTATACGCAAGAGATTTACTAGTTCAGGCCCTTCTTGGAGGAAGTAACAGCCCTACGTCTCGGAGCCCGGAGGCGGTCGACTAGTTTATATGCGTATGAGTTACAGGGGTGCGAACCCTTCTGCCTGTGGAGGGGGTGGCTTATATAGAGTGCGCCAGGTCCCCAGCCAGCCCACGTAGAGGAGGGTTTAAAGTACATTAATGTTAGGCGTTACTGGTAATGCCTTACATAAAGTGCCATCATGACCATAAAGACTACTTAATTACAGACCGTTTGGATACAGAGTGGCTCTTGAACTCCTGGCGGTCGAGTGGGTCTTCATAGTCGAGTGTCTTTGAGTCTGTCGAGTGGAATCCTTCCAGGTCGACTGGAAGGCATTTTCTTATAAGGATGTCCTTGGGGAGGGTATCTTGGACAGGTCCATGACCCTACCCTAGGTACATGACTTCATCATTAGCCCCCGAATGGATCGAGGTTTGAGTGAGGAAGGAGTTGATAATCTTTCCGACCTGTTTTTCGTGCTGCGAGTGTGTCTTACTCTGGATCAATGACTTTTCAGTGATGGTGTCAACTTCTCTTTCAGTCGCCTTGATCCATTCTTTACATCTGTCGAGTGAACTTTATGAACTTGGAGATTTTCGAGCGACGGATCGGAGGAAATCGGCAGTCCGACAAGTTGCTCTGCTATTGGCGGATTTAGCGGGATCTGAATTTCGGGAAGCGCGCGAAGCGGAGAAGGCCGCGGTACTTGGATGGGATAAGGCGAAGACGCCTCGTTCTTCGTGCCACCTTTTTCGCCACGTATCGCGCGCGCGACTGTTGCGGGATTTGACAGGATTGCTCGGGCCTACCAATCAGCCACTCGGAAGCGACTCCATATAAGGCGCCGGGTGGGGGTTTTTGAACAGTGCGCCCTCATTTTCTCCTCCCCCGTCCTCAGATTCATCTGCTGCGCCCGCAGCCTGCTCAGGCTGCCGCTCTATGCCTTCTTCGCCGGCGACAATGGTGAAGGAGAAGACGGCGGCTTTGGAGCGGGCGAAGAAGGCGACGGTGAAGGCGAAGGCGAAGGGGAGAGCGACCAGTCGGGGCGGATCCTTGTCGCGGTCCAGCCTGCCGCAAGGTTGGGTCCAGGGAGATTGGATCCGATCGACCATCACCCAGAAGGACCTCGACGACCTGACCAACGAGGGACTGATCCCCCACGGGTCAGCAAGGCTTCCGGGGACGGAGTGGCAGCCGCAGCCTCAGAAGGGTGAGTGCGTCCTCTTAGCCATCTATGTTGATCGCTGATTTTCTCTACCACCGAATCTTTTCTTTCGGGGTTTTCTGAACTTCTTTGGAGCACAACTCCATCACTTCACACCCAACTCCATTGCCTATCTTGCCACTTTTGTGTCTTCGTGTGAAAACTTCTTGGGCTGTCGGCCGCACTGGGGCCTCTTCAAACACATATTCACTTGTCGCTCTCAGACGGTGAAAAAGGCTAGTCTGAATGATGAAAGAACCCAAGTAATCCAGATGTGTGGGGGTCTTGGGGTCCAGATGAGGGGTAAGAGTGCCTTTCCAGCCATGACCCTTCCCGATTCAGTTAGAGGGTGGCAGTCGACCTGATTCTACTGCCAAGACCAGCCGACGCCAGGGCAGTCGACTGGACTCCCTCCTTTCTCCATGGGTCGAGTGAACAGGCCGTCCTCTCTGAAGGTGCTTCCGGAGGAGAAGGCCCAAGTTAAAATGTTGATGGAGCGTGTAGTCCAGCTCATTCGCGACGGAGTGACTGGCATGGATCTTCTGGAGGTTTTCCTTCGACGGCGCATTCAGCCACTTCAATACCGAGGCCACCCGATGTGGTTGTACTCTGGTACCGAAGACACCACTCGGGTCCACCCAGAGGAGGTCACCGACGCCACGTTGGAGAGGTGGATGACTGCCATCACGAGGAACAAAGACAACCCTCGTGGAGCTAGGAGGATTCCACCACTCGACCAGTCTTATGAACCAAACAAGGTATGACCACTTATCTCCGACTGTGATCCTGTTTCATTCATTCTGTTTTGCTGCAAATCAGCCGACTGACTTTTGTCTTGTTTTGTTGTCTTCTAGGCCACCACTGAGATGTACTCGATGCCCAACGGGGCGCAAGAACAAGTCGAAGAAGAAGAAGGAAGCGGAGGCAAAAGCCAGGAGGAATGGGAGTCCGACGGTGAGGAGGACGAGGGAAACGACAGCTCTGGTGAACAGGAGGAGGAGGAGGAAGACGTCGATCCTCCCCGCTCGGAAAGGCGATCCAAGCTGACACATGATCCGGCGGTCGAGCGCGGAAAGGCTATCGCGCCCGTTGGGCAGTCGATGAAGCGACCTCGGACGACCTCTCCAGTGCAGACTAAGAAACCGCCAAAGCAACCCCGAGCAACGTCACCGAAGCCGACGAAGGCCCTGCCCAAGAAGAGGATGGCCATTCCCACCATTTCCGGGTAATCAGCAGAACTTGTGTTTTCCTGTTTATCATGGGTGTACTTTTGGTCGACTCGTCGACTGATCAAGTAATTTCTGAAATCATGGCGATGCCACCTCCAAGACCTCAGCTAAGCACCAAGATCAGGAAATGGAAGATGACGCCACCTCCATCCTTTGTATGATCTCTGACAACCCCTAAATGACAGGAGGCACCAAGAACAATGTTCTCGCCACAAAACCATCGAACGATTCCAAGATACCCACGTGATCCTAAATTTTTTAGTGAAATTTGAGGAGAGGAGAGTCAAAACTCCGTCGGATGCCTCACCAGAGCGACGAAGGGACCGAGGAGTAAAAGAATCCTACTCCGATATATATAATCCTAAGACTCAAAACATTTTCCGCTCTAGACTCAACAACGCCAGAAACAATCAAGTAGGGGGCTCCTAAGTCGGGAAGGCTCGATACCAACTTGTACGCCTCGATGCGGCTATATCTCCCACGTGTCGAAGCACGACTTAGAGGCATAACCGCATTGAAAGCAATGTCGCAAGTGAGGTAATCTTCACACAACCCATGTAATACATAAGGGAAAGAGATACATAGTTGGCTTACAATCGCCACTTCACACAATACATGAGTAAAACATTACATCATACAGTACAATCAAGGTCCCGACTACGGAACCAAAATAAAAGAAGACTACCCCAAATGCTACACAGATCCCCGATCGTCCCAACTGGGCTCCACTACTGATCAATCAAACGAAACAACACAATGAACAAGATCTTCATCGAGCTTCTCCTGAGCTTGGTGCATCACCGCACGGTTCATCGGCACCGCAAACTGGTTTTGAAGTATCTCGTGAGTCACGGGACTCAGCAATCTCACACCCTGAGATCAAGACTATTTAAGCTTAAAGGTAGGACAGGGTAGTGAGGTGGAGCTGCAGCAAGCTGACTAGCATAAATGGTGGCTAACATACGCAAAAGAGAGCAGAAGAGGAGGCAAAGCACGGTCGAACAACTATGATCAAGAAGTGATCCTAGAACAACCACGCAACATAACTCCAACACGTGTTCACTTCCGGACTCCGAGAAGAGACCATCACGTTACACAGCGTTGGTGTATTTTAATTAAGATCAACTTCGGTTTTCTACAACCGGACATTAACAAATTCCCATCTGCATGGCCATTCCCACCATTTCCGGGTAATCAGCAGAACTTGTGTTTTCCTGTTTATCATGGGTGTACTTTTGGTCGACTCGTCGACTGATCAAGTAATTTCTGAAATCTGTAGCGATGCCACCTCCAAGACCTCAGCTAAGCACCAAGATCAGGAAATGGAAGATGACGCCACCTCCATCCTTTGTATGATCTCTGCAGTTTCGCTTTTGGTCGATTGGATTTCCATTTTTACCTTTGAATCTTTCTTGTAGTTCCGCCTCATGTCATTGATCTCCCCGACAACGACGAAGAAACACCGCTGAGGAAGAGGAAGAACAAGAGGGTGCCTGCTGGCAAGGCTGCTCAAGTTGTAACAGTGCCTGAGACGCTGGTTCCCAAGGGGGGCAACACCACTCGGGCTACTGTGTCCTTTGCTGTGCCGTTGACGAGTGTCCGGCCTTCGTCCTCGACTGCTGATCCGCCTTCCCTTTTTGCCACACACCACGTCCCGGAAGACCAAGTGAGTGCTGCTAAGGAGGCCATACGCCAGGCAGGGATCATGATGGAGCAAGTCAAGGTGGTCCGGGAAGCTAGCCAGGCGGCTTATGATGCTAGCTCAGCCCTTCAGAGCAATGTCCAAGTAAGTTGGTCGTCGCTTGTTCTGTTAGGATATGCTACCTGAAACTTCTTCTTTCTGAAGATTTCCATATCTGTACACCCATTGGGTGGGTGTGTCGATTGAATTTTTGTACTAGTGGGGGCACGCTGAGTGCACCCACTGGGTGTTGTCCCCGAGACTATGGTGGACTGCGGGCAGTCGACTATAGTCTTTATACTTTGAACTTCTTCACTCGGTCTGGTCGGGCCATGTCGAATGGAACCATGGAACCGGTGGGGGCACGCTTAGTGCACCCACTGGGTGTAGTCCCCGAGACTATGGTGGACTGCTGGCAGTCGACTATAGTCTAAAGAACTATTTTTTTATGCGGCTGACCGCTGACAATTAGCTTTGGTTTTAGGATCATAACCTTTTGCCTCTTTCGGTTGACTGGTCGAACCGAATTGGTAAAACCAGTGGGGGCACGCTGAGTGCACCCACTAGATGTAGTCCCCGAGACTACTGTCGAATGTTTTGATTTGGCTGTAGTCTTAGAAATGCTATGATTTTTCCTTAGTCACTCGGAAGTGACCTGTCTTTGATGTTTTGTCGATTGACTCTTTGCAGAAATCTTGTGAGCTTGTGGCTCGCTATACTGAGTTGGAGAACAAACAGATCCAGCTCAACCTTGACTTGAAGCTTGCTCAGGAGAACTTGCAAAAGGCGAGAGACGAAGCAAAAGGTATGGCTGGTGAGAATTTGACGACTGTCTTTGTCTTTCTACCCATTCTCAAATCTGGTCTCATTGTTATTTTGCAGATAAACTAGAGGAGGCTCTGAAGAAGAAAGACCATGACCTTGCAGAGACATAGAAAGCGGCTTTGGAGAAAACAAAGCTCGCGGAAGAGAAACTAGCCTCAGTCGGCAAACTTGAAGAAGAGAACGTCAAGCTGAAAGCCGCTCTTGACGCGGCCAACAAGGAAGTTAGCTGACTGAAGAATGACAAGATTGCTCTGACTGACAAGGCTGGTCAACTGGCGGGGAAGCGGAATGATCTGGAGGTTTATCTTGGAGGGCTCGCCAAGAAGCTATTCCTCATGCTTGAAGGTAGTCCCTTTTATCCGACTGACTTGTTATCACCGACTCATTATATGATTGTTGTTTTGAGCCCGAGTGGTGTTTACAGAATTCTGCCAAAACTTCGAAGAGGAGACCAGTCGAGTGGAGACCAACCTGGACCCCATCAACTCTCCCGTGAAGGATGAAGCCGCTATGAATGTGCTCCGACTGGAGTCTCGCGTTGCTAGCGTGGTGGACCACCTCGCTCGACTGAAAGCTGCGGTGTCGCGGATCGTTTCAACACTCTGGGCAGACCAGACGCTTCAGAATGACCTTGAGTCCTTAATGACTCGACTGAATGAGGTTCCAAGTTGAGTGCAAGAATGGAAAAAGTCTTCTGCTAGGTGTGGTGCTGATGTTGCTCTGTCTCTGATTCGTGTCCACTGCAAGGAGGCGCAAGAGGAAAAGCTGGCGTCCCTCAAAGTTGCCAATACCAGGAAGTACGACTTCCGATCTTTCATGGAGACCTTCATCGCTGCTGCCACCCGGATTGCTGACGGAATCGACCTCGACTAGTTTGTTGCACCTTCCAGTCCTCCACCTGAGGAGTAAAAAACTTCTATGCTCCACCTTAAATTTGCCTCGGAATGCCGAGTGGTTTTGTAACCGATAAACTTTAACAGGCTTAAGGCCTGAGCACTTTCGAACCCGTAGGACGTTTATCCGAACTTGATTTATCATCGAACATGCTTTTATTTGCCTTCGAGCGAACTTTGCTTTTCATTCGAAATATACTTCAATGTTTGAGCAGCATCCTTGAGGTGAAAAATCCAGTCGACTTGCACTTCATCGATCTTGCAGGCAGGGATGGAGCACGATCGCGATCGACCTCGCTGTTCTTATGGATCGGGATGGACCGCACGTTGTACTTGTGGCGCAGCTCTGAAGGAGAAGGTAGCAGTCGACCTGCACCTCGTCCTCCTTGCGGATTGGAATGGACCGCATGTTGTACTTGTGGCGCAGCTCCGAAGGAGAAGGTAACCGTCGAACTGCATCTCGTCGTCCTTGTGGATCAGGATGGATTTCTTACTTAGGCGGGTACTCAGACTGCAACTAAGCCTCCGAGTGGGAGGTTTGCTCTCCACTCGGTAGGATTTTTAATACTTAGGCGAGTACTGGACTGCAGCTAAGCCTCCGAGTGGGAGGTTTGCTCTCCACTCGGTAGGATTTTTCAATACTTAGGCGAGTACTGGACCGCAGCTAAGCCTCCGAGTGGGAGGTTTGCTCTCCACTCAGTAGGATTTTCAATCTTAGGCGAGTACTGGACTGCAGCTAAGTCCCCGAGTGGGAGGTTTGCTCTCCACTCGGTAGGATTTTCAAACTTAGGCGAGTACTGGACTACAGCTAAGCCCCCGAGTGGGAGGTTTGCTCTCCACTTGGTAGGATTTTCAAACTTAGGTGAGTACTTGGACTGCAGCTAAGCCCCCGAGTGGGAGGCTGGCTCACCACTCGGTAGGATTTTCAAACTTAGGCGAGTACTGGACTACAGCTAAACCCCCGAGTGGGAGGTTTGCTCTCCACTCGGTAGGATTTTTAACACTTAGGCGAGTACCTGGACTGCAACTAAGCCTCCGAGTGGGAGGTTTGCTCTCCACTCGGTAGGATTTTTAATACTTAGGCGAGTACTGGACTGCAGCTAAGCCTCTGAGTGGGAGGTTTGCTCTCCACTCGGTAGGATTTTTCAATACTTAGGCGAGTACTGGACCGCAGCTAAGCCTCCGAGTGGGAGGTTTGCTATCCACTCGGTAGGATTTTCAAACTTAGGAGAGTACTTGGACTGCAGCTAAGCCCCCGAGTGGGAGGCTGGCTCACCACTCGGTAGGATTTTCAAACTTAGGCGAGTACTGGACTTCAGCTAAGCCCCCAAGTGGGAGGTTTGCTCTCCACTCGGTAGGATTTTTAACACTTAGGCGAGTACTTGGACTGCAGCTAAGCCCCCGAGTGGGAGGCTGGCTCTCCACTCGGTAGGATTTTTAACACTTAGGCGAAACGGATTCGCAGCTAAGCCCCCGAGTGGGAGGCTGGCTCGCCACTCGGTAAGGATTTGTTTTACAAACTTAGGCGAAACGGATTCGCAGCTAAGCCACCCACTAGGGGGGGGGGGGAATTTTAACAAAAAGTAATAACAATCACTGCGAAAATTATAACATTCTTGACTTAGATAAACAAACTACAGAGGTACTTTTATTACATCTCATCCGAGTGAGTACTTAAGTATAAAAGGGGCGGAGCAGCTCCGCATTCCAAGCTCGAGGCTCATCAATCTGGCGATCGACGTTGTAAATATGATATGCTCCATTGTGGAGAACTCTGGTGACGATGAAGGGACCTTCCCAAGTAGGAGCGAGCTTGTGAGGTTTCTGTTGATCCACTCGGAGGACCAAGTCTCCTTCTTGGAAGGCTCGACTCTTCACATTTCTGGCATGAAATCGACGCAAGTCTTGCTGATAGATAGTCGAGCGGATCAGGGCCATCTCCCTCTCTTCTTCCAAGAGGTCGACTGCATCCTGCCGGGCTTGTTCCGCTTCATCTTTAGAGTAGAGTTCGACTCGGGGTGCATTGTGAAGCAGGTCACTCGGCAGAACTGCTTCAGCTCCATAGACCAGAAAGAATGGAGTTCTCCCAGTCGACCGATTAGGAGTGGTCCTCAATACCCAAAGAACTGATGGAAGTTCGTCGACCCATGCTCCTGCTGCATGTTTGAGATCACGCATCAGTCGGGGCTTCAGTCCTTTGAGAATTAGACCGTTTACGCGTTCTGCTTGTCCATTCGACTGAGGGTGAGCAACTGAAGCATAGTCGACCCGTGTGCCTTGAGAGGCGCAAAAGGCTTTAAACTTGTCAGAATCAAAGTTTGACCCATTGTCAGTGATGACGCTATGCGGAACTCCATATCTGAATATCAACTCTCTGATGAAACTGATAGCAGTGCATGCATCGAGGTTCTTGATGGGCTTGGCTTCGATCCATTTAGTAAACTTGTCGACTGCTACTAGCAAGTGAGTGAAGCCGCTCCTGCCAGTTCTCAGTGGTCCGATCATATCGAACCCCCAAACAGCGAAGGGCCAGACGAGTGGAATGGTCTTCAAGGCTGAGGCGGGCTTGTGCGACATATTGGAATAGAACTGACATCCTTCACACTTGTCGACTATTTCCTTTGCCATCTCATTTGCTTTTGGCCAGTAAAATCCCGCTCGGTATGCTTTAGCCACAATGGTCCGAGAGGACGCATGATGGCCACAGGTCCCCGAGTGGATATCCTCAAGAATTATCTGACCTTCTTCTGGCGTTATACATTTCTGGCCGACTCCAGTCGCGCTTTCTCTATACAACTGTCCCTTGATCACTTTAAAGGCCTTGGATCGACGGACGATCTGTCGAGCCTCTTCTTTATTCTCTGGGAGCTCTTTCCTTAGAATATATGCGATGTATGGCACTATCCAGTCGGGAGTGATGACCACAACTTCCATAATTAGGTCGACCATGGCTGGGACCTCAACTTCAGTCGGATCATTAGCACTCTTTGGCTGTGGGGCTTCTTCTGTGAAAGGATCCTCTTGCACTGATGGTGCGCGGATGTGCTCCAAAAACACATTACTGGGAATGGCTTCCCTCTTGGACCCTATTTTCGCCAAATCATCAGCAGCTTGATTTTTCAGTCGGGGTATGTGATGAAGTTCTAACCCCTCGAATTTCTTCTCCAGCTTTCTCATTGCATTGCAGTAACCAGTCATGGCTGGGCTTCTGACGTCCCACTCTTTCATCACTTGATTAACAACCAGATCTGAGTCGCCGTAGACCATAAGGCGACGAACGCTGAGTGAAATGGCCATACGCAACCCGTACAGGAGTGCTTCATATTCTGCTTCATTGTTGGAAGAATCGAAGTGAATCTGGAGTACATATCTGAGCTTATCTCCACGGGGGGAAATCAATACTACCCCAGCACCGGAACCATTCAGCATCTTGGAACCATCGAAGAACATAGTCCAGTGCTCCGAGTGAACTTGAGTCGGAAGCTGCTGTTCAATCCACTCGGCGATGAAGTCTGCTACTGCTTGGGACTTGATGGCTTTCTTCGCCTCAAACTTGATATCAAGGGGAAGGAGTTCAATCGCCCATTTCGCCACTCGACCAGTTGCATCTCTGTTATGCAGAACCTCTGACAATGGAGCGTCGCTGATGACTGTAATGGAATGGTCAGAGAAGTAATGAGCAACCTTCTTCGTGGTCATATAAATCCCATAAACAAGCTTCCGATAATGAGGATATCTTTGCTTTGACGGGGTCAACACTTCAGAAAGATAATATACTGGGCGCTGAACTTTGAAGGCTTTTCCTGCTTCTTCTCGCTCGACCATAAGCACCGTACTGACAACTTGTCTAGTGGCTGCAATGTAAAGCAGCAAAGGCTCTTTGCTGACAGGAGCAGCAAGCACCGGCTGGGTGGAGAGCAGAGCTTTTAGCTCTGCAAACGCTGCATCAGCTTCAGGAGTCCACTCGAACTTGTCTGACTTCTTCATCAGTCGGTAAAAGAGGCAATGCCTTTTCACCGAGGCGAGAGATGAATCGACTTAAAGCAGCCAAGCATCCCAGAAGCTTCGACATCGCACACGCATTGTATGCTTTCACCGGAGTATAGTGCCAACTTTTTTCGGGTTAGCGCCGATTCCTCGCTCGAAACAAGAAAATCGAGTAACTTTCCGCCAGGAACTCGGAATGTGCACTTTGATGGATTAAGCTTGATATCATACCTCCTGAGATTGGCAAATGTTTCAGCAAGGTCAGTCAACAGGTCAGAACCCTTTCGTGACTTGACCACTATATCATCCATGTATGCTTCCACATTCCGACTGATTTGAGTGAGCAAAGACTTCTGAATCATCCTCATGAACGTGGCTCCGGCATTCTTGAGACCTAATGGCATGGTGACATAACAGAAGCACCCGAATGGAGTGATGAAAGCTGTTTTGATCTCATCGGGTCCATACAGACGGATCTGATGGTACCCGGAATAAGCTTCTAAAAAAGACAACCGCTCACATCACGCAGTCAAGTCGACTATTTGGTCGATGCGGGGAAGAGGGAAATGATCTTTCGGGCAGGCCCGATTGATATGTTTGAAGTCGATGCACATGCGCAGTGACTTGTCCTTCTTGGGGACCATGACGACATTGGCGAGCCACTCGGAGTGGTAAATCTCTTGGATGAACTCTGCTGCTAAGAGCCGAGCTACCTCCTCGCCAATGTCCTTTCTCTTCTGGACGGCGGACCGTCGAAGATGTTCTTTGACAGGTTTGACTTTCGGGTCGACTCGTAGGCGATGCTCAGCCAGCTCCCTGGGAACACCCGGCATGTTAGCAGGCTTCCATGCAAAGATGTCCCAGTTCTCACGGAGGAACTGGATGAGGCTTCTTCCTATTTGGAGTCGAGTGTTGTTGAGATGTTGGTCGGAGCAGCATTGGGTCAGTCGGATGAATGTGAATCGGTTTTGTCTCACCAGACGACTGAAATGCTGTTTCCGTAGTGGGCTTCTTGGCTCGCAACAAATCACTCGGATCTGCAGTCTTCTGATATTCTTGCAGCTCTACCACTGCCATCTGAGCATCAGCGATCTTAGAGCCTTTCTGGAAGCACTCTTCCGCCTTCTTCCGATTGCCCGTGGCAGTGATCACGCCCTTGGTACACATAACATGGTCGAGCCATGAAACGTGCATACGCCGGCCTTACCAGAATAGCGTGATAAGCGCTCTGGAAATCCACGACCTCAAAGGTCAACTTTTCTTTGCGAAAATTCTTCGAATCACCAAAAACCACATCAAGATCAATTTGGTCGAGTGACTCAGCCTTCTTTCCAGGAATGACTCCATGGAAACTCATGTTACTGGTGCTGAGTCTGGACATCGGAATGCCCATCCCTTTCAACGTCTCTGCATACAATATGTTCAGGCCAGTGCCACCATCCATCAAAACTTTGGTCACCGAGTGCCTTCGCAATCGGGTCGACCACCAACGCTTTCTCCTGTGGGTGGCAATGTGTGTCGGATGATCGGACTGGTCGAATGTGATGGCGATCTGCGACCATTTCAGATAATTGGGCGTCGCCGAGCGACCATGTTCACTTCTCGATTGATAACTTTCAATTGACTTTTGCTTTCAACGCCAAGAAAATCATCGTGGTGGAATTGACCGGGGTATCCACCATCACTATCTTCCTTGTCCTCAACTTTGTCGACTCCTTTTCCTTATCCTTGGGCTGCTTCCCTTGGAATTGCTGAATCAAGAGCCGACACTGTCGAGTGGTATGCTTTGGGTAAATGAGTTTACCTTCTTCGTCTTTCTTCATGTGAATGTGACATGGCAAGTCCAACACATCATTTCCATCTTGGTCTTTCACCTTCTTGGGGTTCCAGGGACCCTTGGGTTTCCCCTTGAACTTTCCTGGGGTCACAGCCAAGGCTTCTCCGGGAGCAGCTGGCTCGGCTTTGCGCTTCTATTTCCGACTGGAGTTCCCTCCGCCGGCTTCATTAGCGGCTGACTTGTACTTACCACTCCGGAGCCGATCCTCTTCTTCACCATTGGCATACTTGGTGGCTATCTCCATCATTCGACTCAGGGTCATATCTCCTGTCCAACCGAATTTCAAACTCAACTCTCTGTTCTTGACACCTTCCTTGAAGGCACAGACTGCCTGGTGATCAGATACATTCTCAACTATGTGGTGCAATGTAATCCATCTCTGGATGTAATCTCTCAAAGTTTCATTCGACTTCTGCACACACGACTGCAGCTCTGTCAAACCTGCTGGTCGCTTGCAAGTCCCTTCAAATGTCCTGACAAACACTCGAGCAAGATCTTCCCAAGTGTAAATACTGCTGGGTGCTAACTGATTCAGCCATGCTCTGGCTGAACCCTCCATCTTAAGGGGCAAATGCTTCATAGCTACCTCTTCGTTGCCGCCGCCAATCTGTATAGCCACTCGGTAATCCTCAAGCCAAGTGTCAGGCTTGGACTCACCGGTGAACTTACAGACTCCAGTCGCCAACCTGAAGTTGGGAGGAATCACCGCGGCTTTGATGGCCCTGCTAAAATACTCTGGCCTTGAGACATGAACTCTGCTGCTCGTGGGAACATCTCTGTCATGGCCTTCTCGGTGAGCTCTGTTCTTGTCGACCAAACCTTGAACGATAATGGATCTCTCATCAAAGCCTGGTTCTCTGGGGTCGACTGGAACTCTTCGCCCAACACCGCGGTCAAGGCTCACATCCTGTTGTTTGAAGAGCATATGATCCACCCCTTGGGGGAGGGGTGGGCACTCGACGTCGATCATTACGATCGAATCGGTGCTCATACTGCTCGCGGCTCTTGTACTGATCATCACGCTGGCGCCCACGTTCCTCACGCCTTGGGGGCGAATATTGAGCTTTCATTCATGTTGAAGGTCTTTGCAACTTTAGGCCAGTGCCTGTGGATGATTGACCGTCCTTCCTTCGTCCTCTTCAGGAACACTTCAATATTGAACCGTGGGTGTTGTATGAAAACCTTCCTCGCCTCCTGACCGTAGAGGTGGGTTGAGAGGTAATCATCAGTGAACTGCTTTGGAAAGGCCTGAAACAAGGATGTGCATAAATATCTTCTCTATATTGGAAATGGGGCAAAGTAATAAAAAAAAGGCAAGGTATAATAGTTAGTACCATCTTATAGTGAACTGATGTCTTCTTCATTCTGCAGACAAAGATCTTGTTGTTTTTTGTCGCTAATTTCTTTATCCTAACAATCTTTTTGAGTTTCTTGATTTGGTTGATATTCATGGACAACTCATTTCCCCATATGCAAAAAGGGTCGAACAGTGGGTCAAAACCTCTGACAGCAGGACCTACATGTGCAAGACCAAATTGTTAAAAACCTAAATATTAGAATGGTTCCCGCAATTGCACAATAATGTGCTATTAGAGAACGGACCATGCACGTGCTAACCTCGATTGTAAACTTCAGTGCTTCGCATTGTTTCCTGCAACACATATAAGGTAGTTAGTCATCAGGTTAAGTAAGGGTTCGCATGCTATCAGTAAAATATGTTGATGAAAAATAAGCACATTGCAGATTCATCAGATTAATTCAAGCCACATGGAAAACCCATTTATCCAAACCAAGCATGATTAAGAACTAGGAAATTTAGCACTTGTATATGTTTCTCATGTATTAAGTGTTGGGGAACGTAGTAATTTCAAAAAATTTCCTACGCACACGCAAGATCATGGTGATGGTACAACAACGAGAGGGGAGAGTGTATGTCCACGCACTCGTGAGACCGTGCGAAGCGCTATGACAACGCTGTTGATGTAGTCGACGCCTTCACGATCCGACCGATCCAAGTACCGAACGTCACGGCACCTCCGAGTTCAGCACACGCTCAGCTCGATGACGATCCCCGACTCGATCCAGCAAAGTGTCGGGATGATTTCCGTCGACGACGGCGTGGTGGACGATGATGATGCTCTATCGGCGCAGGCTTCGCTTAAGCTCCGCGACGATATGACCGAGGTGGAATATGGTGGAGGGGGCACCGACACGGCTAAGGAACGATCCGTAGATCAACTTGTGTGTGCTGGGTGCCCCCCCCTGTGATATAAAGGAGGGAGGGGAGGTGCGGCCGCCCCCAAGGCAGGCGCTGAGGAGTCCTACTCCCATCGGGAGTAGGACTCCCCATCTTGCCTTGTTGGAGAAGGAAAGGGGAGGGAAAGAGGAAGGGGCGCCGCCTCTCCTTGTCCTATTCGGACTAGGGGAGGGGCGCGCTGCCTGTCCCGGCTGGCTCTCCTCTTCTCCTCATGGCCCACTAAGGCCCATTATCCCCGGAGGGTTCCGTAACCCCGGTGTTCCAAAAAACTCGATTTCACCCGGAACCATTCCGATATCCAAATATAGGCTTCCAATATATCAATCTTTATGTCTCGACCATTTCGAGACTCCTCGTCATGTCCGTGATCACATCCGGACTCAACAAACTTCGTACATCAAAACTTATAAACTCATAATAAACTGTCATCGTAACGTTGCGTGCAAGGACCCTACGGGTTCGAGAACTATGTAGACATGACCTAGAACTATTCTCGGTCAATAACCAATAGCGGAACCTGGATGCCCATATTGGTTCCTACATATTCTACGAAGATCTTTATCGGTCAAACCGCATAACGACATACGTTGTTCCCTTTGTCATCGGTATGTTACTTGCCCGAGATTCGATCGCCGGTATCCAATACCTAGTTCAATCTCGCTATCGCAAGTCTTTTACTCGCTCCGTAATACATCATCTCGCAACTAACTTATTAGTTGCAATGCTTGCAAGGCTTATATGATGTGTATATCCGAGAAGGCCCAGAGATACCTCTCCGACAATCGGAGTGACAAAACCTAATCTCAAATACGCCAACCCAACATGTACCTTTGGAGACACCTGTAGTACTCCTTTATAATCATCCAGCTACGCCAGTGACGCTTTGGTAGCACCAAAGTGTTCCTCCGTAAACGGGAGTTGCATAATCTCATAGTTACATGAACATGTATAGGTCATGAAGAAAGCAATAGCAATATACTAAACGATCAAGTGCTAGGCTAACGGAATGGGTCATGTCAATCACATCATTCTCCTAATGATGTGATCCCATTAATCAAATAACAACACATGTCTATGGTTAGGAAACATAACCATCTTTGATTAATGAGCTAGTCAAGTAGAGGCATACTAGTGACTATATGTTTGTCTATGTATTCACACATGTATCATGTTTCCGGTTAATACAATTCTAGCATGAATAATAAACATTTATCATGATATGAGGAAATAAATAATAACTTTATTATTGCCTCTAGGGCATATTTCCTTCAGCCTCCCACTTGCACTAGAGTCAATAATCTAGATTACACAAGAATGATTCTAACACCCATGGAGTCTTGGTGCTGATCATGTTTTGCTCGTGGAAGAGGCTTAGTCAACGGGTCTGCAACATTCAGATCCGTATGTATCTTGCAAGTCTCTATGTCTCCCACCGGACTTGGTCCCGGATGGAATTGAAGCGCCTCTTGAGATGCTTGGTCCTCTTGTGAAATCTGGATTCCTTTGCCAAGGCAATTGCACCAAGATTGTCACGAGAAGATATTCATTGGTCCCGATGCACTAGGTATGACACCTAGATCGAAATGAACTCTTTCATCCAGACTCCTTCATTTGCTGCTTCAAGCAGCTATGTACTCCGCTTCACATGTAGATCCCGCCACGACGCTTTGTTTAGAACTGCACCAACCGACAGCTCCACCGCTTAATAAAACACGATCCGGTTTGCGATTTAGAATCGTCCGGATCAGTGTCAAAGCTTGCATCGACGTAACCATTTACGACTAGCTCTTTGTCACCTCCATATACGAGAAACATATCCTTAGTCCTTTTCGTATTTCAGATGTTCTTGACCGCTGTCCAAAGATCCACTCTGGATTACTTTGGTACCTTCCTGCCAAGCTTATTGCTAAGCATACGTCAGGTCCGGCACACAGCATTGCATACATGATAGAGCCTATGGCTGAAGCATAGGAACATCTTTCATTTTCTCTCTATCTTTGTCGTGGTCGGGCATTGAGTCCGACTCAATTTTACACCTTGTAACACAGTAAAAATCCTTTCTTTGCCTCGATCCATTTTGAACTTTTTCAAAACTTTATCAAGGTATGTGCTTTGTGAAAGTCCAATTAAGCATCTTGATCTATCTCTATAGATCTTGATGCCCAATATGTAAGCAGCTTCACCGAGGTCTTTCATTGAAAAACTTTTATTAAGTATCCTTTATGCTATCCAGAAATTCTATATCATTTCCAATCAATAATATGTCGTCCACATATAATATCGTAAATGCTACAGAGCTCCCACTCACTTTCTTGTAAATACAAGCTTCTCCAAAAGTCTCAGATAAAACCATATGCTTTGATCACACTATCAAAGCGCTTATTCCAACTCCGAGAGGCTTGCACTGCACCATAAATTGATCATCGGAGCTTGCACACTTTGTTAGTACCTTTTGGATCAACAAAACCTTCTGTTGCATCATATACAACTCTTCTTCTAGAAATCCATTCAAGAATGCATTTTGACATCCATTTGCCAAATTTCATAATCATAAATGCAGCAATTGCTAACATGATTCGACAGACTTAAGCATCGCCACGGGTGAGAAAGTCTCATCGTAGTCAACCCCTTGAACTTGTCGAAAACCTTTCGCAACAAGTCGAGCTTTATAGACGCTTACATTACCATCGCGCACGCCTTCTTCTTAAAGATCCATTTATTCTCAATGGCTTGCCGATCATCGGGCAAGTCAACCAAAGTCCATACTTTGTTCTCATACATGGATCCCATCTCAGATTTCATGGCTTCCAGCCATTTTGCGGAATCTGGGCTCACCATCACTTCTTCATAGTTTGTAGGTTCGCCATGGTCAAGTAACATGACTTCCAAAATAGGATTACCGTACCATTCTGGTGCGGATCTTACTCTAGTTGACCTACGTAGTTCAGTAGAAACTTGATCTGAAGTTTCATGATCAATATCATTAGCTTCCTCACTAATTGGTGTAGTTGTCACAGGAACTGGTTCTTGTGATGAACTATTTTCCAATAAGGGAGCAAATACAGTTATCTCATCAAGTTCTACTTTCCTCCCACTCACTTCTTCGAGAGAAACTCTTTTTCTAGAAAGGATCCGAATTTAGCAACGAAAATCTTGCCCTCAGATCTGTGATAGAAGGTGTACCCAATAGTCTCTTTGGGTATCCTATGAAGACACATTCGATTTAGGTTCGAGCTTATCCGGTTGAAGTTTCTTCACATAAGCATCGCAGCCCCAAACTTTAAGATACGACAACTTTGGTTTCTTGCTAAACCATAGTTCATAAGGTGTCGTTTCAACGGATTTTGATGGTGCCCTATTTAACGTGAATGCGGCCGTCTCTAAAGCATAACCCCAAAACGATAGCGGTAAATCAGTAAGAGACATCATAGATCGCACCATATCTAGTAAAGTACGATTACGACGCTCGACACACCATTTCATTGTGGTGTTCCGGTGGCGGAGCTTGAAACTATTCCGCATTGTTTCAAATGCAAACCAAACTCGTAACTCAAATATTCTCCTCCACGATCAGATCGTAGAAATTTTATTTTCTTGTTACGATGATTTTCCACTTCACTCTGAAATTCTTTGAACTTTTCAAATGTTTCAGACTTATGTTTCATCAAGTAGATATACCCATATCTGCTCAAATCATCTGTGAAGGTGAGAAAATAACGATACCGCCAAGGCATCAACATTCATTGGACCACAAACATCAAGTATGTATGATTTCCAACAAATCAGTTGCTCGCCCATAGTTCCGGAGAACGGCGTTTTAGTCATCTTGCCCATGAGGCACGGTTCGCAAGTACCAAGTGATTCCAAAAGCCCATCAGTATGGAGTTTCTTCATGCGTTTTACAATCGATATGACCCAAACGGCAAGTGCACAAATAAGTTGCACTATCATTATCAACTCTGATCTTTTGGTTTCAACACTATGAATATGTGTATTACTATTATCGAGATTCATTAAAAATAGACCACTCTTCAAGGGTGCATGACCATAAAAGATATTATTCATATAAATAGAACAACCATTATTCTCTCGACTTAAATGAATAACCGCCTCGCATCAAACAAGATCCAGATATAATGTTCATGCTTAACGCGGCACCAAATAACAATTATTTAGGTCTAAAACTAATCCCGATGGTAGATGTAGAGGTAGCGTGCCGACCGCGATCACATCGACTTTGGAACCATTTCCCACGCCAAGATCGTCACCTCGCCCTTAGCCGATCTTCGCTAATCCGTAGTTCCTGCTTCGAGTTGCAAATATTAGCAATGTAACCAGTATCAAATACCTGTACTACTACGAGTATTAGTAAGGTACACATCAATAACATGTATATCACATATACCTTTGTTCACCTTGCCATCCTTCTTATCCGCCAAATACTTGGGGCAGTTCCGCTTCAAAGGTCCACCTGCTTGAAGTAGAAGCAAGAAGTTTCGTGCTTAGGTCCAGACTTGGGTTTCTTCACTTGAGCAGCAACTTGTTTGCTGTTCTTCTTGAAGTTCCCTTCTTCTTCCCTTTGCCCTTTTCTTGAAACTGGTGGTCTTGTTAACCATCAACACTTGATGCTCCTTTTTGATTTCTACCTCCGCTGCTTTTAGCATTATGTAAGAGCTCGAATAGACTTGTCCATCCCTTGCATATTATAGTTCATCACGAAGCTCTTGTAGCTTGGTGGCAGTGATTGAAGAATTCATCAATGACACTATCATCGAGAAGATTAACTCCTAGTTGAATCAAGTGATTATTATACCCGCATATTTTGAGTATGTGTTCACCGACGTAACTATTCTCCTCCATCTTGCAGCTATAGAACTTATTGGAGACTTCATATCTCTCAATCCGGCATTTGCTTGAAATATTAACTTCAACTCCTGGAACATCTCATATGCTCCATGACGCTCAAAACGCCGCTGAAGGCCCGGTTCTAAGCCGTAGCATGGCACACTGAACTATCGAGTAGTCATCAGCTTTGCTCGCCAGACGTTCTTAATGTCGCCGCCAGCATCAGCAGCAGGCACGGCACCCAGCGGTGCTTCCAGACGTAATTCTTCCGTGCAGCAATGAGGATAATCCTCGAGTTACGGACCCAGTCCGTAATTGCTACCATCATCTTTCAACTTTGCTTTCTCAAGGAACGCATTAAAATTCAACGGAACAACAAAGACGAGCCATCTATCTACAAAGAAACATAGACAAGCAAAATACTATCAGTACTAAGTTCATGATAAATTTAAGTTCAATTAATCATATTACTTAAGAACTCCCACTTAGATAGACATCTCTAGTTATCTAAGTGATTACGTGATCCAAATCAACTAAACCATGTCCGATCATCACGTGAGATGGAGTAGTTTCAATGGTGAACATCACTATGTTGATCATATCTACTATATGATTCACGCTCGACCTTCGGTCTCCGTGTTCGAGGCCATATCTGTATATGCTAGGCTCGCCAAGTTTGACCTGAGTATTCCTGCGGTGCAACTGTTTTGCACCGTTGTATTTGAACGAGAGCCTATCACACCCGATCATCACGTGGTGTCTCGAGCGAAGAACTTTCGCAACGGTGCATACTCAGGAGAACACTTCTTGATATTTAGTGAGAGATCATCTTATAATGCTACCATCAATCAAAGCAAGATAAGATGCATAAAGGATAAACATCACATGCAATCAATATAAGTGATATGATATGGCCATCATCATCTTGTGCTTGTGATCTCTATCTCCGGCACCGTCGTGATCACCATCGCCACCGCCCGACACCTTGATCTCCATCGTAGCATCGTTGTCGCCTCGCCAACTATTGCTTCTACGACTATTGCTACCGCTTAGTGATAAAGTAAAGCAATTACATGGCGTTTGCATTTCATACAATAAAGCGACAACCATATGGCTCCTGCCAGTTGCCGATAACTTGATTACAAAACATGATCATCTCATACAATAAAATATAGCATCACGCCTTGACCATATCACATCACAACATGCCCTGCAAAAACAAGTTAGACGCCCTCTACTTTGTTGTTGCAAATTTTACGTGGCTGCTACGGGCTGAGCAAGAACCGTTTACCTACGCATCAAAACCACAACGATAGTTTGTCAAGTTGGTGCTGTTTTAACCTTCGCAAGGACCGGGCGAGCCACACTCGGTTCAACTAAAGTGAGAGAGACAGACACCCGCCACCACCTTTAAGCAACGAGTGCTCGCAGCGGTGAAACCAGTCTCGCGTAAGCGACGCGTAATGTCGGTCCGGGCCGCTTCATCTCACAATACCGCCAACCAAAGTATGACATGCTGGTAAGCAAGATGACTTGTATCGCCCACAACTCACTTGTGTTCTACTCGTGCATATAACATCAATGCATAAAACCAGGCTCGATGCCACTGCTGGGGAACGAGTAATTACAAAAATTTCCCACGCACACGCAAGATCATGGTGATGGTACAGCAATGAGAGGGAGAGTGTATGTCCACGCACTCGTGAGACCGTGAAGCGAAGCGCTATGACAACGCTGTTGATGTAGTCGCACGCCTTCACAATCCGACCGATCCAAGTACCGAACGCACGGCACCTCCGAGTTCAGCACACGCTCAGCTCGATGACGATCCCCGGACCGATCCAGCAAAGTGTCGGGATGAGTTCCACAAGACGATGGCGCAGGACGATGATGATGCTCTCATCGCGCAGGCTTCGCTTAAGCTCCGCGACGATATGACCGAGGTGGAATATGGTGGAGGGGGCACCGCACACGGCTAAGGAACGATCCGTAGATCAACTTGTGTGTTCGGGGTGCCCCCTGCCCCGTGATATAAAGGAGGGAGGGGAGGTGCGGCCGGCCCTCAAGGGTGCGCTGAGGAGTCCTACTCCCACCGGAGTAGGACTCCCCTCTTGCCTTGTTGGAGATGGAAAGGGGAGGGAAAGAGGAAGGGGCGCCGCCTCTCCTTGTCCTATTCGGACTAGGGGAGGGGGCGAGCGGCCTGCCCCGCCGCCCTCCTCTTCTCCCTCATGGCCCACTAAGGCCCATTATCCCCGAGGGTTCCGTAACCCCGGTGTTCCGGTAAAATCCCGATTTCACCCGAACCATTCCGATATCCAAATATAGGCTTCCAATATATCAATCTTTATGTCTCGACCATTTCGAGACTCCTCGCCATGTCCGTGATCACATCCGGACTCAACAAACTTCGTACATCAAAACTTATAAACTCATAATAAACCGTCATCGTAACGTTGTTGCGTGGGACCCTACGGGTTCGAGAACTATGTAGACATGACCTAGAACTATTCTCGTCAATAACCAATAGCGGAACCTGGATGCCCATATTGGTTCCTACATATTCTACGTAATATCTTTATCGGTCAAACCGCATAACGACATACTTTGTTCCCTTTGTCATTGGTATGTTACTTGCCCGAGATTCGATCGTCGGTATCCAATACTGTTGGGGAGATAACTCATCGAGTGTGAACCGCCTCGAGGGGCCGGGTTACCTCGCCCAAGATCAGGGCTCACGGAGGAGGCCCAGAGCCCGAGGCGCTAATTAGGGCCCGCTTATGTAAACCACCTTAGTCTTGTAACTTGTGTCAGAAGATAAGAGAGGAGAGACCGAGCCGACACTTGTATGAGCCGGTCGGGACTCAGAGACCGCCAAGGCCAACCCGTATATAAGGGGACGGCCCGGCGGCGTTTAGGGATGTATAATTCGAGGCTTAGGCGGTTATTGCTCCCTAGTCGCCAAATCACATCAATCCCATCACAACTAGACGTAGGCTCTTCCTTCATCGAAGGGGCGAACTAGTATAACTCCCGTGTCTTTGTGTCCACTTTAACCTCTCTAAGTTAACCCGCACGATGGCCCCGCGACTAAGTCCTTTCACGAGGACATCTGCCGTGACAATTCCACGACAGCTTGGCGCCCACCGTGGGGCTATCACACGATGGTTTGATGATCTTAGAGGGCAAGTTCGGCGGACTCAAGGTTATAGTTTGTGGGCCGGATGACTAAGAGTCATCGCGCAAACTCTACATCGACGATGCGGATCGGGCCCCGAGGTCGGCTCGACGAGTACGGGTACCGGTCCCTTTGGTGGCATACACGTGTTCATCGGCAAGATCGGCGAGCCAGGCCTGGGCCGACATCCGCACCAACCTCGCCGAGACGGCTAAGCGGGCGAAGAAGAGTCCTGCCTCGCTAAACAGGCTGTCAAGCGTGCTTTAGCCGGGAGTCGCCCACGAGACTATGAGGGCGGATCAAGATCCGCGGCGAAACCGCTTGTCTACTCGGCGACGAGTCATCCGCCGGAGAAACCGAGTCTTTGTACCAGCTGCAAGATGGCCGATCGGTGCTGTTCCGACGGAGAGAGTATTCCGACTCCTTTGATCTACCTAGCCGGGTTGGAATTTTCATGGTCGGTACACAAGCGACGCTTCACTTTTCGACCATGGCGCCCATCGCCGCCGGTTCAGCAGCGTGGTGGCAGCCGAAGGAGGCCCCGCGCCTCGCCGCTCAAGTTCTATCGAGTTATTTGATGCATTGGCTGCGCCATGGCGGAGGCTAACCCGGCGGATCAGGACCTGCACAACACAGAGATTGCAAGGGTGAAGGAACAGATCGCTAAAGCTAAAGCGGATCCGCAGCCGCGGACGTGAGGATGGCAGCGAACGGGCCGCTGGATGCACTGTGCTTATAGGCTCATCGCCGGATCGAGTGCATCACATGAAGTCATGAAAAGGAAGTACAGATCCCGCTTGCCTTCGCCGAGGGAAGAGAGCTCTTCAATACCCTGTAAGCAGGGACCAAGAATCCGCCACCGTGGTAAACCGCCGGAAGCACTGGACGGCGGCGCCGGTTCAGCCCGTGCAGATAGATCAGCCTCGCCATCATACCGCGCGCGCCCAGCACTATGCGAGACACCTCCGGTCACTACTCCAACCCGATGGATAACCTTGTCGCGGCCGGGCACGATTGAGGCGATTCCGATCGAGGGCGATTCACCACAGCGGTAGAAACACGCCGGGTCAAGGAGCTCTCAGACGGCCCTGGCTCAGCAGAAGCGATTCATACAGCCGGACCGGATCCACTCCACCCCGCCCCAGCCGGAGTTATAGCCGCGCGCAGATGAACCGCCGTGGTCAAGCAATGCGCAGCGCGGTCCGCCGAGGCAACAACCTGGCCGGTGGCTTCAAGACGCCAAGTGGTGGTGGACCGGCCAGGCACGAGGGAGGCCGAGTTAACAGCACAACATGAGGACAATCAGCCCGCCGGTTCGTCTGACCATCTTCGAACCGGGGTCACGCCCGCTCATTGGGGTGCCTTGCCTCGTCCCCGCTTTACGCAATGTGTGTTTGCCCAAGGATTTCAAAGGGCCACGCAAGGTGCCCAATTATACCGCCGATTTGGCTCCGAAGCGTGGATAGAAAGCTATGAGATGGCCATGGAGATGCTGGATGTAGACGGTTGCTGCGTGCGAAGTATTTCACCATGATGTTGGAAGGTACGGCCCGCATTTGGTTGAAAAATTTGCCACCCAACTCGCTTAGTTCCTGGACTCGCCACGGACCCGGTTCATTCAAAATTTCAAAGACACCGTAAACAGCCCATGTCTGTGGTGGATTTGGCGGCTTGTGTCCAGCAGAGGGAGAATCTACAACACATTGGGTGCGCCGCTTCGGAGGTTTTACATTCATCGACCGGATCAACCCCGATTCCGCTTATTTTAACCCTAGAAGCCACCCGCCGTTCGAACCGCTGAAGTTAAAGCTGGGTCGCATGAAGCGTTTTGCAATGACATGGGCACGCCATGGGCGCTTTGGTAAAGTATGCTGATTCTGATAGTACCAAGGATCCCGAGTCCGAGGATGATGAAGTAGGGAAGGGAAAGCGAATAGCAACTCCAGAGGCCAGCAAGATCATTCGGCAGCAATGGGGAAACAAGCGTAAGGCTAACGGTAACATGGGCTTCAGAGCTAACACCAACGCTACAGGACAAGGGTCACGCGCAAAGGTAAGCAATCAAACCGGGCGGTGCACAAGGTCACAATCCGGAGCGCTTGAATTACCTATTGAATCAACCTTGTCCGAAGCATGGGACGGGAGGCACCGCGAACCACCTCGAAGGATTGTTATATTATGCGAAGTTCAAAATTCTAATGCTTTCCGGTATGATCAAGGGCCCGGCGGCGGTTCGTGGTCCGCCCGGTTACGGTGGAGGAAATTCGCCCAGGGTTCGTGGTAATCCGGCGGCAAGGCAATCGTAACAATCAAAACAATCGTAACAATCGTAACCAAGGGGTTACAATCAACAACAGCAGCAGTCGGGTTACCAAAGTAATCCAAAGCAATTGAACGGTGGATGCACCATGTCTTCACCACCAGCTTGGATGACGAGACCGCAAACTTCAGAAGCGGGCGGTCAGTGTTGTTGAACCGGCCGCACCGCATTACCTGTGCTGGTCAGAGCAGCCTATTGTATGGATTAGAGAGGATCATCCTCCCCGGGTCTACAATCCGGGTCAGCTAGCCCTAGTGGTGGCACCTCGTGGGAGGATACAAGTTTACCAAAGTACTCATGGATGGAGGGAGCAGCATCAACATCCTGTACTACGAGACCTTCCGACGATGGGGTTGATTTGATAGGCATCTCAGCCGCCCAAGACAAAGGTTTCATGGCGTGGTGCCCGCAAGTCAGATACCCGATCGGTAAGATAGCTCTGGAGTTAGCCTTTGGAGATGAACATGACTCCAGATCGGAAACGTTGACGTTTGAGGTGGTGAAGATCCAAAGCCCTTACCACGCCCTGTTTGGGCGGCCGGCTTATGCTAAGTTTATGGCACGGCCTTGTTATGTTTATTTTCAGCTGAAAATGCCGGGTCACAAAGGGATGATAATGGTTCACGGGAGCCGCCGGATTGCGTTGGAATGCGAGGAAGGTGATGCGGCTTATGCAGAGTCGGTTTGTGCCACCGAAGAGTTAAAGTACTATAAAGACAATGTTGATCCGGCAGATATGACCCCGTTGAAGAAGCCAACTACAGAGCATGATCCAGATTTGAAGTTTAAGTCGGCGGCTGAGACTAAACTTGTTGATTTTGTGCCCGGCGATTCGCCCAAGCAATTCACCATCGCTAACTTGATCCTAAATAGGAAAGCGCGCTCATCGAAGTTCATCCGTGAGAATCGACATTTTCGCATGGAAACCTTCCGACATGCCGTGTACCGAGGGAACTCGCTGAGCACACTCTTAATGTTGATCCCAAGTACAGATCGGTAAAGCAGTTTCTTCGCCGGTTTAACGAGGAAAGGCGCAAGGCCATTGGAGAGGAGGTTGCCAGGCTCTTAGCGGCAGGGTTTATCGTTGAAGTTTTCCATCCAGAGTGGCTTACTAATCCGGTGTTGGTCCTTAAGAAGAATGCGCATGTGCGTGGATTATACAGATCTTAACAAGGCTTGTCTAGCAGATCCTTTCACCCTCCCCCGTATTGATCAGATTATTGATGCTACGGCGGGTTGTGAGCGTTTGATTTTTTTGGATGCGTATTCCGGATATCATCAGATTAAGATGGCGGTTAAGGACCAGGAGAAGACGGCGCTTATCACCCCTTTTGGAGCCTTCGCTATGTATCTATGCCCTTTGGGCTCAAGAGCGCCAAGCAACTTATCAACGCTATGCATGAATTGCTTGCATGAACAGATCGGCCGAATGTGCATGCTTATGTGGATGATATTGTGGTTAAGTCAAGGAAGAGGGAAACACCGATTGAGGATTTGAAAGAAACCTTTGACAACTTGCGGGTGTACAAGATGATGCTTAACCCGCCAAGTGTGTTTTTGGTGTTCCGCAGCAAGTTATTGGGTTTCTTTGTGTCCAACAGGGGATTGAAGCTAATCCGAGAAGATTACAGCTATCACCTCCTGGCTAAGCCAAAGTGTATCAATGACGCCCAACGCTTGGCAGGTCGGATTGCTGTGCTAAGCCGGTTTATCACCCGCCTAGGAGAGAAGGCCATTCCTTTGTACCAGATGTCAAGAAAACGGATCAGTTCGTTCGAGTTCAGCCACCGATGAGGCATTGAGGACTTAAAGCGGCAGCTGGCCAACCCGCTGTTCTCGCTGCTCCCATTGACAAGGAGCCGCCTCGTTATATGTTGCTGCTAATGCCGTAAGCAGTCAGCGAGCCATTGTGGTGGAACGAAGGAGGCAGGGAAGGAGTATCCGTTCAACGGCCGGTTTATTATATTAGCGAGGTCATCATTGAGTCTAAACAAAGATATCCGCATTGGCGTAAGCTGGTATATGGAGTTTTTATGGCGTCGGAAGCTGAAGCAATATTTTCAAGGGCACCCCATCACGGTGGTCGGCCAGCTCCTTTGGGAGATATCATACGTAACCGGAAGCGATCGCCGGATTGCTAAGTGGGCTATAGAACTTGGGCCACACGGTTTAAGGTATGTGCCTCGACGGCGGTAAAGTCTCATGCACTTGTGGATTTCATTAACGATTGACAGAGTTGCAAGCTACCAAGAAAAGCCGGATCATACCTATTGGACCATCCACTTTGATGGGTCCAGCAATTGAGGGCTCGGGGTCTGGAGTCGATTAACTTCCCCACGAGGTGACAAGTTCTCATACGCTCTTCGCTAATGTTCCCCGTACTAACAATGCAGCTGAGTATGAGGCTTTGCTCCATGGTCTCCGGATGGCTAAGGAGATGAATCTAAGCGAGTTAAGTGTTTTGGTGACTCGGACTTGGTGGCCCAGCAAGTATCGTGTACTTGGGATTCCAAAGATCCACTCATGGTTGCGCATCGTCGGAGGTGGATATTGTTGCAGGACACTTTAAAGGATATCGTGGACCATGTAGACCGTCGGAAGAACGGCGGCGGATGCTCTAAGCCGCTAGGCTCTCAACGTAAACCGTCCCGCCTAATGTCTTCCTTGATGTACCGCATAATCCTTCGCTTAAGCTTCCCGATGAAGTTGATTTGGCTATTCCTGATCCGGAGGCTCGCCAGGTGGCGGCCTTGCATGTCATTCCGGATTGACGCCCCTTATTTGGCATACATGAACCGGGCGAAGTTACCGTAAGATGAGACGCTGGTCTGGCAGATAGTTCGGGCGGTTCAAGTCTATGACCATATATAAGGGCGAAGTTGCATCGCTGTAACGTGTCGTATGCTTTCAGCGCCAGTGTGTCCCCGATGAAGGCCGTGAGATATTGCGTGAGATCCATGAAGGGGACCGTGGTCACCACGCCGTTCAAAGTCCCAGGCCAAAGCGCCCGCCACGGTTTCTATTGGTTGACCGCCCATGCCGATGCGGAAGATCTGGTCGACGATGTGATGGTTGCCAAAAGTTTTCCAGACGTGCTCATGTACCGCCCAAGAATTGAGGATGATTCCAATTACTTGGCCGCTTATGCATTTGGGGTTGGATATGGTTGACCTTTCAAAAGGTCCAAGGATTAAGAAGACCCACCGCTGGTGGCGGTTGATAAATTTACAAAGTGGGTAGAGGCAGCACATTAGCAAGTGTGATGCGCCACGGCGGTTCAGTTCATCAAAAGGTGATTTTCCGTTTGGGTTTCCACACAAGATCATCACGGACAATGGCACTAATTTGTCCAAGGGAGCCATGAAGGAGTTTTGTGAACGAGAGCACATCCGCTTGATGTTTCTTCAAGGGCCCACCCGCAGTCCAATGGTCAAGCGGAACGAGCTAATCAGAGATCTTGAGAGGTATTAAACCCCGCTTATGGTCCCTTTGGAGAGGACGCCGGGTTGTTGGGTAGAAGAGCTACCATCCGTGATATGGAGTATCAATACTAACCCTAAAAGATCCACCGGATACACACCGCTCTTTATGGTCTATGGAGCAGAGGCAGTCCTTCCCCGCGATATCCGCTATGACTCGCCTGCTGGGCAGCCTATGTTGAGGCCAATAGCGAGGCAGCACGGCAGGACGCTTTGGATCGATCGGATGAAGAGCGAGATATGGCGGCTGCTCGCTCGGCGATTTACCAGCCAGGATCTTCGCTGGTATCACAATCGGCGGTTAGAACAAGAACCTTTCAGAAGGAGACTTGGTGCTTCGCTCATTCAAGACCGCATGATATGCACAAGCTATCCCCACCTTGGGAAGGGCCCTTTGTGGTCAGCAAGAATTTGCACAACGGGTCATACTATCCGATTGATGTTCGAGAGCGAAAAGACTCACGCACGCCGAAGAGGAGACCAACAGCCGTGGAACATAGCTCATCTTCGCCTTATTATACCGAGCCATCGGCTCCACTTATGTACATATTAAGACAATGTATATATTATGAATAAAGCAATAAACCGGATCCTCGGCTAAAGCGGGTATCCGCTCAGAAAAAGTCCGGTTTGGGTACATGGAGATGTTGTCGCAAAGCGGCCTCCGTTTAACCCTTGGTCTTGCTTTTCGAAGTTTTTGTCACTTGGGGCTTGGTCGTGTCCGAACCAACGCAACACCTTTTGATGGGCGAAAGCCACCAGATCACTTGGGGACATGGTCAAGTCTGAACCAACACGCCTTTGGTCGGCCTAAGGCCATAGAATCACTTGGGGCTTGGTCGAACCCAACCATTGCCATGCCACTTGATCGGCATAATGCCACGATTTCAGCTTGGGGGCTCGGCTGACTTGAACCATCGCTACACCTTATGGGGAGCTTGGTCCTGTCCGACCATGGTAACACCATCCGATCAGCTCAAGAAGGCCTCTTCGCTCGCAAACGGTTTTATCATTGCCTTTGCTTCCATGTGGTTTTCATACCAGCTTGCTTGATTTTTATTTGCCTTCTTAAACCGACAACCTTTTTAAAACCGGATTCAAGTTGTCGTGCAACGGAATTCGTCCATTTTAATCCGCGATTTTGTTCCGTTTGATTTTTTCTGTTAACATCCCATTATGGAGTAACAGGGGCTTGTCATGCCCGACACGGTTTACACGGTAAACCGCACGCTAAGCACAGGAGTTGTTTTCTCCTTGACGGTAATGGTTTACACAACCTCCGCCTTTACGATTGGCTAGGCTAACCGCATGCCCGACGCCGCAGGTATTTTTGTATCATAACATTTGGTCATATGCCTTAATATTTTCTTATATAAATATATAAGCGCCACAAGCCGGTGGGCGACACAAGCCGCCTCGGGCGGTTTAAAGAATTTGTGATTGCAAAGTAACTAAGTTGACGGTTCATCAATCCAAAGTATCGCATTCACCATGCAAAGGATAGATCGAGGTCATAAAGGCATTGTTCAAAACAAAGTGCTAACTATCCTATTACAAAGCCTTCCAAGGCCCGTGTTTCGCATGGCGTTATGGCTAGCAGTTTGGAGGCGCCACCCGCTTGACGGATTACGCTTCGCCAAGTTGACGTGAGGTAGAGGGGCGCTCAAGGCCGGTTCAACTTCTTCCTCTTCATCACCCAAAGCCCGGAAGTCATTGGTAGACCAATAATCCGGTTAAGGCCCGAAGACAGCCTCTTCACTTATAAGCTCAGCCGGATCAACGTCAGGCATAAGTGTGCTTACAGATTGAGGAACAAGGCTCGCACTTCAGGAATGACAAACTCCACCCGCTTATTATTTATGTCATAAAAGAGCGGTGAACCGCCAGTTAGCTTCGCTGCCGCTTGACTCGCCAATGACGATCTCCTTTGTTATCCGCTTCAGAGCGCCGTTATCAAAGGCTTCACCATTCTCTTGAGCGCTGGGAAACCCTTGGCTATGTCACCGGATCAAGATCCGCTATCCACGCCTTTGGCACGAGTTAGAGCCAGAGGGTATCAGCCCGGCCGCTGGATCGCTTCAACTCTTCGCTGCCCCGAACCATGGACAGCCGGTCCAGCAGTATCTCGATCAGGACGGAGCCGTGTTGTCGTATGATGTGGCACATATGACTCGCTGGGCGCCGGTATACAGCTGCTCAATCAGCGTATAAGCGGCCTTGAGCTTCTTCCGCACATCAGAGCCCAGATGAGCAATACGCTTGCCTGCACCGGTTTCAGACAGCTCAGGTTAAACCGGCGGAAATATCAAAATAGAGATAATCAGTGCAAGTTTTCTTACCAAAGATGGCAGAGGTCATGGCATGCACTTGGCGCTTGAGTCCGTAAGCTCTTCACCACCGGTTTAAGCGCTGCTTCAGATCTTCCGCCTGCTTTTTCAAACCGCCTTCTCGGTGTCCCAGCTTGGCCTGCTCGATTTATACCACTCCTTCACTTGTTCCATAGTGGCCAAGGCAGTCTTCAATTCGCCCTGGCCTTGGTGGTTTCGCTGTTGAGTTTCCAGATTGGCCCAAGGTCCTTGAGTTGCACGGTTTGTCGGTATATTTCATTCTGATAACAAAGGGAGCATGTTAGTTGTTTTAGTATAAAGTCCCAAGCTCAATACAAATATTCAACTTGGCACTTGGGGGCTAATGGCTAGTTGATCTCAGTTTGCTATGGGGAGGCACAAATTAAGTCCCGGTTTAACTATGCTAAGTTGAACCGACCCTTGGGGGCTACTATACAGCCAAAATACAAGAAAGGCATAACTCATTACCTCATAGCGGTCCTTCATACGGTTTACCAGTCCAGCTTCAAAGTCACGGCTTGTGTAGAGCCGGTTCGTAAACCCGAGTGAAGTTCTTGGGCGAGAAGTTGTCATGTCGACAGATCAGTTTTCCCTTATCTTTACTCATAGCGCGAATCTTCCTTGGCGCTGTGTTTTGCTAAAGCGACCGGTTGGCTAGGAGTGGTGTAGCCAGTGCCCGCCACAATAACATCATCATTTTGACCGGGCTGGCCGGATTGGCGGTCTTCTTTGGGCTTGGTGCCTTCATGCTCGCTCGGCGGTTCAACAGCTACGACCCGCCTGTGGGCCGGACTCGTGGAGCAGGATGCGAGGTTTCCACTTGACCTCCGGTTCAGTCTCCGCGGATCAGCAGTGTCGCCATTGTACAACTCACCGTAGCTATTTTTGGCGACTTCAGATTTTCGTGGGTTTGCTCGGGTCTTCTCCGGATCAACATCTGCAGAGGATCCGTGGTTTTCGCTTACTCAAGCGAGCCTTGGTGCTGCAATATTTGGAATTGAATTAAGACAAATTGACCAAGGCAATTGTAAACCGAATTGGCGGGACAGCAGTTATGCACTCGCAGCAACTTTAAGCGGAGGCGCTTGCGGGTTGATGAACCGCCGTAAGAGTTGGAAGAGGCCTGATAATTCGGGTCGACGGATTGAGAGGACATCGAAGAAACCTTTAAGGGATAATGCTTTTCAGAGAACAAGTCACCTCGGACGACGCCCGGTTGGTGTATCCGTAAACCGGATGAGGAAATCCGCTGACCATCGTGCCGGTCGTGACGGCGCTCTTCAGCCTCTTGCCGTGTCTTCAAGGAAAGGTTTGATTTAAATAAGCACAGAATGATATTTTTCACTTTCCGGACGGCGCGTCAATTCTTTTAACCGCACGAGGTCGGATTCGAAGAAAGAAAGATTACCTCAACAGTCGGCATGACTGGCTTCAAGATCATCCCGGAGGTAAAATTGTCAAGAAAAGGAATACAAAGGGATAAATCACAAGCAAGAAGAAACACAAAGAGGGAGCCAGTTTACGGCGACTCCTCGTAAGGATATCAAGTTTTACCTCAGCTTCGATTCTTCGCCCTCCGCGGATCGAGGACTCGATGGTTTTCTTCTTGCCGCCTTCTTGGTGGCCTTGACTTACACGCGCGCTCGAGCCGGTTTGGTACGCTCTGTATGAGCTGTTAGCCTGCGAGGTAACAAAGATTGATGAATATCAACAAAGTATTAAAGGTCCGAAAAGCGGTAAGCAGAGCTCATCACAGCGGTTTGTTGGCAACACGAATGGAGCCAACCCGTTAGGCTGCAGACGGAGATCGGTTCATCAAGCATCTTCTTTACAGCCTCTGTGGACCTCAAGTTCGCTTATAGGTAACTCGTGACGCCTTTGAGGGTCTTTGAGGCTGCCAAAGGTACTGCAGCATCAATCTGGGCGGCGGCTTAGTGGCAAGACGCCCCAAGAAACCCAACACCGCACAAGGTCCACACCAGTTAAGCCATTGGCCATTAGAGCCCGGAGCTTGATAATTTGAGGCGCCGAAGTTCTTCCGCTCCGGCGGTTAAGCATAAAGGCAGCGGATGATGGTTGCTGAGCTGGTGAGGACGGTAACCCGCAAAGGATTCTCATTGGGTGGAGCAGTGTTCCGCAGAGAACCAGGTTTGGTTCCAATCTTTTGGATGGCTGTGGTGTTTGGCGGAGGAAAGTCCACTTCCTTCCTCTTCTGGATTGAAACGCCGCCAGCTCTCGTGTTGGGACCGCCGTAAAATTCTGCACGACGGTTCAAGTGAAAAAATCCTGAACAGCTCCATAGATTGTTCTTCTTGAAGGTAGACTTCACAAAACACTTGAAAATTGCATATGTTTGACACGGAGTTTGGACCAATATCCTGTGGATGGAGTTGAAAACTGGCAAGGACGTCCCGAAGAATTTTGATCCGTGGGCAGAATCCCGGTCTAAGTGCTGCACAAATACAATTACTTCTCCTTCTTGCGGATTAGAGGGCATTCGCATCCTAACCCGCCAAAGGAGGACATTTTAGCAGCTAAAGCGCCGTTGTGACGTATCCGCTGAGTTGCGCCTCGGTGGCCTTAGACCGGACCCAATTGCAAGCTGAGAATTGAGGGGCCATTCCGGAGGACTAAACTGCGAAAGGGAAAAACGGTTCACCGTTAAACGGTTCAGGCACATTATATAATGTTAAACCGGTGATTCGGCAGCCAGTTTCCGATTCCGGTTTAACTGAGGACTAATGGAGTGACGGATTAGCTATCAATAGTCAAACCGCCAAAAGAGACAGAACTGGAAAATCTACTAAGTGTGGACAGAAACAGTTTTCACATGCGAATGGAAGTAATCTAGATCTACCGAAGTTTCAGTAAGAAAAACTTCTACTACCTATGCAGGCCTCATAAAGAGCAGGAAGGTTCGGGCGTTCTAGACTAGAGGATCTGAACAAAATGGAAAGATGCATAAAGAGTCAAATTGACGGCGGGGCAGTCGCCCGCACAGGATGTATGGTACGGCTGAGTCGTACGGCCATGGCAGAGCAGGTATGAAGAAACTGATATGAAACACCTATGAACTACGAGATGAACAGGATCTTCAGATGAGATCTAGGGCTTGAAGAGGGACCTTACCTGATGAGCAAAACCGCGGAGGAGCGCCGAGCACTTCGACACGATCAGGTTGATGCAGCGCCCGCCACCGACGTGGCGTTGAAGGTCGGAGGCGACGGCGGAGCTTCAGGCTGGAACGCCGCGAGGAAGGAGAAGAGCGTAAGAAGAAGAGAAAGGGCCTGCCGGTCTATTTATAAGGAACCGAGCAATTAACAAGCGCGAGAGTCGAGGAGTCAGCGCGGCGACGGCGCAGCGGTCGCCTCGATTTCCGGATAGCATTAAAGGAAGGGAATCTTACTGCTTGGATTTCTTTATTAAAATGACGCCAAGGCGCCTCGACACGGGATCGGAGGATGACGCCACGGCGGTTCAAGCAGATGGCGGTTTACTTAAATATAAAGGAGATCAAGAGTTTCGAAGATGTTGAAGATTAACATGAACCGTTCAAGTCAATCTGGGCCTAATGTTGGGGAGATAACTATCGAGTGTGAACCGCCTCGAGGGGCCGGGTTACCTCGCCCAAGATCAGGGCCCACGGAGGAGGCCCAGAGCCCAGAGGCGTAATTAGGGTCCGCTTATGTAAACCGCCTTAGTCTTGTAACTTGTGCTGAAGATAAGAGAGGAGAGACCGAGCCGACACTTGTATGAGCCGGTCGGGACTCAGAGACCGGCCAAGGCCAACCCGTATATAAGGGGACGACCCGCAAGCGTTTAGGGGACAGAAAATTCGAGGCTTAGGCGGCTATTGCTCCCTAGTCGCCAAATCACATCAATCCCATCACAACTAGACGTAGGCTCTTCCTTCATCGATACCAATGTCAAATCTCATTACCGCAAGTCTCTTTACTCGCTCCGTAATACATCATCTCAGAATTAACTTATTAGTTGCAATGCTTGCAAGGCTTATGTGATGTGTATTACCGAGAGGGCCTAGAGATACCTCTCCGACAATCGGAGGACAAAACCTAATCTCAAATACGCCAACCCAACATGTACCTTTGGAGACACCTGTAGTACTCCTTTATAATCACCCGTTACGCTGTGACGCTTGGTAGCACCCAAAGTGTTCCTCCGTAAACGGAGTTGCATAATCTCATAGTTACAGTGAACATGTATAGGTCATGAAGAAAGCAATAGCAATATACTAAACGATCAAGTGCTAGGCTAACGGAATGGGTCATGTCAATCACATCATTTTCCTAATGATGTGATCCCATTAATCAAATAACAACACATGTCTATGGTTAGGAAACATAACCATCTTTGATTAATGAGCTAGTCAAGTAGAGGCATACTAGTGACTATATGTTTGTCTATGTATTCACACATGTATCATGTTTCGGTTAATACAATTCTAGCATGAATAATAAACATTTATCATGATATGAGGAAATAAATAATAACTTTATTATTGCCTCTAGGGCATATTTCCTTCATTAAGTGCAGCCAAATTTGATTTATTCCTCACATGCAGAATAATACAAAATTCTACCCACGATAATTGGACATCGCAATGTAGAATTGAACCAAGCAGTTAGCTAAACACCACAACAAATGAACCAAACATTAACTTAGCACCACATTGCACAATATAACATACTCCTAATAGAAGATCGGACAGTTAACCAAACCAAGCATGCTTAACAACTTGGAAATATAGCAATTGTATTTGTTTCTCATGTGTTTACTACAACCAAATTTGTTTTATTCCGCACATGGTATACAATAACAGAATGCAACCACAAAAATTGAACATCGCGTTGCAGAATTGAACCAAGCAGTTAACTAAACACCACAACAAATGAACCAAACGTTAACTGAGCACCACATTGCACAATATAACATACTCATAATAGAAGATCAGACAGTTAACCAAACCAAGCATGCTTAACAACTTGGAAATATTGCACCGTGAAGAATTGAACATCACATTTATAGAATTGAACCAAGCAGTTAATTGAGCACCACATTGCACGAGATTTAGAACATATACACTATAGCAGAAGATTGCATGGTAAAAGTAGATAGCACAATTCACAAGAATTTGTTAAGGAAAGGCAGTAGCTAGCAAACTAAACATGGGTCCTTATAGTGAGCTAATAAGACAAGCTACTCCTCATTGTCGGAGCTATCGATGACGATTGGCTCCTTGGACATGGAAGAGGGCGAGGCCTCCGCATCGTGGGTGCCCTCGTTGTAGTGGTGAGTTGCCTGAGCCGCTCCGGGCACCAACCTGCTGGCTCTCAAGATGAGGTAAGCACATGCACGCCAAGAAAACACCTCGTAGTCTTCGTCGAAGGCACCGACAGTGGCCTCGAGAAAATGCCACAAACTGTAATTTATAGCAGCCAACCACGTCGCGGTGTCGGCGCGCGAGGCGTCAACGGTGGCCTCGACGGCGAGGTGCTCCTCCAAGATCTGGGGGTCGGCACGAATGACAGCCATCGCGACCTCATCCGTGCGTGCAGACGCGATTAGCTTCTCCGCTGCCAAATGCTCCTTGAGATCCTGGCTATACTGCGTGCACCATGGCTCAGGGCGGCGTTTATTTGGTGGAGGGGTCGGTGATTTGGGTGGAAGGTGTCGGCCAAGGCCCGGCGGTTGGGGCATGTGGGATGTGGAAGGAGGAGGAGGATGGGGGTCGGGTGCGGATTACCTGCCTGGATAGGCGAGGTCGAGCAGCGTGAAGGAGGGTCGCCGGCGAGGAGGCGACGCTGCAAGCAAGGAGTGAAGGTTTCAACTTAGAAAGGAAGGCGGAAACATGAGAAATGTGGCTTTTGGTAAGGGGAGGGGCGGGAGGTAGATATTTTCATGAAGCCGAAAATTTGAATCGCTCAATGAAAAAACATGCGCAAGAAGTGTCATTAGACACGGTCCCTTATTCAGAACTGTGTACAATATTTGAACATCACAAACGATTCAGATAGCTTAACCCGTGTGTGTTGAGTTTGAGCGTCAAAAATTTTGGTTCGAATTTCCCTGGTTACAGTGGTCATCCACGCCATTGCATAATTTGGGTACACAAAGGAGACTAACTTAATCGAGCAAGTTCAGCAATTAAACAGAGCTAGCTGACCTAAACATTACTCTAAAAATTAAAGACCGCGCTCTTAATTAAACAAAATAAAGAGTACTACTACGGCTAGTGCTCATCGATCTACGCCGCCGCCTCCATGTCCAGCTCACGCCCGACGGTCTCCTGGGGAAGGGGCTCCATGGCATCAATTGCACCATACTCGGCAAGCATCTCGCCATCCGTGTCCGCCATATCTTTGGCATAGGCCACCACGAGCTGGGCATGGGCGGCCGTGATCTGGGATCTGGCGGGCTCCGTCGTGGCAAGGTATGCTGCACAGGAACGGACGGCTGCTCGAACTCTCTCGGCGATTGCCAGCTCTTCGGCCGTGGGTTGCTGACCATTGTCGGAGAAGCTTCGTATGATTTGTGCGGTGACCGCCACGAGCTGGGCGTCGACGGCCTCGACATGGTAGTGGGCGTCTCCATCAGGGCTAAGGCCGCCGCTGCGGAACGGACAGCTGCCGTGCCGCTCTCGCCAGTTGCTATCCCCGAGGCAGATGTTGCCGCTGCCACCGAGAAACAACAATGGCCGCTTGGGCTGCCTTGGCCGCCTGCACGCAGACTCGCAGCTTGCCCTCATGAAGCTTGTTAGCGCTACCGGGCGGCTGTGGCCAGCCTCGCTGGAGTGGCCCGCCGAAGTTTCCCTCACGACGTGGGTCCACATCCCCATTTTTCACCGCCGAAGAATGAACAGTGAAATGATATTTTGGAGTGAGCTTGTCACGCCCAATATGCGACCCTATCCAAAAGGAACTCGACGGTCCCATCAAGGATAGACCCGCATATTGAAACGCTTTTGCAAGGTGGATATCATTACATCAACATTACATAATAGATGGGGATACATACAAGACATACAATGTCACATGAATACAACAATACGTCATATACAAGATCAACATCCGACTACGGATGGAACATAAACAGAAACTCAAACAATATCCACCCTGCTATCCCAGGCTGCCGACCTGGAACCTATCCCCGATCAAGAAGAAGCGAAGAACTTCAACACAAGCAAACATCGCTCTCGCCATGATCATCGTGACAACCTGTACTGCAACTGTTGGTGTAGTAATCTGTGAGCCACGAGGACTCAAAGAATCCCATACCATGGGTATCAAGACTAGCAAAGCTTAATGGAAAGGAAGGGGTAAAGTGGTGAGGTTGCAGCAGCGACTAAGCATATATGGTGGCTAACATACGCAAATGAGAGCGAGAAGAGAAACAAAGGAACGGTCGTCAACTAGTAATGATCAAGAAGTGATCCTGAACTCCTACTTACGCCGACATAACCCAAGAAACCGTGTTCTCCTCTCGATCAACCCCTAAAAGAGACGCCACGATTACGCATTACGGTTGGTGTATTTTAGAAGAGTTTGCTTCAAGTTTACTACAACCGGATATTAACAAATTCCCATCTGCCACATAACCTCTGCACGGCTCTCGAAAGTTTATACCTGCAGGGTGTCCCAACTTAGCCCATGATAAGCTCTCGCGATCAACGAAGGATATTCCTTCTCCCGGAAGACCCGACCAGTCTCGAATCCCGCTACAAGACATTTCGACAAAGAATAAAACTAGACCAGCAAAGCCGCCCGATGCGCCGACAATCCCGATAGGAGCTGCACATATCTCGCTCTCGTGGCAACACCGGATGAGACTAGCTACGAGTAAAACTAGACCTCGAGTTGCTCGAGGGGCCCCGCAGTAGCTCGGTTCAGCCAAGCACTTAGAGAAGCACCGCCCGGGGCTAAAATAAAGATGACCCTTGGGCTCCTAAACCCAAGGGAAAAAGGGCATAGGTGAGGCAAATGGTAAAACCAATGTTGGGCCTTGCCGGAGGAGTCTTATTCAAAGCGAACTGTCAAGGGGTCCCATAAATCACCCGACCGCGTTAGGGACGCAAAATCCGGGAACATAATACCGATATGACGGAAACTAGGGCGGCAAGAGTGGAACAAAACACCAGCGTAAGGCCGAGCCTTCCACCCTTTACCAAGTATATAGATGCATTAATAATATAAGAGATATATTGTGATATCCCAACAAGTAAACATGTTCCAACAAGGAACAACATCTCCATGTTCCAACAAGGAACAAACTTCATCTTCACCGCAACTAACAACGCTATAAGAGGGCTGAGCAAAGCGGTAACATAGCCAAACAACGGTTTGCTAGGAAGGGTGCAAAAGGTTAGAGGTTCATGGCAATTTGGGAGGCTTGAGCAGCAAGTGATAGGTAGCGCAGCATAGCGAAAGAACGAAGCAACTAGCATAGCAATGATAGTAGTGAGATCCAGGGTAGCAGTCATCTTGCCTGAAATCCCGCAAGGAAGAAGAACGAGTCCATGAAGAAGACGAACGGATGAAGCCGAACCGAGCGTAGACGAACGAATCCTCACGATCGCAACGAAACAGGAACTAACAAGAAGAAGCACACAACAAAGTAAACACACCACACATGAACATGACATGATGCACAACAAGCATGATGCATGACAAATCTAGATGAGGCTACTCATGGCAAGAGATGATGCAAACAAGAGCAACACAACAAAGCAAGTTTAAATGAGGCCGGGAACAACATATAACAATTCCGGTAAGTCCTCATATGCAAATTTCGAAATTGGTCCAGATCTGAATAAACCTTATGTTCAAGTTGTTAAACAGCAAGTTAAAATGCACCAAGATGATCTACACGAAATTCTAGTCAAGTTACATATAAAGTTCATTTAATTCGGAGCTACGGCCTAGAAGATATGAGCAAAACAAGTTAAACATGGCATCAATGCAAAATGCATACAAACATCAAGCAAACACCTCAAAACAAGTATGCAACATTATAATATGAAACTACATGCAAAATCAAGCAAGTTTCATATAGAGCACACTCAAAACGGAGCAACGGTTCAACACATACACACAATACAAGTTATGACAACAATCTGTCCAAAACAGCAACTAGGCATCTTGCAAGCATCAAAACAACATGCTACAACACCTCAACATAAAAACAAAAGGCATGGGCATGATGTACAGGTAAAGCATGACAAAACATGAACACTGATCTATCTCCAGAAATCACTAGAACATGCTCAAACACACATGGCAAAATTGCAAATAATAACAGTTTCACAGACTTAGCAGAATTCACAGGACATGGCGAAATAACATCAAAGCTAACATGTTTAGAGCTATGAAACAACATGTTACAGCAAGCTATCAAGTCAAACTAGAGCATGGCATGAATCTACTAATTGCATAGAATAAAAGTACTTTATCACCATAAGCCAAAAGGGCACAGAAAATATGATGGCACCCATGTAAACATGGCAAGTTATATTACAGATTCATACATGGCAGGAACAACAATAAGTAGGCATGTTGGTGAGCTTGAACCACTCACCACAGAGCAATACATGGCATGGAAAGGCAACTCACAGTAAGAAGACATGGCATAGAAGCTATACATGGCAAGAACAACAACATAGCGTACACGGATCAACTACAACAACCTTGGCAAAATTGAATAACATGTAAACAACCTGCCAGGAAACATTTTATAGCAAAAGTAGAGCTCGATTGACTCAAGCTATGGTACTCCATAATTGCAAACAAGGGCATGGATAGATAGACAATAACCATATATTCAAAACATCCTTACTGAAGTATCTCAAAATATGCATGGATCTCTCGGTAGCATCAAGTTTACATGGCATAAAAATATCAGCAAAACAGGGGCCGAAATCAGCAACATCATGAAGCCTAGTTTGCAAGCTTGTGCTAGTCACCACAGAGATCACAAAAATACATGGCATACACCCCTGTAAAGATGGCATGGCATATTACAAAACACATGTAGGACTCAAGTTCATAGGGTGCACACATCAATCATGGCAAAAATGACAAAAGTGCATGTTCTGATAAGAATCTGAAACTAACATCACATAGCCCTCTTCTAACAACATTTCGGGCATCAAAATGAGCTCAAATGCAAATGATTCAATGGAATGAAATGATGTACTCGTCGAGACAAACAATCTGACATATTACACGCACGAAACGGAGCTACGGATGCAGAGATATAGCATGATGAACATGGTAACATTATGCAAAAATTCGGGGACTTGGGATTTCGGAGGGGGAAAGTCAACCTTGTGGTCCGGATCTGGATCTGGACCGGGCGGGGCAGGGCTCGCCGGAGACGGGGCGATGAAGGCGGCCGGAGATGGAGAGGAGGGGGCCGAGGAGGCCGGGGACGACGCCGGTGGCCGGATCCGGCGAGGGAGGCGACGGGCGCGGGCGCGAGGTGGCGGCGGCGGAGGCGGCGACCAGCTGGCCAGCGGGGCCGGGCGAGGCGGCGGGAGGCGGGCGGCGCCAGCCAGCCGGGCGGCGAGGGCGGCGGAGGCGCGCCGGGAGGCGCTGGCGCGCTGCGCTGCGCCGGGCGCTGCTAAGCGGGGGCGCCGAGGAGCGGCGGCGCTGCCGGACGGGCCGGGCGGGTTGCCTGGCCCCCGGCCGGGCGGCGGCTGCTGGCGGCGGAGGCCAGGTGGCGCGATGCCACTGGCTTGGGACGGCGGCGCAGGACGTCCGGCGGGCACCGGACATGTCCGGAGGCGGCGAGGGAGATTTTTAGGGTTAGGGGGGGGATTTGACCGCGAATTTCTGAGGGGGAGGTGTTTATATAGGCATAGGGAGCTAGGAGACTCCAAATGAGGTGCGGTTTTCGGCCACGCGATCGTGATCGAACGACCGAGAGCATAGAGGGGAGTTTGCTGGGTTTTGGGCCACTTTGGAAGGGGTGTTGGGCTGCAACACAAAAGAGGCTTTCACGGTTACCCGGTTAACCGTTCGAGTATCAAACGACCTCCAAATGGCACGAAACTTGACAGGCGGTCTACCGGTGGTATACCAAGACCGCTTGGCAAACCTCGGTCTATTCCGAGACCGTTTAACACCCGCACACGAAAAGAGGTAAAAGGGGGCGCCGGGGGACATAGGAGTGCCGGATTGGAAAACGGACAACGGGGAAAATGCTCGGATGCATGAGACGAACCCGTATGCAAAATCAAATGCACATGACGACATGATATGAAATGCAGATGATGACATGGAAAAGTGCAACACGCAAGCACATGACATGGCAAAGACAGTGATTAACTGATGGACACCTGGTGCATCGAATCCGGGGCGTTACAACACTCCTCCACTAACAAGAGATCTCGTCCCAAGATCTTAGGACCGAGACGGAAGAGAAAAAGGAAGAGGAGAAACAAGAACTCAAGAGAAGAAGCAAAGAATCGAGAGCACTAGAGAAAAAGAGAGGAACATTGAGAATGACGAGAATCTAAAGCTCACGGAATCAAGATAGACTCTGAAACACTCGTTCTAACCGGAGTGGTTAGAATGAGAAAAGAAACGGATAAGACTGAAAGGATTTAGGCAGCACTCCGGTTGAACATTGAAAGATTAGAACCTGAACTTGAGAGGATGGAATGATACTTGATCAAGACATGACACAAAACCTCCGGAAAGAATTAAAAGAGTGGAATGAAATGAGCTTAGAAGGAAGGGTTGAACGAAGTTGTTGAGAGAATCAACAACGAAAAGAATAAGCTTGTTGTGGTCTTATGGACAACATCTCAGAAATTATGAGGTGATAACCGGCCACAAACGGAAATGATTGGGTAGCTGAGAGGAACGAAGAAATGCAAAACTCCACTTCAAAATAATACGGAGACTTAATTGCACTTCGAGATGAGAAGAAAAAAAATACTTGAACTCCACCAACAAAATCTTGATGAACTCTTGAAGAAAAGATTAAATCATGAAGAACCACCATGAAGAACTCCGGTGACAAAAAGGATGATGAGATACAATTGAAGGAGGAAAGAATAAGATGAGCATTGCGATGATTTAGATGGAGGTTCCGACGAGAAGGCCGAGGAAATTTGAACTCCGGAAAAGAAAAGATGAGAACACTTGGAACGAGAATTTATTCATTACGAACAAACTCCGAAGAAAGGGATTAATCACTTGGATGAAATAAGAATAAGATTTATTGTATGCTTATCCTTCATCAAATTAAATTGATGACAAGAAATGGATTTTGCATATTACTTATTCTTCTTGAAAAAGGATTGAGAAGTGACATATCACAAACTTGAGAAGGACTTCATGAATCACCGGTAGGTTGAAAAGAACGAATGGATTAATACGGTAACAAAGGAAAAAGAATTTGAATGAACCACCGTAAGAATTTGAAAATGACTGATGAAAGAGAATGAATCACCGGGAAGAATTAGATGAACCAATAAGCTAGAGGGGATTTAGATGCAAAAGAACCAAGAGATCATGAGCTGATTAAAGAACACTTGAACGAAGCACCGGGATAAATTGAGGCGAACGAAAGGGCACGGATATAGAATAATTGGGGAATGAATCTGAAAACTTAGAATGAAGAAATCTTCCGAAAAGATGACCCCCGGATGATCGAGAGAGAAAGCAACTCCTGAAATGCTCCGGATGGATGAAAAGAATTACACGATTGGAAACAATTAGATAGGATAACATCGAGCTATCACCATGAATCTCCGGGAGAAAGGACAAAATTTAGAAGGAACTCTTCTTCGGTCTTCAAATGACGACGAGAAACACCACCAAAATTAATAAGATACTCCGGAAGAATGGAAAGCGAAGAGGTTGAGCCAACAATGAAATGATTTGAAATTGATCTTGGAAAAACATCTGACTGATGAAATTCATTCTTACGTCAAACTTAAAAAAGAACTTGAGAATAACTCCGGGGAAACAGAAGAGTCAGGTAAGATCCTGGGAAAGACCTGTGGGTTAGGGCCCACTAAAGAGAAAAACACCGTTGGAAAGGGATGTTGAACAGATAGATGATGCACCGGAAGAACTGAAATATTTGGATGAGGTGACAACCTCGAATTAATTGGAACACAGACGAATCTCCTGATAGGTATTCCGAACTCCGGAATGATAAACTGGCCAGAGGCGAACGAGCAAGGAAAACACTTGAGCCGAGGAAAAGAATATAATCAACCCAAAAAACTTGAATTGAAACCACCGGAAAAGAAAAGAGATGAAGAATGACGAACGAGATGAGAATTCACCGGTTGAGATAATTGAGGGAAGACTCCAAACGAATGAAATTGATGCTCGAAAGAGACTCAAGATCCGGGAAGAAGAGCGTGGGAGGGCGGGAAAACAAAGGCAACTTGGAAGGGGAGCCGACGAATATCTTGAAGAAACAACAACGGTTGAAAACATTGAGGAAAGAAAGGCAAAGATTTCGCACGAGTAGGATCGATACTCGATTACAGACTCCGGTTCCGAGAAGAAAAAAGGGGTGGGCGGGTGGGAAAATAAGACAACTGAGGATTGAACTTGCAAAACAAAGAGGGTCGAATTGCCATGACGAGAAATGCACCGGATGCAAAGAGCTGAGGAACAACGAACGGAAAACCAACTGCGCGATCCTAAAGAAAAAAAATTGAAGGGGAAGAGGAGTAATTCAAAACACCTACGTCAATATTCCTCATCAGAGCGACGAAGGGGCTGAGGAGTAAAAAGAATTCCTACTCTCCGATATAACTAGACTCAGAAAACAGTTTTCTTCTAGACTCGACAACGGCCAAACTACACGATCAATCAAGGGGGCTCCTAGGGTCGGTCGAGGATCTGATACCAACTTGTCACGCCCAATATGCGACCCTATCCAAAAGGAACTCGACGGTCCCATCAAGGATAGACCAGCATATTGAAACGCTTTTGCAAGGTGGATATCATTACATCAACATTACATAATAGATGGGGATACATACAAGACATACAATGTCACATGAATACAACAATACATCATATACAAGATCAACATCCGACTATGGATGGAACATAAACAGAAACTCAAACAATATCCACCCTGCTATCCCAGGCTGCCGACCTGGAACCTATCCCCGATCAAGAAGAAGCGTAAGAACTCCAACACAAGCAAACATCGCCTCGCGTCATGATCATCGCATAACCTGTACCTGCAATCTGTTGGTGTAGTAATCAGGAGCCACGAGGACTCAAAGAATCCCATTACCATGGGTATCAAGACTAGTAAAGCTTAATGGAAAGGAAGGGGTAAAGTGGTGATGTTGCAGCAGCGACTAAGCATATATGGTGGCTAACATACGCAAATGAGAGCGAGAAGAGAAACAAAGGAACGGTCGTCAACTAGTAATGATCAAGAAGTGATCCTGAACTCCTACTTACGTCAGACTTAACCCAAGAAACCGTGTTCTCCTCTCGATCAACCCCGAAAAGAGACACTCACGGTTACGCACACGGTTGGTGTATATTAGAAGAGTTTGCTTCAAGTTTACTACAACCGGATATTAACAAATTCCCATCTGCCACATAACCTCGGGCACAGCTCTCGAAAGTTTATACCCTGCAGGGGTGTCCCAACTTAGCCCATGATAAGCTCTCGCGATCAACGAAGGATATTCCTTCTCCCGGAAGACCCGATCAGTCTCGAATCCGGCCACAAGACATTTCGACAAAGAATAAAACTAGACCAGCAAAGCCGCCCGATGCGCCGACAATCCCGATAGGAGCTGCACATATCTCGCTCGTGGCAACACCGGATGAGACTAGCTACGAGTAAAACCAGACCTCGAGTTGCTCGAGGGGCCCCGCAGTAGCTTCGGTTCAGCCAACACTTAGAGAAGCACCGCCCGGGGCTAAAATAAAGATGACCCTTGGGCTCCGAAACCCAAGGGAAAAAGGGCATAGGTGAGGCAAATGGTAAAACCAATGTTGGGCCTTGCTGGAGGAGTCTTATTCAAAGCGAACTGTCAAGGGGGTCCCATAAATCACCCGACCGCGTTAGGGACGCAAAATCCGGGAACATAATACCGATATGACGGAAACTAGGGCGGCAAGAGTGGAACAAAACACCAGGCGTAAGGCCGAGCCTTCCACCCTTTACCAAGTATATAGATGCATTAATAATATAAGAGATATATTGTGATATCCCAACAAGTAAACATGTTCCAACAAGGAACAACATCTCCATGTTCCAACAAGGAACAAACTTCATCTTCACCTGCAACTAACAACGCTATAAGAGGGGTTGAGCAAAGCGGTAACATAGCCAAACAACGATTTGCTAGGAAGGGTGCAAAAGGTTAGAGGTTCATGGCAATTTGGGAGGCTTGAGCAGCAAGTGATAGGTAGCGCAGCATAGCGAAAGAACGAAGCAACTAGCATAGCAATGATAGTAGTGAGATCCAGGGTAGCGGTCATCTTGCCTGAAATCCCGCAAGGAAGAAGAACGAGTCCATGAAGAAGACGAACGGACGAAGCCGAACCGAGCGTAGACGAATGAATCCTCACGACCGCAACGAAACAGGAACTAACAAGAAGAAGCACACAACAAAGTAAACACACCACACATGAACATGACATGATGCACAACAAGCATGATGCATGACAAATCTAGATGAGGCTACTCATGGCAAGAGATGATGCAAACAAGAGAAACACAACAAAGCAAGTTTAAATGAAGCCGGGAACAACATATAACAATTCCGGTAAGTCCTCATATGCAAATTTCGAAATTGGTCCAGATCTGAATAAACCTTATGTTCAAGTTGTTAAACATCAAGTTAAAATGCACCAAGATGATCTACACGAAATTCTAGTCAAGTTACATATAAAGTTTATTTAATTCGGAGCTACGACCTAGAAGATATGAGCAAAACAAGTTAAACATGGCATCAATGCAAAATGCATACAAACATCAAGCAAACACCTCAAAACAAGGATGCAACATGATAATATGAAACTACATGCAAAATCAAGCAAGTTTCATATAGAGCACACTCAAAACGGAGCAACGGTTCAACACATACACACAATACAAGTTATGACAACAATCTGTCCAAAACAGCAACTAGGCATCTTGCAAGCATCAAAACAACATGCTACAGCACCTCAACGTAAAAACAAAAGGCATGGGCATGATGTACAGGTAAAGCATGACAAAACATGAACACTGAGCTATCTCCAGAAATCACTAGAACATGCTCAAACACACATGGCAAGATTGCAAATAATAACAGTTTCACAGACTTAGCAGAATTCACAGGACATGGCAGAAATAACATCAGGTTAACATGTTTAGAGCTATGAAACAACATGTTACAGCAAGCTATCAAGTCAAACTAGAGCATGGCATGAATCTACTAATTGCATAGAACAAAAGTACTTTACTGACCATAAGCCAAAAAGGGCACAGAAAATATGATGGCACCCATGTAAACATGGCAAGTTATATTACAGATTCATACATGGCAGGAACAACAATAAGTAGGCATGTTGGTGAGCTTGAACTACTCACCACAGAGCAATACATGGCATGGAAAGGCAACTCACAGTAAGAAGACATGGCATAGAAGCTATACATGGCAAGAACAATAACATAGCATACACGGATCAACTACAACAACCTTGGCAAAATTGAATAACATGTAAACAACCTGCCAGGAAACATTTTATAGCAAAAGTAGAGCTCAATTGACTCAAGCTATGGTACTCCATAATTGCAAAAAAGGGCATGGATGTATAGAGAATAACCATATGTTCAAAACATCCTTACTGAAGTATCTCAAAATATGCATGGATCTCTCGGTAGCATCAAGTTTACATGGCATAAAAATATCAGCAAAACAGGGGCTGAAATCAGCAACATCATGAAGCCTAGTTTGCAAGCTTGTGCTAGTCACCACAGAGATCACAAAAATATATGGCATACACCCCTGTAAAGATGGCATGGCATATTACAAAACACATGTAGGACTCAAGTTCATAGGGTGCACACATCAATCATGGCAAAAATGACAAAAGTGCATGTTCTGATAAGAATCTGAAACTAACATCACATAGCCCTCTTCTAACAGCATTTCGGGCATCAAGATGAGCTCAAATGACAATGATGCAATGGAATGAAATGATGTACTGGTCGAGGCGAACAATCTGACATATTACACGCACGAAACGGAGCTACAGATGCAGAGATATAGCATGATGAACATGGCAACATTATGCAAAAATTCGGGGACTTAGGGATTTCGGAGGGGGAAAGTCAACCTTGTGGTCCGTATCTGGATCTGGACCGGGCGGGGCCGGGCTCGCCGGAGACGGGGCGACGAAGGCGGACGGAGATGGAGAGGGGGCCGAGGAGGCCGGGGACGACGCCGGTGGCCGGATCCGCGAGGGAGGCGACCGCGCGCGGGCGCGAGGTGGCGGCGGCGGAGGGGACGACCCTGGTTCGGCGGGCCGGCGAGGCGGCGGGCGGCGCTGCCAGCCGACGGTGAGGGGCGGCGGAGGCACACCGGCGGAGGCGCTTGGCGCGCGAGGCGCCGGGCGCGGGTTGCGGGGCGCCGAGGCGCGGCGGCGCTGTGGCCGACGGGCGGGCGGGTTTGCCTGGCCCCAGGCTGGCGGGCGCGGCGGCGGGCCGCGGCGGAGGCCACATGGCGCGATGCCACTGGCTCGGGGCGGCGGCGCAGGACGTCCGGCGGGCGCCGGACATGTCCGGAGGCGGCGAGGGAGATTTTTAGGGTTAGGGGGGGGGGGAATTTGACCGCGAATTTCGGAGGGGGAGGTGTTTATATAGGCATAGGGAGCTAGGAGACTCCAAATGAGGTGCGGTTTTCGGCCACGCGATCGTGATCGAACGACCGAGAGCATAGAGGGGAGTTTGCTGGGTTTTGGGCCACTTTGGAAGGGGTGTTGGGATGCAACACAAAAGAGGCTTTCACGGTTACCCGGTTAACCGTTGGAGTATCAAACGACCTCCAAATGGCACGATACTTGACAGACGGTCTACCGGTGGTATACCAAGGCTGCTTGGCAAACCTCGGTCTATTCCGAGACCGTTTAACACCCGCACACGAAAAGAGGTAAAAGGGGGCGCCGGGGGACATAGGAGTGCCGGATTGGAAAACGGACAACGGGGAAAATGCTCGGATGCATGAGACGAACCCGTATGCAAAATGAAATGCACATGACGACATGATATGAAATGCAGATGATGACATGGCAAAGTGCAACACGCAAGCACATGACATGGCAAAGACAGCGATTAACTGACGGACACCTGGCGCATCGAATCCGGGGCGTTACAGAGCTAGTGTGCTTGACATGCCGGGTGTGGATCAGAAATATGCACCTTATCGCGTAAGCCATAGGCGCATTATACAATCGACAGTGCTCCATGATATTTTGTGATGCATCTCACACGGTTGGTGATAATCAACTGTAAAGCGATCTACTTGATTTATCGCCTTGATTTGAATTACGAATGGGGTCACAGCTACAAAGGATGGTGTTTGAATTGTTAGAACTTTTATCTACAAAGTGAACATGCAACTATAGGTGTGTCGTCAAAAAATTGGAATTATTCAGGGTCTGCTTGGACGCTTTTATACATTAACTTGGTTTTCTGCATTTTATGCGCATAATTTAATTTGAACTACATGCACATGCTCCAAAGGCATATAAACTGGTTGAAAAATCAAATATGTGTCCTTGGTTGCATGCTTAGGTCCCATCCAAGAACTGGGAATGAATGTCACACACCCGCCACAAACATTGAGATACATGGCTTTAAGTTCTAGTAAATCTAAAACTCGTCTGAAATTCATGAAACCTGCATGTTATCATGGAGCGCATCAACATGCCGTGGTAAAAAAAATTCCCATTTGGGGCAGGTTTGGGCATAAGCTTCTCACAAACCAGAGCCTCTCACAACAAGCGTGATGGTTTCGGTAGGGAACATGCGACCTTTGGGGACGAAACGATATCCGTTGCCTCTTATTGCTTTCAAAAAATTTCAGTGTCAACATAGAACAACATGAGTGTTGTGTTCAATTTTGGAATTTTTGGGGGTTCGTTTGGACATTTTATACATTAACTAGGTTTTCCAGGCATTTTATGCGCACAATTCAAATTTGAACTACATGCACATTCTCCGGTGCATATGACCTGGTTGAAAAATCAAGTATGTGTCCTTGGTTGCATGCTTAGGTCCCATGCAAGAAATGGGAATGAATTTCAAACACCGGGGCACCGTTGATTGCCGACAAAACATTGAGATGCCTGGTTTTTAAATTCTAGTAAATCCAAAACTCGTCTAAAATTCATGAAACTTGGCATGCTATCATGGAGCGCATCAACATGCCGTGGTAAATTTTTTGTCCCATTTGGGGTAGGTTTGGGTATATGCTTCTCACAAACCAGAGCTTCTCACAACCAGAATGATGGTTTCGATAGGGAACGTCCAACCTTTGGGGACGAAACGATATCCATTCCTCTTAGTGCTTTCAAATTTTTTCTCGTGTCAACATAGAACAATAGGAGTGTTGTGTCAATTTTGTGATTTTTCGGGTTCGTTTGGACATTTTATGCATTAACTGAGTTTTCAATGCATTTCAGTGCATAATTCAAATTTGAAGTACATGCACATGCTCCAGTGCATATAAATTGGTTGAAAAATCAAATATGTGTCCTTATGTGCATGCTTAGGTCCCATGCAAGAAATGGGAATGAATTTCAAACACCGGGGCACCGTTGATTGCCGGATAAACATTGAGATACATGGCTTTTAATTTCTAGTAAATCCAAAACTAGTCTGAAATTCGTGAAACTTGGCATGCTATCATGGAGCGGCATCAACATGCCGTGGTAAAAAGTTTGTCCCATTTAGGGCAGGCTTGGGTATATGCTTCTCACAACCAGAGCTTCTCACAACAAGCATGATGGTTTCCGCCCACCTTTGGGGAAGAAACGATATCCATTGCTTCTTATTGCTTCCAAAACTTTTCTCGTGTCAACATAGAACAACAGGAGTGTTGCGTCAATTTTTGTGACTTTTTGGAGTTTTTTTGGACATTTTGCATTAACTGAGTTTTCCATGCATTTATGTTCATAATTCAAATTTGAACAAGATGCACATGCTCCAGTGCATATAAATTGGTTGAAAAATCAAATTTGTGTCCTTGGGTGCATGCTTAGGTCCCATGCAAGAAATGGGAATGAATTTCTATAGGGACCCGACCTCAAACGGTCAAGTCTCGTGTTTCAAAGGTCATCCTCGGATCGGTAATGCCGACACACACAAGATCAAGGATTTATAATAGAGTAGCAATCACACACTTATTACATCGAATGTCTCAAAAGAGAACTTATTACAATAAATATGGCTTAAGGCCATCTAATACGATAACAGCAGATGGCTTGGAAGATAAAGTGAGTCCATCAACTCCAACGGCATAGCTGAGCTGCACGGCAACGAACTAACGAACCTTACTCCTCGTCTGAAAAGTATGCAACATAATACGTTGCAGCCCAAAAACGGGTCAGCACATGGAATATGCTGGCAATATAACACAGTAGAGCAAGAACAGAAATAATGCTATCACTACATGCATATTTGGCTGGTGGAAAGCTCTATGGTTATAGTTTTGTGAAAAGCAAATTTTTTCCTACAACAAAGGAATAGATTTTAATTTTGCTATCATGGTAGTTGAAACAACGTTGAGAAGGTTCCTCCAACTCAATCCCAATTAAAGTGATTAACAGCCCAACAATATCAATTAAGAGTGATGAGATACTTAAGATACTCCATGTACTAGATACTCAGGATTGTCCATAACCGGGGACACGGCTAACCATGATTAGATTGTACACTCTACAGAGGTTTGCGCACTTTTCCCCACAAGACTCGATCGCCTCCGTTGGATTTCTTGCACTATAAGGTGTTTGAGAAACGGATGACCGAGACACAGTTTTTCAGAAACATTAACTCTCTACTCCGGGTAGACCATACCAAACCTACAACCCACTACCTGTTGATCTACCTCTTCAAGAGCTTCACGTAACTTACTCAACTATGCTAGAGCCCATAATAGCTTGTGGCTGCACACGGAAGTTTCTAGCATGAATCATCTCAGTTCCCTTTGAGCCTGGGTGGCGGTCCATAGGACGATCACACGGAACCCCGGGATTTCAAAAAAATACAGGCAACACTGGATTCTCCAGGTGCCTCAATCAACCCAGATGTGTATTTAAGTTGCCACCTTAAGTTGAACCATTAATTAACAATCTCACATCTGTCATGGATTTCACTCACCCAAACCACGTCTATGAGCATAGCATAGCAAAATAAGCAACACGTAGAAGTAACTCCCAAGGGTTTGAATGTAACAGGGCAATAGGTTCTACCTCATCAACTACTTCCCAACCCACATGTTAATGACATCCTAATCATGCAATGTTTGAGGGTTGAAACTAATGCATAAAAACTGGCTATGGAAAGAGTATGATCAATGTGTTACTTGCCTTGCCGACGATCCGCCGAACCTAGGGACTCGTAGTAGCACGCTTCGCACTCCGGGAATTCTATCGCAAGCAAACAATAGCATACATAAGCAATCAAGCGAATATGCATGGGACAAACTCAAATAAGAAAGATTGACAAGAAAGTTCAACTTAAGAACTCCGGTTTGCAAAAAGAATCAAATCAAACGGAGCAACGAAACTCAAACGGCGAAAGAAACAAGTCCGTTTACTAATCTGAACTAAAGTCGAATTTTACAGTACCAAAATCTTGTTTAAGTTGATTAAACATAAAGAGGGTCTCGAGACGAAGATCTAGGCGCTTGAATCGCCTGATTCCGATAAACGAGCGAAAAGATAAACTGAAACGAAAATCGGATCAGAAATAGCGATCGAGAATAATCGCGGATAAATCCAAGAAAAAGAAAACTGACGAACAGGCTAACGAACGAGCGTTTGATATCTGTAACTAACGAGCGAAAACCGTTCGTTGAAACAAACATACGGATTTAACGTCGCCAAATGAAGAACTGGAAAACCGTGAACCGATCTAAAAAACGAACTAGGGTTTAAAAAAAACGAATTGGTTTTCTAAAAAACCTGGCGGCGGCGAAACGGCGCGGTACCTCTCCGGCGAGGCTCTAGCGAGGCGGGCGCGCGCGGCGGGCGGCGGCTTGCGGGCAGCGGGCGACGGCGGCGCTGCACGCAGCGAAGCGGCGCGAGGCGCGCGCGAGTCTTGGCTGCTGGCAGGTGGCGGGTTGTGGTGCTAGCGGGGGCTCAGGGCGGCTTATAAAGGGGCGGGTGGGTGGCTTGGAGGAGGGCAAGGCGGCGGCGGAGGAGGAGTCCGCTCGGACTCGTCCGAGTCGGCGGCGGCGGCGCTGCTCCTCTCGGGAGGCAGTGGCGGGCAGATGGGCCGCCCTACTGGGTTTCGACAAGAGGGCGCTGGGAGTTTTTTTAAAAAACAATTCCATCGGACAAAAAATAAATCCTAGAAAATAAAATAAAAATCTAAAAATGCCAAAAACAAATTTTCACCGTCTAAATAGAATATTTAGAACGAGATGAACATTTTCTTGGCCCTAAAATGCAATTTTGAAAACGTGCAATTTTTCTAATGCAAATAAAATCCAAATAAAATCAATTAATTGATCTTAATATTTTCCCTCCAACATTTCAATTATTTTGGAGAAGTCATATTATCTCCTCTCATATGTTTTATTTATGACATATTTTCGAAGAGAAAAACAATTAAAACCAAAATCCTCGTTTCAATATTTGATAAAAATCAAATATGAAAACCGGGAAAATCCCAACTCTCTCCGAAGGTCCTTGAGTTGCTTAGGATTTTGAGGATCGCGAAACTAAAATGCAATAAAATATGATATGCATGAATGATCGATGTATAACATTCCAAATTGAAAATTTGGGATGTTACAAACCTACCCCCCTTAAGATGAATCTCTGTAACATCCCAAATTTCCTATTTGGAATGTTTTACAATTATAGCTAAGCATCCTATGCATCCTGTTTGAATTTGAATGCCATTTGAAGTTTCAGAGAATTTTGAGTTTTGAATTTGAATTCAAACTTTGGCAAGTGGGAAACATTTCAAAAACTATGCCTGATAAATACTTGATCAAAAGTATGAGAGGAGTAAACATGACACTCCAAAAATATCAGAGGAAAAACATTGCCAAAGTTTTGGATTCAAATCTGAATTTTATTTGAATTTGAAAAAATGGATTTTATAAAGTTTGGATTTTGCCTCTGGAAAATGTTCAAATGATAGGAATATTCTCCGATCATTTTGGTATATATATACCCTATATAAAATATTTATAGATTTTGTTTTATTTTGTTTTGTTTTATTAAAAAATAAATTCAAAAAAGAGAACCCCCCCTCAAGGCCAAAGCAGCCCACGCTCCCACTGTGGCAGCCGAGCTGCCCAAAGACCGGCCTCACCTCGCCTGCGTGCGAACCCCCTCCGCGTCGGTCGCCTCGCCCGCCTCTCTCTCTCTCTCGCAAGCAGGCCCCACCCTTCTTCAACCCCGCGTCTTCGCCGCCGCCGCTAATCGCCGGATCTCATGAGATCCGGATCCCGATCCTCCCGATCGCCCCGAAGCAAGGCCGAGGCCCCGCCTATATAAGCCGCCGCCCACACCCCATTCCCCCTAGCCCTCGCCGACCCTCCTCTCTCTCCCAAGCTCACGGAGCTCGAACCTCCCGCCGCCATTGTCGCTGCTCGTCACCGCCCTAGCCACCCCGACCCCCACCGACTCCACCAGACGCCTCCCGACCTCGTCAAGACCCGGCCGCCACTCCGTCGACCTCCCGACGACCGAGCCTCAACGCACTCGTCGCCGCCGCCGCCGCCGCCGAGGTCCGTAAGTCGCTGAATCCTCCCCGTCCGATGCGTGATGAACGGTTAGGATTAGACCCCAAGGGGTACGTTTTAAATAAAACCGCCCGGTTCATCCGGTTTATTTTAAGTTAGGTTTTATTTTTGAGCCGCCCGCTTTACTTTAACCCTAGGCCCGCTTAGGTTATTTTACGCCAATGCAGCTTTAGGCCCATTAGGCCCTTTTTCTTTTAATTTCATTTTCTGCTTTAATGAATAGTTCTTGTTTTGAAAAATTCATATCTTTTATTCTGTTTAATATTTTTAGGTGATTTTTTTGTTGGTTTGCAAATTTTCTATAGTTTCAGAGAATATATATTTAGCTATGTTAAAATTAATTAAAATTGCTTTAATTTAGTTTTAGTCAGAATAGTAAATCTGCTATAACTTGAGTTAGAAAAATTATTTTTATATGATTCTTTTTGTCCCAACTTTATTTTGACATTGCCAAACCATAGAAATTAATTTGGGTATTTTAGGATTAATAAATAAATAGTTTTAAGCAGAATCTTGTTAATCCTAATTAATTAACTAACTACTGTTTTCCTATTAATTTAATTAGTAAATAAATTTATTTTTAACATGTGATTGATTATTCTAGGATAGTTTCTGTCACTTTATAGGATGAACTTTTATTTATAATAAATGAAAGTTTTATTTTATTTTTCTTAATAGAAATTGAATTAGGCCTAATAGGAGTTTCATAATAGATTTTAAATTAATTCCTTTAGCTCCTAATTGCTTAATGAAATCTTTTCTGTTAAGTTAACATAAAACCATGATTTGGTTATGTTGAGAAAATTTTATTATATAAAACTACTTTTAGTTGTTGTTTGAAGTAGGAAAACTTTGAGTTGGTTTTCCTTGAGTTTTCCCTTTGGGTTTTGCTTTGTTGGTTTTGGTGTGTTACTTTGTTATGCTATTGTGTTATGTGATCCTATGCTATATACTTATTGTGATCATTGTTTGTCTCGGTAGAGTTTCCGGAGTGAAGCTTGCTACTCTGAATCTTTAGCTTACGAGGATCATCAAGAAGGCAAGTTTTGATCATGTTATTTCCTATACCTATGTTTTTGTGCATTAGTAATTGTCACCACCCCACCATGCATGCAGTAGTTGAAAGTTTTGAAGTTATTAATCTTGAGTAGTATCATGTGGTAGGATGAACCAATCCCCTTGTTACCATGACCTCGGGACGAAGTAGTTTACTTTGCTATGCTCAGAGACGGGTTTTGGTTGAGTGAAATTCATAAGCAAGATGTGAGAGTCAATGATGATGACAACCCCATGAACTACAATGATCAAGATGGACTTCGAAATTCACTCATCGGGTGGAGGATTTGCTGACGGGCACCTGGAGAACCCAAAGGTTGGCCGGGATGCATGGAGAAGTGCCATGACATCTTGCGGAAAGCTTCACCCAGCCACGAAGAGAAGGATGGATGCCCCATGACCGAAGCTTACATCAGCAGCCGCAAGCCATTATGGGCTCGCTGGGTTAACCCTAGTAGTGATGTGGCTGGACGGTACTACGAGATGTAGAAGAACGGTAGGATTGATGGGTACCGCAGAGCGTAAGAACTCTTTGGAAGACCTGTTTATTCGTCCGCCTTCAAACACCATGAAGTGCTAAGATTTTAAAGGAGGGAATGATTCTTGCGGAAAAGTGCAAAACCTCTGCAGAGTTAAAGATCTAATCGATTAGCCGTGTCCCCGGTTACGGACAATTTGAGCCTTTGGAACTTGGAAGTATTCGGAAATCTCAACACTAAAACTAATGAATTAATTTGAGGGGTTTTATGACTTAATAATTTGGGAACGAGATATTGGTTGGCGGAACCATCTCAATAACTACCAACAATTTGTAGTAATTTGCAAGCAAGTCCACTGTAGTAGGAGAAAATTGGATTTTCGCAAAATGATGAAACTTAGAGCTCCACAGCCAAAATGCATATAGTGTTAGTAACTTTATTATTGTTATTCTTCATGACTTGTCGCCTTATTCAAAAGCTGACCTACATGGCTGCAACGCCTTATGTTGCGTAGGTATATTCCGATCAGAGTGAGGCTACGCCCGCGCTTGGCGATTGCCCTTTGGAGTCGGATGGACTCGCTTTATCTTCTACGCTCAGCATTAGTAGTTTATTTCTCATGAGTTGGCCTTGAGCCAATTTATTCCCTTGTAATAAAGACTCTATATGAGAAACGTGTAATAATATTCAGGTGTGATTGAACTTTGATTACTTTATCGATGTACTTGTGAGTACCAAAGATGATCTTGGGATGGTACAGCACAAAATTTGACCGATTTTGGGTCGTCGCTCTGAGATGGTATCGAGCACACGCTGACCGTGAGGATCGTAACCCCTAGGATCGGAAAGCCATAGGAAGAGACCATTTACTTTTATCCTTATCATTCCGTAATTCTCTCCTGTTCATTTCTAACTCCTCTCCGATTTTCAACATTCTAGATGGCCGTCGAGTTCACCCTAGTTTTGCTACCGGAGTTTTGCCAGCCCGATGAGACGATGCCCTTGGGCAGGAAACTGGTCCAGATGGTGAAGAAGCTGAAGATTGCTCTGCCCTCGATCACCGGGAAGCCAACTAATGCACTTCCGACGGACACCCGCTACAGGATTGAAGTGCATATCCCAGGGAGAACCTTCGGAGGACACACGGAGCCTATTGACTTTGAATTCACCGAGTTCAACTGGATCATCGGAAGGGACGTGGCGATCTATCGAGCACTTGGACATCTCCGAGAGGAGTACAGGGCCGAGCTCGATCCCTCAGATCTCGCCATGGTTTCTCGCAGGGAAAGGAACGGAGATATCATCCGTACCGTCGAGGACGACTCCACTCTCTCTTATATCCAGGACTTGGAGTGTCTTCTCAGGAAACGGGAGATTCAGACTCGCCGTAACTCGAAGGCACACAGGGAGACTTTTGTTCCATGAATCGAACTGGAGGAGAAGGCACGCGCAGACTTCCTTAACCATGAGGAAGAAGTCGCGACTTCATGGAGACAATCGACGACCAAGATGAAGCTTGCCGCGATAGAGGAAAAGATGGACTTGGGAGAGGACCTTTTTCCGAGTGGAGATGAAGGACCCCTCGTGAGTAATGATCAGGACTATGAAGGGAGTTCCACTGAAGGAAGCCACAAGAGGAGGCGCCACAACAGAGGACATCACACCAGAGGACGCAAGGATTATTGATGAAGACTTTTTAGTCGACCACCATGTTATCTTTTTACCTTTTCGTTGATCAGTTAGGCCGATATTTCGTTTAGTCGTGAGCTTTTGTAATCGAGTTTGAACCATGTTTGAGTGGAATGAATAAATGATTGGTGTGTTATGATTGTGCATTCATATGGGTAGTGTTATTTCTCATTAGACCATTGTTCTATTCTAATTTTCTCATCCACTCCAAAACACCAGATGCCTCCGAGACGTGACACGGGTTTTCCGCCGGAGCTCACCCAGCTGCTCCAGCAGCAGAATGCACTCATGCAGCTACTCATCCAGAATCAGAACAACAACGCCAACAATCCACCGCCACCACCCCCTGTGGACAACTTGACTCGATTCCTGAGACTGAATCCGCCAGTGTTCTCTAGCAGCACTGAGCCGATTGTGGCTGATGATTGGCTCCGCAAAGTCGGAAGAGAGCTAATCACTGTTGGATGCACTGATGCAGAGAAGGTGCGCTTTGTCACAAGATCAACTTGATGGACCTGCAGCTTCTTGGTGGGAGAACTACACTACCACTTATCCCATTGGTGCCATCACATGGGATCAGTTCCAAGAAGCCTTCCGCACCGCCATGTCTCACCGGAGCCATGAGTCCAAGAAGCGTGAGTTCCGCAACTTACAAGAAGAGAACCGTCTCGTGGCACAAGACGTGGATGAATTCAGCAAGCTCGCCGCTATGCCCCGATGATGTGGCCACAGATGCCGCAAAACAGAGAAATTTCTCGAGGACTCAACGACGAGCTGAGTATGCAGCTTATTGTGGCTACCTTCAACAACTACCAGAGCTGGTAGACAAGGCCACCATACTTGAAGGCAAGCAGCAGAGATCGAAGTCGCAAGCGGAAGTACAGCCAGGGAAGCACAACTCGGGAGCTCAGCAGAAGCCCCGCTATGCACCATACTCAGGAGGGCACACCCATCATAACCATGGAGGTCATAACCATGGAGGAAATGGGAACAACCGCAGCCAGGACAACAAGTCAGGCCATGGCAATGGCAATGGAAACGGTAAATGGCAATCAGCACCGTTCGCCCGGCTCGAAGGATCTGAGCCACATCACCGCTTCAAGTGCCGAAGACGGGCACTACGCCACCGACCGCCCGGAGGCTAAGCAGAGGAATGGAAACGGCAATGGAGGCTCAAATAAGAAGCCCAATCCGCTCCCTCGTGCTCAGTGAACCACATCGACGTGGAGGACGCCTATGATCAGCCGATAATCGTGGTTGGTAAGTTTTATTGAATTCACGCTCAGTTTTGGTTCTCTTTGATTACGTGCAACGATTCATTCATATCAAGGGTAGTTGTGGAAAAGTACGGGTTGCCCACTAAAACCCTTAGAAGCCCCCTTCGCCGGGCCCGCAGGAGGAGAAATGATGGCAGGTTTAGGCTGTCATGCAACCTCAACATCGGGAACCATAAATTTCCTGCAGACCTCATAGTGTTGGAAACCCAGACCTTGGATGTAATCCTAGGCATGGATTGGTTGACAAAGTTTGAAGGGAACATAGACTGTGCCCGCAAGTCTATTCTGCTCACCACCCCAGAGCAAAAGAGGATCAAGTATGTAGCCAGGCACAGCCAGATGAAGAATCAGGTGCATTCCCTCACGGGAGTTGTTCAGGAGGAAGTGCCAGTAGTGCAAGACTTTCCCGATGTGTTTCCGGAGGAATTGCCAGGAATGCCGCCGGACAGGGACATTGAATTTCTGATTGAGTTATTGCCCGACACAGCCCCAATATCCAAGAGACCTTATCGGATGCCACCAAATGAGTTGAAAGAGATCAAGGATCAAATTAATGAGTTATTGGAGAAACGATATATTCGTCCAAGCTCATCACCTTGGGGAGCCCCAGTTCTTTTGGTAGAGAAGAAGGATGGAAGCTTGAGGATGGTTGTGGATTATCGTGCGTTGAACGAAGTAACCATCAAGAACAAGTACCCTCTGCCGATGATTAATGACTTGTTTGATCAGCTAGTTGGAGCCAAGGTATTCTCTAAGATCGATCTTCGATCGTGGTATCATCGATTGAAGATCCGTGAAAAGGATATACCCAAAACAGCATTCACTACTGTGTATGGTTTATATGAGTATACCGTCATGTCATTTGGATTGACTAATGCTCCTGCATACTTCATGAATTTGATGAACAAGGTATTTATGGAATATCTGGATAAGTTTGTCGTGGTGTTCATCGATGATATATTGATTTTCTCAAGAGCGAGGAAGAGCATAAGGAACATTTGCGCCTAGTTCGAGAAACTTCGAGAACATCGCTTGTATGCCAAGTTCAGCAAATGTGAATTTTGGCTGAAGGAAGTTGGATTCCTCGGACATGTTATTTCAGGAGAAGGAATAGCAGTTGATCCCGCCAAGGTTGAATCACCACCGATTGGCGCCACCCACCTCGACCAAGGAGATCCGCAGTTTTCTGGACTCGCAGGATATTATCGGAGGTTCATTGAGAACTTCTCGAAGATTGCCAAGCCCATGACTGAGCTATTGAAGAAGGAAGCCAAGTATGTTTGGACCGAGGAATGTGAAGCCAGTTTTCAGGAATTAAAGAAACGGTTGGTCACAGCCCAGTGTTGATTTTGCCGGACATACACAAGGAATACCAGGTCTATTGTGACACTTCTCGTCAAGGACTCGGAGGAGTACTAATGCAGGAAGGAAAAGTTGTAGCTTATGCCTCCAGACAGCTACGACCTCACGAGATGAATTATGCCACTCATGATTTGGAGTTAGCAGCCGTAGTGCATGCACTCAAGACCTGGAGACATTTCCTCATCGGAAACCGTTGTGATGTTTACACAGATCACAAGAGCTTGAAGTATATTTTCACGCAGAAGGAATTGAACCTCGTGCAGAGGAGATGGCTAGAGTTGATAAAGGACTATGACATGAGATTGCATTACCACCTGTAAGGCTAATGTTGTAGCAGATGCTTTGAGCCATAAGAGTTATGTGAACACTCTTACAAAGAGGGAGGATTACCTCAGAGTTAGTCGATGACCTCGGAGATCTCCGATCGAGATAGTTCCGAGAGGATTCGTTGTAACTCGGAAGTTCAGTCCACTTTGACCGAAAGGATTCGTGAAGCCCGTAAGTCGGACAAGGAAATTGATGAGATAAAGCAAAAGATGGATGAAGGAAAAGCTAAAGGATTCCGTAAGGATGAACACGGAACTATATGGTTCGAGGATCGATCTATGTGCCCAATGATCCCGAACTCGGAAGCTAATTCTTCAGAGGCTCATGATTCACCGTATTCGATTCACCCCGCAACACCAAGATGTACCTGGATTTGAAGGAAAGTTTCGTGGACTGGTATGAAGAAGGATATTGCCGAGTACGTAGCCGTATGCTATGTTTGTCAACGTGTAAAGGCAGAACATCAGAAGCCAGCAGGGTTACTTCAACCTTTGCCGATTCCCGAGTGGAAATGGGAGAAACTTGGAATGGATTTCATCACAGGATTACCCAGACCCGCTCAGTTATGATTCCATCTAGGTAGTGGTTGATCGTTTGACCAAGGTAGCTCACTTCATTCCCGTGAAGACTACCTATACCAGTGCTAAGTTGGCCAAGATATACATGACCAGGATCGTACGTCTGCATGGAGTTCCGAGGAAAATCGTGTCGATAGAGGAACACAGTTTACCTCAAAGTTTTGGAAGCAATTGCATGAAACCTTGGGTACGAGGCTGGAATTCAAGACAGCTTTTCATCCGCAGATGATGGACAGACCGAGAGAGTCAACCAGATTCGGAGGACATGTTGAGAGCTTGTGTGCTAGACTATGGGTCTAGCTGGGATGATAATTTGCCATACGCAGAGTTCTCATACAACAACAGTTTATCAATCCATCAAGATGGCCCCTTCAAGCTCTATACGGAAGGAGGTGCGAAACACCATTGTCATGGGATAGTGTTGAGATCGATCACTTTTCGGTTCCGACCTTATCAGGGATTCCGAAGAGAAAGTCAAGCTGATTCGAGACAAACTCAAGATAGCACAGTCGAGACAAAAGAGTTATGCAGACAGTAAGCGCAAGGAAGTAACTTACGAAGTGGGAGACCGAGCATATCTTCGTGTGTCTCCACTTCGTGGAATCAAGAGGTTTGGTGTCAAAGGAAAGTTAGCACCCCGATTCATTGGCCCCTACAAAATCCTCGAACGTCGTGGAGAAGTTGCTTACAAGTTGGAATTACCGGAAGGATTGTCCGGAGTCCATGATGTCTTCCATGTTTCTCAGCTGAAGAAGTGTCATGCCGACATGGCCGATGTTCCGTTGAGAGACACAGTGCCCCTAGAGGCCATACAGCTTGACAGTGATCTGACTTACAAGGAGAAACCCGTCCGAATTCTCGAGACTGCGAGCAGAGTCACCCGCAGCAAGGTCATCAAATTTTGCAAGGTGTTGTGGAGTCACCACACCGAGGAAGAAGCCACCTGGGAGCGCGAAGAAGACCTTCTTCGAGACCACCCGCACCTATTTGCTAGCCAACCCGAATCTCGAGGGCGAGATTCATCTTAAGGTGGGTAGGTTTGTAACATCCCAAATTTCCTATTTGGAATGTTTTACAATTATAGCTAAGCATCCTATGCATCCTGTTTGAATTTGAATGCCATTTGAAGTTTTAGAGAATTTTGAGTTTTGAATTTGAATTCAAACTTTGGCAAGTGGGAAACATTTCAAAAACTATGCCTGATAAATACTTGATCAAAAGTATGAGAGGAGTAAACATGACACTCCAAAAATATCAGAGGAAAACATTGCCAAAGTTTTGGATTCAAATCTGAATTTTATTTGAATTTGAAAAATGGATTTTTATAAAGTTTGGATTTTGCCTCGAAAATGTTCAAATGATAGGAATATTCCCTGATCATTTTGGTATATATATACCCTATATAAAATATTTATAGATTTTGTTTTATTTCTTTTTGTTTTATTAAAAAATAAATTCAAAAAAGAGAACCCCCCAAGGCCAAAGCAGCCAGACCCACCAGGCCAGCCGAGCCGCCCAAAGACCGCCTCACCTCGCCCAGCCTCGAACCCCTCCGCGTCGATCGCCCGCTCACCCCGCCCCTCTCTCTCTCTCTCTGCAAGCAGGCCCCACCCTTCTTCAACCCCACCCCACGCTCGCGCCGCCACACGATCGCGGATCTCATGAGATCCGGATCCCGATCCTCCCGATCGCCCCGAAGCAAGGCCGAGGCCCCGCCTATATAAGCCGTCGCCCACCCCATTCCCCCTAGCCCCTCGCCGACCCTCCTCTCTCTCCCAAGCTCACCGGAGCCGAACCTCCCCCGCCATTGTCGTCGCCGTCGCCGCCCTAGCCACCCCGACCCCACCGACTCCACCAGACGCCTCCCGACCTCGTCAAGCACTGGCCGGCCACTCCGTCCGACCTCCCGACGACCGGAGCCCTCAACGCACTCGTCGCCGCGCCCGCCGCCGCCGAGTCCGGTAAGTCGCCGAATCCCTCCCCGTCCGATCGTGATGAACGGCTAGGATTAGACCTCAAGGGTATGCTTTAAATAAAACCGGCCCGGTTCGTCCGGTTTATTTTTAAGTTAGGTTTTTATTTTTGAGCCGGCCCGTTTTACTTTAACCCTAGGCCCGTTTAGGTTATTTTACGCTCAGTGCCCAGTTTAGGCCCATTAGGCCCTTTTTCTTTTAATTTCATTTTCTGTTTTAACAGAATAGTTCCTGTTTTGAAAAATTCATATCTTTTATTCTGTTTAATATTTATAGGTGATTTTTTTTGTTGGTTTGCAAATTTTCTATAGTTTCTGTAGAATATATATTTAGCTATGTTAAAATTAATTAAAATTGCTTTAATTTAGTTTTAGTCAGAATAGTAAATCTGCTATAACTTGAGTTAGAAAAATTATTTTTATATGATTCTTTTGTCCCAACTTTATTTTGACATTGCCAAACCATAGAAATTAATTTGGGTATTTTAGGATTAATAAATAAATAGTTTTAAGCAGAATCTTGTTAATCCTAATTAATTAACTAACTACTGTTTTCCTATTAATTTAATTAGTAAATAAATTTATTTTTAACATGTGATTGATTATTCTAGGATAGTTTCTGTCACTTTATAGGATGAACTTTTATTTATAATAAATAAAATTTTTATTTTATTTTTCTTAATAGAAATTGAATTAGGCCTAATAGGAGTTTCATAATAGATTTTAAATTAATTCCTTTTGCTCCTAATTGCTTAATGAAATCTTTTCTGTTAAGTTAACATAAAACCATGATTTGGTTATGTTGAGAAAATTTTATTATATAAAACTACTTTTAGTTGTTGTTTGAAGTAGGAAAACTTTGAGTTGGTTTTCTTTGAGTTTTCCCTTTGGGTTTTGCTTTGTTGGTTTTGGTGTGTTACTTTGTTATGCTATTGTGTTATGTGATCCTATGCTATATACTTATTGTGATCATTGTTTGTCTCGGTAGAGTTTCCGGAGTGCGAAGCTTGCTACTACGAATCTTTAGCTTACGAGGATCATCAGCAAGGCAAGTTTTGATCATGTTATTTCCTATACCTATGTTTTTGTGCATTAGTAATTGTCACCACCCCACCATGCATGCAGTAGTTGAAATTTTGAAGTTATTAATCTTGAGTAGTATCATGTGGTAGGATGAACCAATCCCCTTGTTACCATGACCCCGGACTAAGTAGTTTACTTTGCTATGCTCAGAGACGGGTTTTGGTTGAGTGAAATTCATAAGCAAGATGTGAGAGTCAATGATGATGACAACCCCATGAACTACAATGATCAAGATGGACTTCGAAATTCACTCTTGGGTGGAGGATTTGTTGACGGAACCCCGAGAACCCAGTGGTTGGCCGGGATGCATGGAGAAGTGCCATGACATCTTGCGGAAAGCTTCACCCAGCCACGAAGAGAAGGATGGATGCCCCATGACCGAAGCTTACAATGCAGCCGCAAGCCATTATGGGCTCTGGTTGGGTTAACCCTAGTAGTGACGCTGGCTGGACGGTACTACGAGATGTAGAAGAACGGTAGGATTGATGGGTACCGCAGAGCCGAAGAACTCTTTGGAAGACCCTGTTTCATTCGTCCCGTCTTCAAACACCATGAAGTGCGAAGATTTTAAAGGAGGGAATGATTCTTGCGGGAAAAGTGCGCAAACCTCTGCAGAGTTAAAGATCTAATCGATTAGCCGTGTCCCCGGTTACGGACAATTTGAGCCTCTGGAACTTGGAAGTATTCGGAAATCTCAACACTAAAACTAATGAATTAATTTGAGGGTTTTATGACTTAATAATTTGGGAATGAGATATTGGTTGGCGGAACCATCTCAATAACTACCAACAATTTGTAGTAATTTGCAAGCAAGTCCACTGTAGTAGGAGAAAATTGGCTTTTCGCAAAATGATGAAACTTAGAGCTCCACAGCCAAAATGCATATTGTGTTAGTAACTTTATTATTGTTATTCTTCATGACTTGCCAGCTTATTCAAAAGCTGACCTACATGGCTGCAACGCCTTATGTTGCGAGGTATATTCGATCAGAGTGAGGCTACGCTCGCGCTTGGCGATTGCCCTTTGGAGTCGGATGGACTCGCTTTATCTTCTACGCTTCCGAAAGCATTAGTAGTTTATTTCTCATGAGTTGGCCTTGAGCCGAATTTATTCCCTTGTAATAAAGACTCTATATGAGAAACGTGTAATAATATTCAGGTGTGATTGAACTTTGATTACTTTATCGATGTACTGTGATTACCAGCATGATCTTGGGATGGTACAGGCACAGAGATTTGACCGATTTTGGGTCAGGTCGCTACAATCTCGCCCTCAAGATTCGGGTTGGCTAGAAAATAGGTGTGGGTGGTCTTTGCGAAGATCATCCTCTCGTTCCCAGGTGGCTTCACCCTCGGTATGGTGGCTCCACTGAACTTTGGAAAACTTAATAACCTTGCTGCGGGTGACTCGACTGGCAAACTCAAGAATCTTAACTGGCTTCTCCTCATAAGTCAAATCACTGTCCAACTGAATCGCTTCCAAGGGTACTATATCTCCTAATGGTATATCGGCCATCTTAGCATGATACTTCTTCAACTGTGAAACGTGAAACACATCGTGAACTCCTGATAGTCCTTCAGGTAACTCCAACTTGTAGGCAACTTCTCCCATACGTTCCAAAACACGATACGGTCCTACAAATCTCGGGGCTAACATTCCTTAACTCCAAAACGTTT